>BNST01000119.1:0-239537 GCA_019650275.1 Xylocarpus granatum | reverse complement strand
GAGTGAGTGGAGATATAGATGCTATAGAAAACATCTTGTCGAGGAGTGATGAAGGATTATGCTTTGAGAAGATTACGGAGGGTTTTGGAGTTGGAGGGAAGTGAGACACAGAATGGCATAAAACAGCTACAGTATTAGAGTTTATCAGCATTTATAAATCATCCAGATTACAGTAAAACAATGTATATTTTGATTTAAATCTAAATGGAAAAAACAAAAAAAAATATATATATATATAGAGCTAAGACGGATGTGCTGTCGTCAATTTATCAGACAACGGTGATGTACCCAACCCACCACATGAAGATTATCTTCACTGCCCTACAAATGCACCAGCCGGCAATCGAAACCGGTTCCGTACCGTGGCAAGGTACTATTCTACCACTAGACCACTGGTGCATTTTGATTCGGACATAATTGTTTTTGTTTTTATTTCTATTTTAACATATAAAATGCATTACCACTTTTTTTTTCTTTTAATTCGGATATAATTGTTGTTGCTATTAACAAGTATATACATTTAGATACAATTATATTTTGAATTGAAAAAAAAATATTTAGAATTATTTTGTAAAAAATAATAATAATAATTACTTAAAATGCTTTGCCAACCGCGATTAGCTGAAAACAGAAGCTGTCTTTCTGTTGAGGCTTACAGTTTACTTGATTTACCAGAATCAACTTTCCTGAATCTTGTTGCATTACAAATTAAAGCCAAATAGATGTCTGCGGGTGCAAGTTAAGAGATATCTGGCATTAATCTACCCTATTATCCACTGAATTCACGAACTTGTACACTATATAAATGATGGTGGAAAAAAACATAACAGTGAGAATTGAAGGGGGAAAGAAAGGACTAATGACATTTGCTAACTATCAAACAACTAGAAAATCCATTGGAGCAAAACCATCTTTGCATTATCCAGGAAGATGAAAATGAAAACTAACGCTAAAATTCCATTTTGACAATTGCATCGCTGGACTCAGCTGATAGCGATCCGTACTGGAGCCAGTCCTTGGCACAAATGAGAGCTTCGAGTGTAACAGGACGCAATGAACTTCGCTAGCTATCTATCTTCTTGCTCCCGGTGTCCAAACACAGAATCAGGAGGAACTGTAGCGATGGGATTGATAAAATATCGGAAGCCATCTTGTAAAGAGTCGGGTACTTCACCTGATTTAGTCTCCACCAATCCAAAATCTCAAAATCTTGTGCACGAGGCAAAAGGGATTCTTCCAGATATTGATCTAATTCAGATCTCATTGGCTGGCTACTTGTCAGTTCCGAAATATAAACTTCAAAATCTGAAAGCCCATCTCCAATAGAAATAAGAGACATATCTTGAGAGGCTTGTGATGGTTCTTCTTGAGAATGTTCTTCAGGGTTTCCTTCTTGAAGGGTTCCTTCTTGAGAATTTCCTACTTTTACGGTAGTCTCTTCTCGGGGAGTTCAGTTTTCGAGATGATATCATGCCCTTCATCCATAAAAGTATCTGGCAGTGCTAGTGTGTGCACAATGTATTCATGAAAGAGTTCATGAATGCCATCATCGACAACCTTAATCCACATCCCAGCATCATCACCGTAAATTCTAGAGAAGCTGAATTCAATAAGTTTCATTTTGAACCTTGGATCAATAACAACAGCAATTGCCAAAACTAGGAAGCAGTCTTTCCAATATTCATCAAACTTTTCTTTTAAAGGCTTAGTCAAGTAGCTGATGAAAGAGTCCTCGCTCATGGCTGCTTGTGTCAGCTCTAATTCAATTTTTGACACTTCATGGTAGAAGGCACTGGCAGTAGGATAGGTTGGAGAAGTTAAGATGCTTGCTGAGTCAAAGAAATGCTTCAAGTATGTGCAGAGAATTTCTACCTGCTTCCAGTCATCCATTGATGGGGGAGCAAATTTGTAATCTGGATCAAAGGTTTCCAAAGAAGCAAATACTTCCTTTAGTTCGTGAGCAGCCACCAACATGTGGTAAGTTGTGTTCCATTTAGATTGGTCATCAATAAACAGGTCTTTTGTGCTGGGTACTTGAAGTCGCTCCTTCAGCTTAAAAAACTTCTCTTCATGAGCATCCGAAGTTCTGACATACTTCACACTGGCACGAATTTTATTGACAGTGTCCCACATTAATCACAATAGGAGACTGGTAAATGCACATGAACATAATAATTTTAAATTAGAAATGGTAAAATGACTGGTTGCACACTAAGTCCAAGAAATATTGAAATATTGACAAAGGTTGTAGCCTGCCAAGGTGTAGCTCTTGTCGACCAATTCATCTCATACGTCAGAGTATATAACTTAAACAATGCGCCCTTTCCACGTGTCACTCTCTTGAGAATCCACAAACTTTTTTTACTTCCAAAACAACCCCACAAAATGCAGATAATACTGAAATTATCCACTTTTCTCCTTTGTTTTGGATGGCTCTCCTACCCTTTGAATCTTGCGGCCTTGATGCGGGCATATAGAGAGTTTAGCGCGCCATCTGATTTGGATGGTCAAGGCGGTGCTCCAGCTGAATGTGATGATGAAGAAGAACATGATGGAGAATTAGAAGACGAGGATGAAGATGAAAAGGAGGATGTTTATGAAGATGAGGAGGAAGAGGAAGGGAAAAAAGGATACGAGTGATGGGAAAGACAGAGTCAAGGGAGCAGAGGGAAATATTGTTGGGAGGAAAACTGTGGGGGCAGTGGAGGTGAGTCCAAAGAATAATGATGACGATAATGAAAAGAATGATGATGTAGAGCAGATGGAGGAAGGGAAGAAGGAGAGTAATGAACCTTTTGCTGTGCCAACAGCTGGGGCTTTTTATATGCATGATGATCGGTTTGGTGACAATGTTGGTGGTCGACACAGGTATGACAGGAAAGTTGCAACTGATTTTGTTACCATACGTAGCTAATTGATGTGTGGAATTTGTATGAATATATGTTATAGGAAATGGTACTGTTTAGGGCTTCTCAGTTTGGTTTCATTTGTGAGTGGTGTTGTCTAGTGTTTGGTCAAATCTGTGTGGGAGGATAGCTAAATTTGGTCGATGGTTTGTGGGATTAAAAGCAGAGAGGGTACTCAAATATACTGGCTTCATGGAAACACTGCTGAAAGGGGCTATGCATACAAAATTACTTAACAAATTTATTCTAGGCCAGTTACCACTCATGTGCTATAACAATACTAGAAAAGCGGTGGGCTATGTGTTATCCTAGTGTTTGCTTTATTTTATTTAGTTATATTTCATATTGTGTAATGATAAAATGGGTTAAGTTTGGGTTGTACGTGTTTACTGGGTATTCTGCTCGGGATAGTTGTATTTCGTATGTTGTTGTGGGTTTGGCTTTTGTTAGCTTGAAGAAGGCTGCTGATTATTACAGTTAATTGTTTGTTTGTAGATGCAAAGTATGACTATACAATGTTACTTATTATGATGTAGGTGTTGGCTGGTGCAGTTTGGGGTTTGTTTTGTTAACCAGTGGTCCTATGTTGTGTCTTATCTTCACCCCTTCTGGTTTATTTTGTTTTGTTCAGCAATTTGGGCTGTTGTTCTTCTTCGCATTAGGCTCAATGTAATTTATATTTGATTTTTCTTTAACATCTATGTATTAGCATCAATGCTTGCACTAAAACATTCAGAAACCTGGTCTATAGGTTTTGTACGGATTAAGTTGGTGATTGTGAATTCTGACAGAATAATTAGTCCAGGAGACCTAATTCGGCAAGTTTGCAAGTGGAGGTTTACTGTTACATTCAAACTCTCATTCGCGTCGAGCTGTTTCTTTCTAAAACCTAAAATATACAATCTTGTTGCATATCTTCATTATACATGCTTGTAAGAATTTATCTTCCGTTGTCATAAAATTTTATAGTAATGAGACTTAAGTATGTATAATGGGGGAACGACAAGTTTGAAGAGATGACTTCACAAGAAAGGCATTATGACGAGATGATTCTTATACATACATACATGCGCTATCTGCATGAATAGTGTTTATATTCTTACTTTCTTCTCAAACCGTCCCTTCTAATATTTTATAAATATTGGGAAGGAGGGCTTCTAGAGGACGTTACCATTATCGTGGTAGGAATTGGGGTCCAGACCATGGTTATAACAGGAGGAACAGGTCTACAGCATTCAACAACACCAATGACAATCAGAAACAGGCACCTGAGGGTGTAAGAGGAAGGGGGGCCAAAAAGTATGAGCCTACCTGGAAGAACAGCAATCAGGCATCTCCACAACAGAGCAAACAGTGATTTCAAATTTCAATTTTTGCAAAACTGTATTGGGGTTCCTTTTCTGGATCAATTGAGTTGAGTATAGTTCATATTCAATACTCTGAATTTGCTAGTTCGCTGAAGCCTCTTGAGAAAACTTTGCATAGTAATTCAGGGAGGGCTATGGTTCCCTCATCAAATGCAAAACCTGATACTTTCCCTGTGAGGAAACAAGTGTTTGCATCAAGTTTGAGTGCTGCTTCTCCACCGTTCTATCCATCAGGCTCCTCCACTAAAGATAATACTTTCACACAGACCTTGAACTTCCAAATGTTGAAAAGCTTTACTTTTCGTACAATAATTTCATTGGGCCAGTTCCTAGTTTCATTCTCAATGCTTCAAAGCACTCCCTTGTTTGTAGCAATGGGATATAATAAATTATAAAGTATATTCGTACATAAATATTGTATCTTACTTTTAAAGTGAAAAATCAAATTAAACCATTATTTTATTACTCTTTTATTTTCTTTTATCATAATAAATTAAGGACAATTTTTTTTCAGAAACCATACCAAAAGAACTCAAAAACTTGACTCAGCTTAAGGAGTTATATCTTGACTTTAATTCACTACAAGGTATGTTCATACATAAATATTTGATCTTACTTTTAAAAAAATAAATAAAATTAAACTATTATTTTCTAAAAGTCTCAAGGATATTTGGATAGATTACTGGAAGGATGTTGAAGAAATAACAAAAATGGTGGAAGTTTAAGTAAAGTTTTCTGGTTGCCGAAGCTTTCTTCAATTTGCTTCTTGAATTATTTAGGAGCCTAAATTGACTGTTGACGGTTGAATCATGTATTATTTTGGTCAATCAATGAATTGCCTTCTCCTTTCCCAACTTGGGTGTGTTAACATCTTATTTCTGTAAATAGAGACTAAATCAATTGAATTATCCTTTCCAAACATTTAATATAATTGTAAAAATATTTTCATAATAGTTTGGTAGAAAACAATATGCTAACTTAATTTCATAATATAACTTCCTTTTCTTTTTTTTTATTTGTGCAAAGTTCTCAACTTTATTTTTTCTAAAGAAAACATCGGTTTAAGACTTTGGTTGCGTAAAACTTCTTAATAATAATAATAATATACTATTATTATTATTGTTATTGTAAAAAGACCTTGACTTAAATATTTTTCCTTTTTCTTACACACTTTCAACCTTCATGTGGATTATATTAACTCAACCATCCCTTTCACACCATGACTTAAAAATTTTGAGACAATTTGTTTCAACAATTTTACTATTTTTCTTGGGCCGCCATGTGATGAATCTTCGCTCAATATGGTCCCGGATTCCCTTGGTCGCTTAAGTGAATCCACAAACCGAATATCCAGGGAGAAATCGACAGTGGTGGCTGCTCTACCACATGTATGTGCATACTTTTAAAACAACCAACGGATGAATGGTTTGAATACTTTCCCTAGAATTGCAAACATTTTCCTGCAAATCAGAAACTGGCCATGACCGGAGGTCACTCATGGGTTGAATATGTACATGTACACGAATCATAAATTATGCTATTATTAATTACCTTAACAACTTTTATATAAAATTTAATAATAATTAACTAATTTTTTCAATGCAAATAAAAATTAATCTAGAAGCAATGCATCTTTCCAATAGATTCTCTTTATATGCTTGTATACAGCAAGCTTAATTAAAATTTTAATTAAATAATTAAATTTAAGATAATTATCATAATATTAATTTATTTATTGATATTTTTAGATTGCCATGTGTAGAAGCAAATTTGAGAAAGAAAGAATTAATAATGATTCAAATCAAGTGTCGTTCTGCTTATCCCTGAGTGTGTGTGTGTGTGTGTGTAAATATATGTATGTATATTATATTGAATGCCAGAAGACTCCGCAAAGTCTTCATTCTTCAATAACATAAACCAGTAGTCACATGATCCTAACACAAACTAGCTAGCTCTCATAAACATCCTGGTCACAAACAAATGGCGTTAAAGGGAATACATTCCATTTGCTTATTTGTTTGCATAGAAAATGTTGGAAACGCCAACCTATAGGCTAGAGGAGATCAAATTATGCTCTAATATTATTCGTAGTAATCCTTTGGGAGCTCATGTGCAACCTGGTCAAGCACGCCGAGCATTTACTTTCAAGCATTGAAGGTTCTTCTCGCAGTCTTTGGCAACTTTGGACAGTGAATAATAAGAGGATCCATCCTTGCTGGAAGCCTTTTCTGCACTATATTTTAGTTCCTTGACTTTATTTCTTATCAGGCATCCTTCTTTCTCTACTATGATTCTTCTCACCGTCATCTCTATCTCCTTCCTATCCACTAAACTTTCTGATGCTAATTCCTTCGATCGGATGGCCACACCAATTTCCTCCGTCAGCATAGTAGCATTCATCCTTTGCTCTGCATATAGCGGCCATGCGACCATTGGCACCCCGTTGACTATACTTTCAAGTGTTGAATTCCATCCACAGTGAGATAGAAATCCACCAATGGATGGATGTGCCAAAATCTCAGCTTGCGGAGCCCACCTAGGAACAATTAGTCCAAGGTTTTGTGTCCGAGTCAAAAACCCTTCTGGCAAGAAATCCGAGGTGCCAGCAACACCGTTGCCTGCCGTGAGATAAGAATCCAATGTATTGTCCAAGGGAAGACGTACCACCCAAATGAATGTCTGCTTGCTTAGCTCCAAACCCCATGCAAGTTCAATCGTTTGCTTGGCTGATAGTGTCCCGCCACTTCCAAATGACACATAAAGCACTGATTCATCAGGTTTGTTGTCTAGCCAATTGAGTACTTTGCTCTCCAAAACCGGGGTCCAACTTGTCTTGACAAGGGACCGATTGCATAAACAGGTGCCTTAGCGACGCGTCCTAAATTGCAAGTGTCTCTCAAGGCTGCAAGCGTTTTGGACTCAAACTCCTCCCACGTATTCACCAAAATTCCATTAGCCGTTGACATCTCCATCCCCAAGTGTAAGAACCCATCATACATGGGATCATTCGGATCCAGAAAGACTTCAATGTTATCCTCCAACCGAACCGATGTACAACCGGGGATTTTCAGGGGTTTCTTTTGGTTAACGTGCTCATCTATTAACGTCTTTTTGTCAATGGCTGGAGCATATATTGTGACTGCCAAAAACCATGCATTAGAAGCAAAGAGAGCATACTTTAACATCTCAAACTCATCAGCGATAGCCATAGCTTCAGTTCCAAACATATCGACAATTAGAGCCGTGGGACGAAACTTCATTGCAGAGATTGAGGATCGAAGGGCTGGTAAGGACTCATGCATCAGAACTATAAATTGTGTCGCTATTGATGCATAATTGGACAAGGCCGGAAATGTCAACTTGGGGGAGTAAGACAATATCAAGGAAATCTTGAACCAATGAATTGAAAAGTTGGGATGGTTGTTCACTTGAAGTATCATATGCCACAACAAAGACGGTGGCATGGAGGTTGTGATAAGTTACCAGGCGTTTCCCTAGTTCGAGAACAGGAATAAGGTGTCCCATGCCCGGGCTAGCCAGCATGGCTACGTTTGGTTTCGTTGTCTGCATAGTGAAAAACTTTGAAGTAGAACTAAGACCAACTGGAAGCAAGGTTTTGAAATTTTGAGTGGTGGTGTTATGTGCTATTTAAGTGAGTTTGCTTTGATATTTATAGTGACAATTTGTTACGTTAGCTCATGAGTCATTTTTATGGATATTTTCATGGAACATTTCCTGGAATTTGGCCAAAACCTCTAATGTGTTTTGTTTCTGGAGAAAATTATTAGGGTCAAAATTCCTTGTCCCGTCCCATTCTTGTTTTGGGGAGGACATACCAGTCTTTCCTTATTTTGAGGAAAAATAAAAAATTTATCCCCATTTTAAGGAGAGGAACCTCATTTAAGACTGTTCTCATTTAACACAAATAAATAAATAAATAATATACAAAATATTAATAAAATTAAATAATAAATTGATGCATTAATTTTTGATTAAAAAAAATTAAAAACAATATTAAAGAACTACATTAAATGAAATATTTAGAATTTTTTTTTATAATTTTATAAAAATATATACATTTTTTTGTAAATGAAAAATAAAATTATTTTATATTATTTTTTTAATTTCAATTAAGTGTTATAAACTGATGTTTGATAGCACTTGAGAGATCATATCTTTTAAATTTCAAGTACATATTTTGCAATCTTTGAAAATCTTGCATTTTGATTCTCATTTACATTGTATGTATGGAAAGTAATATTTGTTTATCATTATTATTTGCACAAAACTTAAAAATGTTAAGTGAAAAGACCTTGACTTGAATATTTTATTTTATTTTTATTGAGATAGATATTCACACAGCCAAGCTTCATGCGGATCATATTAACACAACCATCCCTTTCACACCATGACTTAAAGACTTTAATTTTGTAAAGATAATTGATCAAGTGGTTCATAAAAATTAGTATTCTTTCATTAATTTATGAGAGCTATGTATTGTAGCTATTTGATTTAAAGTTATATGAAAAAAAAATGAGATGTATGGATTATAATTATGGTCCACATATGTATTGTAGTTAGACTGGTTATACAATGATGTTGTTATCATATTGTAAATGCTGACATGGCAGCATGTGATTGGTCCATTTTGGGCTTTTTCAATTATAAAGTTAAGGGCATGTAAAAGGATTAGTAAATTTAGTACAACTTTGGGCAAGTTTGCAAAAGATTCAAACAAAAAAAATTAAAACTCTTCATAAATTTAAAATATATATTAATATAAATAAATATTCTCAAAATACCCGCAGCAAGTAGTAGTGAATATTTAATTTTTTTTCATTATTTTACAGCATTATTACTTTTTATTAATTAATTTTTAATTCTTCAAAAAAATATTAAAAATTACGTATATTTAAACAATGAAAATGTTATGAATGGAGTTAATTTATTATCTTCGAAATCATATTGTGTGAATACTAATTGACGTTGAGTAAAATAAAAATATGAATTTGAATACTATTATTAAGAAGTTTCAATAAAAATTAAACTTCTTAATAATAATAATATACTATTATTATTATTATTGCAAAAAGACCTTGACTTAAATATTTTTCCTTTTTTTTTACACACTTTCAACCTTCATGTGGATTATATTAACTCAACCATCCCTTTCACATCCTAACTTAAAATTTTTGATTTTGTAAAGATAATTTATCCCGTGGTCCATAAAAATTAGTGTTATTTCATTAATTTGTGAGAGTTGTGATAATAATTTGTTAGTTCAGCTTATGTGTTATCTTCTATAATTGTAAGGATATTTTCATGAAACATTTCTTGCAGTTTGGCCGAAACATGTAATTTCTCTATTTTTGGAACTAATTTTAGATATCTCAATGATTACAAAAACTTCTTTACTTTTAACTCAAAAGTGCTATTTTTAAAAGGAAAAAGAAAAATAAAAGAGTATGTTGAAATGAATGGTAAAGAAAATGATAGATCATTTTCAAAATTATAAATTTCTATCATTGAATTTATGATTATCACATCAATTGAGACAAATTATGGAATAGCAATTGATAATATTGTATTACTCTTAAATTTTTCAAAGCAAGAGGTGATGGAGAGGATCTCTGTCCCAGCCATCCCTGTTTAACAAATTAAATAAAATAATTATACCAAATATTAACAAAATTAAATACAAAATAGTAAATTAAATAAACATGTCAATAAATTGTGATTCCAATTCTCAATAAAGTAACCAAGAATAAAATTAAAGGAACTAAATTAAATGAAATATTTAAAGTTAATTATTTATTTATTAAGTTATTGAATATATATTTTATTATGTGAATAAAAAATAAAATTTTATTCTTTTTTCCTCAGTTAATCTTGCATTAATATCCTAAAAAATTAATAATAATTGATCACTTAATTTAATATTAATTAGTGATTATTATTATTATTTTAATAAATTTTTATTTAATTGATAAGAATGAGATTTTATTTATTTACATTAAAATATAAATTTATATTAGGTTTGATAATTTTAAAATATTTAAAATACAAAATAAAAAAGTGGACGACGGGATGGAAATCCACGTATTGTAAACTATTGTTTGGTGGCGCTTGAAGGATCATATATTTTAAATTTGAAGTACATATTTTGCAATATTTGAAAATCTTGCATTTTGATTCTCATTTACATTGTATGGAAAATAATATTTGTTTATCATTATTATTTGCACAAAACTTAAAAATTTTAAGTGAAAAGACCTTATGCCTCATCTTATTTAATTGTAAGGATATTTTAAAATTACAAATTTCTTTCATTAAATTAAAGAGATAATAAAATTATGGAATAGCAATTGATAATGTTGTATTACTCTTAAACTTTTTTAAAGCAAGAGGTGATGGAGAAAATTACAAGGGTAAAAATTTCCCATCCTATCCCCATGTTTGGGAAGAATCCCCATCTTCAATTTGTCTTGTCTTTGGAAAAAAAGAAAAACCCATCCCAATTTGGTATAGTTATTAAATTAAATAAAATAAATTAAAGAATTGATTATAAAAATAATTTTAGTATTTTTTTTTCTCTGTTAATCTTGCATTAATATCTTAAAAAATTGATTATAATTGATCATTTAATTTAATATTAATTATTGATTATTATTATTATTTTAATATATTTTTATTTAATTGATAAGAATGAGATTTTATTTATTTACATTAAAATATAAATTTATATCAGGTCTGATATATATTAAAATATTTAAAATAAAAAATAAAAAAGTGGACGACGGGATGGAAATCCACTCCAAAACAAAAAAGAAGATGGCGATATATCTTCGATTTTTTGTTTCATTTGGACACGAAATAGTTCCCAATTTGCGTGCTAAACGGGTCAGTCAGCCCATCCATCCCCTGCGAGAGATATTATCATCCTTGTCTGCAACATTACTTTGACGTGCTTTAGGGGGCAGGAAAGACGCTCGTGAATGTTCCAAGAAATACTTTTCAAGCACTTTTATTTTACTTTTCAACACATTTTCTTCTTATACTTTACTTGATGGTTCAATATTTATATGTACTCAGCACTTGTGTTTCGGGGCAATATCAAACGAGCAACAAACAAACACACACTTCAATTTCCGTTCTCATGGAGAGAATTCCTGGTCTCTTTACTATAGTACTTTTTCTGGTCCATTGTTTGATTCCTCCCCTCATTCTTGCAACAGCCCACCCCGTAGTCTTACCACAGAAAAAGATGCTCTTCTTGCCCTGAAAGCTCACATAACATATGATCCAACAAATTTCTTCGCCAAAAATTGGAACATGAATACCTCTGTCTGTAACTGGACTGGCGTTACTTGTGATGATATTCAACATAGAGTCACGGCCTTGAATATTTCTCATTTGGATCTTGCAGGAACCATTCCTTTTCAACTTGGAAATCTATCTTCACTGCAAACTCTTGATTTGAGTGGAAACATGTTTCATGGCGAAATACCATCCTGTATATCGAGTTGCAAACAGCTGCAAATTTTATCCTTGTGGCTCAATAATTTCTCAGGAGCCATACCAAGAGAGTTCGGGAACTTGACTCGGCTTAAAGAGTTATACCTCAGCCATAACTCACTACATGGTAAGTTCATATGTAAATATTAGGCTATGTTTGTTTTTTAGAAAGGAAACGAATAAGAAAATAAAAAAGTAATTGAAAGGAAAAGAATAATTTTTTTATTATTTAGTTACATTATGGAATCATAAAAAAAAAGAATTTATTATTTTTACTTTGACAAAAATATCATTTACTTTTATTGATATTTATTAAATAGATTAAAAATTTTAATTATTTCTTAATTTTAATAATAAAATTTAATAAATTTATTTTGTTAATATTCTTAAATATAAATACATGTTATATTACCTAATTATTTTATATGGATAAAAATACTTATTGAAAAAATAGGGATAGGAGTGTATTTTTTTACAAAAATCAGTTCTTTTTTAAAATATTTTTTGCTGGATTATTATTAATTTTATACAAACTTTTGTAAAAAAATTGTAAGAAAATAAGATTTCACTTTTGCAGGGGAAATACCTCACGAAATCGGTAATCTTCGTAATCTCGAGATTTTGGCTCTTCAAAGTTGCAACCTAATTGGTGATGTCCCTGGTACAATCTTCAACATGTCAGCTATAAAAATGCTTTCCCTTCATAGTAATAGTCTCAGAGGACGTCTTCCATCAAGCATAGACCTTGGAATTCCAAATGTTGAAGAGCTTTACTTTTCGCACAATAATTTTATTGGGCCAATTCCTAGTTTCATCCTCAATGCTTCAAAGCTCACCATTCTAGACATGGGATATAACAAATTACAAGGTATGTTCATGTATAAATGTTGTATCTTACTTTTAAAGGAAAAAATCAAATTTAATTATTACTTTATTGTTCCTTTCTCCTCTTCTATTATAATGAATTAAGGACAATTTTTTTTAGGAATCATACCAAAGGAATTCGGAAACTTGACTCAGCTTAAGCAATTATATCTTGCCTTTAACTCATTAGAAGGTATGTTCATACATAAATATTGTATCTTACTTTTAAAGGAAAAAAGGTAACTTAAATCATTACTTTATTACCCCCTTTTCCTCATCTATCGTAATGAATTAAGGACAATCTCTTTTCAGGAACTATACCAAAAGAACTCGGAAACTTGACTCAACTTAAGTGGTTACATCTTGGCTTTAACTCCCTAAAAGGTATATTCATATATAAATATTTTATTTTACTTTTAAAGAAAAAAGTCAAATTAAACTATTACTTTATTGACTCTTTATTCTCTTCTATCATAATAAATTAAGAAAATATTAAATAACGGTCAAATTTATTATTGTTGATTAAAAAATTTATTAAATTTGAATGTTAAATGTTGCATAAAAAACTATTAAAAGATATGTATTATAAATTTTAATATAAAAATAGAAAAGAAAATGTGTATAATCAGATCAAACACTAATATATTTTTAATATGCAAAGAATAAGTTACTAAATTTTGGTAAAACAATAAATAAGGATGCACTTTAATAATTTTAATATATTAATCCCTAAACATAGTTGTTTTTTTAAATATTATTTTTGTTCTTACCAAATAATTTTAATACATTTCAAATTTGTAAAATGCCTGTTTGCTCCCTAGTTTTTTTGATAATACATAGGCATTTTTAAAATATTAAACAAGTAGGAGCAAAATTACGTATAAGTGGATAATTAATTATTTTTTAAAAATTAAGAAGATAAGTGAATATTACACAAACTTTTGTAAGAAAATAAGATTTTATATTTGCAGGTGAGATACCACATGAAATCGGCAATCTTCGTAATCTCGAGATTTTGAGTCTTAAAAGTTGCAACCTAACCGGTGTTGTCCCTGCTACAATCTTCAACATATCAGCTATAAAAAGACTTTCCCTTCGTAATAATAGTCTCACAGGAAGCCTCCCATCAAGTAGAGACGTTGAACTTCCAAATGTTGAAGAGCTTTACCTATGGTTCAATAATTTCATTGGGCCGATTCCTGGTTTCATCTTCAATGCTTCAAAGCTCTCCATTCTAGATATATCAAATAACTTCCTTTCGGGTTTTATTCCCAACACATTTGGCAACTTAAGAAACCTCCAGCGGCTCCACTTAGGTGGTAACTACTTGACATCTTCAACTCCAGAATTGAACTTTCTTTCCTCTTTGGCAAATTGCAAGAAATTAAGAGAACTAGTCTTAAGCCGAAATCCACTACATTCCATCCTTCCAAGGTCCATAGGCAGTCTTTCTAATTCTTTAGAAATGATTTACTTGGACGATTGCAACATAAGCGGTGGTATTCCCGAAGAGATCGGAAACCTGATTAACTTGGTGAATTTAAATTTAGGAGACAATAAATTGAACGGATCTATTCCAATGTCACTGGGAAAGCTTCGAAAACTTCAAGGTTTGTATCTTCAAAATAATATCTTAGAAGGATCAATCCGAGATGATCTTTGTCATTTGGCTGCATTGTATACATTGCAATTGCCAGGTAATAAACTTTCTGGATCAATTCCTACATGCCTGGGTAATCTCACTGCTCTAAGGAATCTCTCTCTGGGCTCCAACAGGCTAACTTCCATACCTTCAACTTTTTGGAATCTGAAAGACATGTTAGCCTTTGACTTCTCGTCAAATTCTTTCGCCGGACCTCTACCATTAGAAATGGGAAATTTGAAGGTTGTGATAGAAATGGATCTGTCAAATAATCATTTTTCAAGTGATATCCCAACCACAATTGGAAGCCTAACAGATTTGCAGTTTCTTTCCTTAGGATATAATAGATTGACAGGCTCAATTCCTGAATCATTCGGTAACCTGGTAAGCTTAGACTCCTTGGATTTGTCCAACAATAATCTCTCTGGATTTATTCCTAAGTCCATGGAGAAAGTCTTGTATCTTAAATATCTAAATCTATCTTTCAACAGACTGGAGGGAGAAATTCCCACAGGAGGGTCTTTTGCACATTTCTCACTTGAATCATTTGTAGGAAATGATTTATTGTGTAGTTCACTCAGCCTGCAATTCCCACCCTGCAAAAGCAGCACTCATCGAAGATCAAAGAAAAATGTTCTTCTAGGAATTGTTTTACCATTGAGTGCTGCATTCATATTGGTTCTTGGATTTGTGTTGATATCTAGATATCGAAAAAAGAGCACAGGGTTGCCAAATGTTGTTGTTTAGCACAAGAACAAAGTAATATGAACTTGGCAAAAGAAAGAGCAGGAGAGAGCAATTATTTTCTGGAAGCCTCTCTCTCTAATTTTTCTATTGTATTGCTCTTTATATAGAGTTAAAATATAACAAAGGATAAGTGATAAGCCTAGATTAAAGATAATAATAAACCTAAATCAAAGATAATGATAAGCCTAAATCAAAGATAAGATTTAAGCAAATCCTAGCAAACTAAGGCACTTTTTCAACACTCCTCCTTGCCTTAGTAATTGCAGAGGCCTAATCTATCTCTTAAGTCTTCGAGTCTAGCTTTTGATAAAGCTTTAGTTAACACATCCGCAATTTGATCCTCGGTCTTACAATAAAGCAGTTTAATTTCGCCATTCTTTTGTTCTTCTCTTAAGTGATACAACTTGATCTTGAAATGCTTAGTTTTGCCATGAAAAACAGGATCATTTGAAATTGCAATTGCAGCTTGGTTGTCTACATAAATCTGTGTTGGCTCACTTTGTTTCATGTGTAAGTCCGCAAGTATTTTTCTGATCCAAATTGCTTGATTTACCGTAGCATTAGCTGCTACATATTCTGCCTCTGCTGTACTTTGAGCTATCACATCTTGCTTCTTTGAACACCATGAAAAGATTCCTGATCCAAAGTTGAAACAAAATCCTGTTGTACTTTTCATGTCATCAGCAGAACCTGCCCAATCACTATCAGAATAACCATGAAGTTTAAAATTCTGACAGTAAGAATATTTGATACCATAATTTGTGGTGCCCTTGATATATCTTACAATCCTTTTTGCAGCTTGGAAATGCACTTCACTAGCACAATGCATGAATCTTGAAAGTAAACTCACTGCAAACATTATATCTGGTCTAGTGGCTGTAAGATACATCAAACAACCAATTAGGCTCCTATATTTGCTTTCATCAACTTTTTCTGCTCCATCATCCTTGCTAAATTTTTCCTTCTGATTCATTGGTGTGCTGGTGCTTTTGCATTCTTCCATGTGAAATTTCTTGAGTATTTCTTTTGCATATTTCTTTTGGCTTATGAAGACTCCATCATGATCTTGCTTCACTTCCATACCCAGAAAGTAAGATATCAAGCCTAGATCAGTCATCTCAAATACTTTGAGCATTTCAGCTTTAAACTCTTTTACCAGTTTCTCATTGCTTCCTGTTACAAGTAAATCATCAACATAAATAGAAACTATAATTAAGTTAGCACCTGCTCCTTTTACATATAATGTAGCTTCACTTGGACTTTTAACGAATCCAAGACTTTGAAGATATTCATCAATTCTGCTATACCAGGCTCTGGGTGCCTGTTTAAGACCATATAAGGCCTTTTTCAGCAAATAGACTTTCTCCTCCTGTCCTTTGACTTTGAATCCCTTAGGCTGCTCTACATAGATTTCCTCTTGAAGATTACCATTTAAAAAAGCAGATTTTACATCTAGCTGGTAAGTTTTCCATCTCATTTGTGCTGCTAAAGCAAGCAACATCCTGATTGTATCCAAGCGTGCTACTGGAGCAAAAGTTTCTGAGAAATCTACTCCAAACACTTGACTATACCCTTTCACAACTAATCTGGCTTTATATTTGTTTATAGAACCATCTGCATTAAGTTTGGTTCTATAAACCCATTTGACTCCAATGACCTTTCTGTGTTGAGGTTTGTTCACCAACTCCCAAGTATTATTCTTTTCAATCATTATGAGCTCCTCCTTCATTGCTTCAACCCACTTGTCATCCTTCTCAGCTTCTTCAAATTCTGCAGGCTCAAATACAGCAATATTGCTTTTTTCATAAATATCAGATAAAGACCTTGTTCCTCTAACTGGGACATCATCTATATCATCTTCAAAGTATTGCGGAATCTCTGACAATTGTGTTTTTATTGACTCCTCCCAGTTCCATTGTCTATCCTCTATGAATTTGACGTCTCTGCTTATAACAATTTTTCCATTTTGTGGTTGAAAAATTCTATAAGCTTTGGAAAAATTGCTATATCCAATGAAAACTCCTGGTTCTGCCTTCTTATCAAGTTTGTCTCTTTTTACTTGTGGTACATAAAAGAAACAAAGGCAACCAAAAATTTTTAGATTTTGCAAATCGGGTTTGTAACCAAACCAGGCTTCATACGGAGTTTTTTTCTGCAAAGTTCTAGTTGGCAACCTATTTAGCAAAAAAACTGCAGTGTTTGCAGCTTCTGCCCATAGTTTCTTTGGCAATTCCTTCTCATGTAGCATACACCTTGTCATCTCCATAATACTTCGATTTTTTCTCTCACTTACGCCATTCTGTTGTGGAGTGTAAGGTGCTGTGAGTTGATGCTCAATACCAGCTTCTCTGCAAAACTTGTCAAAAATATCATTGGTGTATTCTTTCCCGTTATCTGACCTTATCTTTTGTATCCTGCAGCCACTTTGATTTTCCACCCATGCTTTATATTTCCAAAATATATTAACAACCTCAGATTTGAATTTGAGAAAATAAATCCAGCAAAACCTGGTATAATCATCAATAAATATAATGTAGTACTTACTACCATTTAATGATGATATTTTCTGAGGTCCTCCAACATCTGTGTGTATCAATTGCAGCTTGCGTGTTGCTCTCCATGTCGTTTGAGAGAAAGGTCTTCTATTTTGCTTGCCATATTGACAAGCCACGCAATCAGCTAACTTGTCTTCTAGCAATGGCATACCTTTCACTAAATTATGTTTTTGTACATATAAAAGTCCACCATGATGAAAATGCCCAAGCCTTCTATGCCATAATTCTGCATTACTTACAGTGCTTGAGAATGATATTTGCTCCTCCTCCATTAGATTTAGAGCAAAGCTTTTTGCTTTCATTCTCACTTTGAATACATCTCTGCCCTTCACATCTTTGATGAAAACACCATTTGTCTTCAAATACGACTTTAAAACCCTTTTCAACTAGCTGTCCAACACTCAACAGGTTTTGGTTAATATCAGGCACATATAAAACATCAGTAATGTACTTTAAACCTGTTAAACTTTCTATAGCCACAGTTCCTTTGCCCTTGACTGAAATAAATTCACCGTTTCCAATTTTTACTTTGGAAATAATGGTTTTGTCGAGCTCTTTAAAGAGCTCTTGATCATTGGTCATGTGATTTGTGCAGCCGCTATCAATTAGCCAGGAATCGCTAGAGCTGATATTTGTTGCGAAGCATGTTGCAACAAAAAGTTGGTCTTCTTGCTGTTGCTCAATAGAAACTTTTGTCTCTTCATGTTGTTGTGATTTGCAGATCCGCTCCATGTGTCCAATCTTACCACATTTTCTGCACTTGACATCAGGCCTCCACCAACACTTTCTTTGTGGGTGGTTTGTTTTTTTTGCAGTGTGGACAAGGTGGATATATCTCATCCTTGTTTTTGTTGTTATTGCCAGTCTTGTTGCCCTTTTTCTTATTGTAGTTCTTTTTATCTTTGCCCCCTTCTGAATTTTCTGCCTTTGCTTGAAGAGCACCCTCCATGGATTCTTCTTTTCTCATCATTCTTCTTTGCTCTTGTGCCTGCAATGCATTCACCAATTCTGCCAAGGATATACTTGACAAATCTTTAGATTCTTCTAATGAAGAAATTTTAGACTCGTACTTTTCAGGTAAAGTTACGAGAATTTTTTGCACAATTCGTTCGTCAGAAAAATGCTTACCAAGCAACCTTATCTTATTCACTATACCCAACAATTTGTTAGAGTAGTCTTTGATGTTTTCTGTCTCCTTCATTTTTAACATTTCAAATTCTCTAATCAAATTGAGTACCTGCATATTTTTGGTTCTTTCGTTGCCTTGGTATTCCTTCTTGAGGTAGTCCCATATATCCTTTGCTGACTCCAAGCTCATGATCCTTGTAAATATAGTGCTTGAAACTGCAGAGAATAAACATGCTTTAGCTTTGGACTTTCTTAGTTTTTCTCTCTTTATAGACCTTGAGTTGAGTCATAGTAGGATTCTCTGGCAATGGAGGAATATCATAATCTTCCTCTATAGCTTCCCAAAGGTCTAATGCTTCAAGATGGACCGTCATTCTAATAGCCCAAACTTGATAGTTATCACCATCAAAAATTGGTGGTGTAACATGAGAGAACATTGTTTCAGTTTCCATCTCTTCTGGGTTTTTTTTTCTTTTGGTTATTGTGTTTTTGGTTTGTGTTTGGATTCACTCAACGCACAAATCCCTCAAGAACAAATAGGCTCTGATACCAATCTGTTGTTGTTTAGCACAAGAACAAAGTAATATGAACTTGGCAAAAGAAAGAGCAGGGAGAGAGCAATTATTTTCTGGAAGCCTCTCTCTCTAATTTTTCTATTGTATTGCTCTTTATATAGAGTTAAAATATAACAAAGGATAAGTGATAAGCCTAGATTAAAGATAATAATAAACCTAAATCAAAGATAATGATAAGCCTAAATCAAAGATAAGATTTAAGCAAATCCTAGCAAACTAAGGCACTTTTTCAACACCAAATGATGCTAATGTGCCGCCACAGGCAACAATGAGAAGATTTTCATATCTCGAACTCTGGCGAGCAACGGATAGATTTAGCGAAGGCAGCCTACTCGGTACGGGAAGTTTTGGTTCTGTTTACAGGGCAATATTTCAGGATGGAATGGAAGTTGCAGTAAAAGTATTTCACATACAATTTGAAAGAGCATTGGAGAGCTTTGATGCCGAATGTGAAGTGCTGAAAAGTATTCGTCATCGAAACCTCGTGAAAATCATTAGCAGTTGTTCAAACGATGATTTTAAAGCATTGGTATTAGAATACATGCCAAATGGGAGCTTGGAGAAGTGTTTGTATTCGGACAACTGCGTTTTGGATATCTTTCAGAGGTTGAACGTAATGATAGATGTTGCATCAGCTTTGGAATATCTTCACTTTGGATATTCAATTCCTGTTGTTCACTGTGACTTAAAGCCTGGCAATGTTTTGTTAGACGAAAATATGGTTGCACATTTAAGTGACTTTGGGATTGCGAAGCTGCTGAGTGGAGAAGATCACTCCACGACGCTGACTCAAACACTTGCCACGATTGGTTATATGGCACAAGGTTTGTTTCATATTCCATATTTTTGTTCATTTTTAATTTTTTTTCAATTGATTTTTCATGTTGCACATGATATTATTTTTGATTACTTATCTACCTATAAATTGATGCCATACATAGAGTATGGAAGAGAAGGAAAAATATCGACAAGTGGGGACGTTTACAGTTACGGGATTTTGTTAATGGAAACATTTACCAGGAAGAAACCCCACGGACGAATTGTTTACTGGAGAAATGAGCTTAAAGAGTTGGGTAAATGACTTCCTACACAGTTCCGTGATTGAACTTCCGGATTCAAATCTTCTAAGTAAAACGGACAAACATTTTGCAACAAAAGAGCAATGTGTTTTGTCGATTTTGAATTTAGCTCTGGAGTGTACGGCGGAATCACCTAAGGAGAGGATCAATACCAAAAATATTGTGACTAGACTCTTGAAAATTAGAAATAATTTGCTTAGAAATGTTCAAGGTTAGTAAGAATAATAATGTCATATGTAAATGAAATAACTTCAATATAATAGTACAATGTAAGAGTATTGTTTTTCTTTTTAAATTTTCAAGAAAATGAAATAAAGTAAACATTTTGCTTTTCGATATCATTTATTCAAATCTCCTACATGTTCCTACATTCAAAATATATATATATATATATATAATTATTTGCTCAAAATTTTTATAAAAATATAAATTAAAAAAATCATAAAAAGACCTCTTTGACAAATTGCACGAAATTAAGAAAACTATCCTTCAGGGGAAATCCACTACATTCCATCCTTCCAAGATCCATAGGCAGCCTTTCTAATTCTTTAGAAATGATTTACTTGGACGATTGCAACCTAAGCGGTGGCATTCCCGAAGAGATCGGAAACCTGATTAACTTGGTGAAGTTAAGTTTAGGAGGCAACAAATTGAACGGATCTATTCCAATGTCAGTGGGAAAGCTTCGAAAACTTCAAGGTTTGTATCTTCAAAATAATATCTTAGAAGGATCAATCCGAGATGATCTTTGTCATTTGGCTGCATTGTATACATTGCAATTGCAAGGTAATAAACTTTCTGGATCAATTCCTACATGCCTGGGTAATCTCACTGCTCTAAGGAATCTCTCTCTGGGCTCCAACAGGCTAACTTCCATACCTTCAACTTTTTGGAACCTGAAAGACATGTTAGCCTTTGACTTACTCGTCAAATTCTTTCGCCGGACCTCTGCCATTGGGAATTGGAAATTTGAAGGTTGTGATAGAAATGGATCTGTCAAATAATCGGTTTTCAAGTGATATCCCAACCACAATTGGAAGCCTAACAGATTTGCAGATTCTTTCCTTAGGATATAATAGATTGACAGGCTCAATTCCTGAATCATTCGGTGGCTTGTTAAGCTTAGAGTCCTTGGATTTGTCCAACAATAATCTCTCTGGAGTCATTCCTAAATCCATGAAGAAACTCTTGCACCTCAAACATCTAAATCTATCTTTCAACAGATTGGGGGGAGAAATTCCTAGAGGAGGCTCTTTTGCGCATTTCTCAGCTGAATCATTTGTAGCAAATGATTTATTGTGTAGTTCACCCAGCCTGCAGTTCCCACCATGCAAAAGCAGCACTCATCGAGATGATTAGAGTTTCCGCGACGCATTCGAGAGCAATTGCCAGAGCAAGCTACGAAGAATTAAAACCAAACAATGTGTAGAAATTTTTATAGAAATTCGTAGGATGTTATCCTTTTGCTTTTGAAATTATTGGCCGGCCTTTTTTGACTTGGAATAGTGAAACAACTGATAATGACCAAATTGACATAAAGTTTTCTAGCCAGAGAAGCTTCCTTCTTGTATAGTTTATGGTATAAATTAAGCTCGAATTGTCATCGGTGGTGGGATTCATACGCTATTTTGCTTAATCAAGCTGCCGGCCAATTGATAAATTACTAGTTGTAGGCTATTATTTTGTACGCCAATTGCCATTCATCAGCCAATCAAATTGCCAGCCTATCATACAGAGTTGACGGTATTTTTCTATATATAAGCGATCATTTCTCGTTAATTTAATTATTAAATACTTGGCATCATTAGTATATTTACATGTAATTAATAATTTTTGTTTATTTCAAGTCCTTTTTTTTTAGCCTTTTCAACACTTTTTTTTCTTATATTTTACATGATGGTTCAATATTTATATGTACTCGGCACTTGAGTTTCAGAGCATTACCAAACTAGCAACAAGCAAACGCACACTTCAATCTCCTTTCTCATGGAGAGAATTCCTTGTCTCTTTCCTATAGCACTTTTCCTCGTCCATTGTTTGATTCCTCCCCTCATTCTTGCAACTGCCCCCAGTAGTATTACCACAGAAAAAGATGCTCTTCTTGCCCTGAAAGCTCACATGACACATGATCCAACCAATTTCTTCGCAAAAAATTGGAATATGAATACCCCTGTCTGCAACTGGACTGGCGTTACTTGTGATGATATTCAACATAGAGTCACATCCTTGAATATTTCTCATTTGAATCTGGCAGGAACCATTCCTTTTCAACTTGGAAATCTATCTTCCCTGCAAACACTCGATCTTGGTAATAACCGACTATTCGGTACCATTCCTTCCTCCATCTTCAGCATATATGCGCTGAAATCACTTACTCTCACTGCAAACCAACTATCCGGCTCTTTCCCTGCTTTTAACAACATGTCATCATTACTAACTCTTGATTTTCGGAATAATAGCCTATCTGGCGAACTTCCAGAAAATATTTGCAATTATTTTCCCGACTTGAAAACCCTTCGTTTGAGCCGCAACATGTTTCATGGCGAAATACCATCCACTATATCAAGTTGCAAACAGCTGCAAATTTTATCCTTGTCATTCAATAATTTCTCAGGAGCCATACCAAAAGAGTTTGGGAACTTCACTCAGCTTAAAGACTTATATCTTGACATTAACTCACTACAAGGTATGTTTATACGTAAATAGTGTATCTTATTTTTAAAGAAAAAAAATTAAATTGAACTATTATTTTATTACTCTTTTCTTCTCTTCTATCACAATGAATTAAGAAAATATTTAATGATAGTCAAATTCATTATTGTTGATTAAAAATTTTATTAAATTTGAATGTTAAATGTTGCATAAATAACTATTGAAAGATAAATATTATAATTTTTAATATAAAAATAGAAAAAAAATTTATCTTTTGTATATTATATTAGTGTTTGATCTAATTAAGTATGATCTATAACAATAATACAATTTTTATTTCTAAATATAGGTTTTTGATCCCTAAATATTAGATAGGTATTTATTAATGAAATATTAAACAAGTAGGACCAAAATTAAGTATAAGTGGTTAATTAATTATTTTTCAAAAATTAAGAAGATAAGTGAGTATTATTTATTAATGAAAAGTGTTTGATATTACACAAACTTTTGTAAGAAAATAAGATTTTATATTTGCAGGTGAAATACCACATGAAATCGGCAATCTTCGTAATCTCGAGACTTTGAGTCTTGAAAGTTGCAACCTAACTGGTGTTGTCCCTGCTACAATCTTCAACATATCAGCTATGAAAATACTTTCCCTTTTAATAATAGTCTCACAGGAAGCCTCCCATCAAGTAGAGACGTTGAACTTCCAAATGTTGAAGAGCTTTATCTATCGTCCAATAATTTCATTGGGCCGATTCCTGGTTTCATCTTCAATGCTTCAAAGCTCTCCATTCTAGCGATATCACAAAACTTCTTTTCGGGTTTTATTCCTAGCACATTTGGCAATTTAAGAAACCTCCAGCGGCTCGAATTATTTGATAACTACTTGACATCACCAACTCCAGAATTGAACTTTCTTTCCTCTTTGACAAATTGCACGAAATTACAAGCAAACTATCCTATCAGGGAAATCCACTACATTCCATCCTTCCAAGGTCCATAGGCAGTCTTTCTAATTCTTTAGAAATGATTTACTTGGACGATTGCAACATAAGCGGTGGCATTCCCGAAGAGATCGGAAACCTGATTAACTTGGTGGAGTTAAGTTTAGGAGGCAATAAATTGAACGGATCTATTCCAATGTCAGTGGGAAAGCTTCGAAAACTTCAAGGTTTGTATCTTCAAAATAATAACTTAGAAGGATCAATCCGAGATGATCTTTGTCATTTGGCTGCATTGGATACATTGCAATTGCAAGGTAATAAACTTTCTGGATCAATTCCTACATGCCTGGGTAATCTCACAGCTCTACGGCATCTCTCTCTGGGCTCCAATAGGTTAACTTCCATACCTTCAACTTTTTGGAACCTGAAAGACATGTTAACCTTTAACTTCTCGTCAAATTCTTTCGCCGGACCTCTGCCATTGGGAATTGGAAATTTGAAGGTTGTGATAGAAATGGATCTGTCAAATAATCGGTTTTCAAGTGATATCCCAACCACAATTGGAAGCCTAACAGATTTGCAGATTCTTTCCTTAGGATATAATAGATTGACAGGATCAATTCCTGAATCATTCGGTGGCTTGGTAAGCTTAGAGTCCTTGGATTTGTCCAACAATAATCTCTCTGGAGTTATTCCTAAATCCATGGAGAAAGTCTTGTATCTCAAAAATCTAAATCTATCTTTCAACAGACTGGAGGGAGAAATTCCTAGAGGAGGCTCTTTTGCACATTTCTCAGCTGAATCATTTGTAGGAAATGATTTATTGTGTAGTTCACTCAGCCTGCAATTCCCACCATGCAAAAGCAGCACTCATCGAAGATCAAAGAAAAATGTTCTTCTCCTACGGACTGTTTTGCCTTTGAGTATTGCATTCTTATTGGTTCTCGGATTTTTGTTGATATCTAGATATTGGAAAAAGAGTAGAGAGCTGCCAAGTGATGCTAATATACCACCACAAGCAACAATGAGAAGATTTTCGTACCTCGAACTTTGGCGAGCAACGGAAGGATTTAGTGAAGGCAGCCTACTCGGCATGGGAAGTTTTGGTTCTGTTTACAGGGCAAGATTTCACGATGGAATGGAAGTTGCAGTAAAAGTGTTTCACATACAATTTGACGAATCATTTAAGAGCTTTGATGCCGAATGTGAGGTCATGAAAAGTATTCGTCAGCGAAACCTCGTGAAAATCATCAGCAGTTGTTCAAACGATGATTTTAAAGCATTGGTATTAGAATACATGCCAAATGGGAGCTTGGAGAAGTGTTTGTATTCGGACAACTGCGTTTTGGATATCTTTCAGAGGTTGAACGTAATGATAGATGTTGCATCAGCTTTGGAATATCTTCACTTTGGATATTCAATTCCTGTTGTTCACTGTGACTTAAAGCCTGGCAATGTTTTGTTAGACGAAAATATGGTTGCACATTTAAGTGACTTTGGGATTGCGAAGCTGCTGAGTGGAGAAGATCACTCTACGACGCTGACTCAAACACTTGCCACGATTGGTTATATGGCGCCAGGTTTGTTTCATATTCCATATTTTTGTTCATTTTGACTTTTTTCTAATTGATTTTTCATGTTATACGTGATATTATTTTTGATTACTTATCTACCCATAAATTGATGCCATACATAGAATATGGAAGAGAAGGAAGAATATCGACGAGTGGGGACGTTTACAGTTATGGGATTTTGTTAATGGAAACATTTACCAGGAAGAAACCCACGGACGAATTGTTTACTGGAGAAATGAGCCTGAAGAGTTGGGTAAATGACTTGCTGCACAGCTCTGTGATTGAACTTGCGGATTCAAATCTTCTAAGCAAAGCAGATAAACATTTTACTGCAAAAGAGCAATGTGTATCGTCGATCTTGAATCTAGCTCTGGAGTGTACAACGGAATCACCAAAAGAGAGGATCAATGCCAAAAATATTGCAACTAGACTCTTGAAAATTAGAAATACTTTGCTTAAAAATGTTAACGTGTAAATGGAATAATTTCAATGTAAGAGTATTATTTTTGTTTTTAAATTTCAAGAAAATAAAATAAATATTTTACTTTTAAATAACTATTTATTCAAATTTCTTAAGCATTCTTACGTTCAAACATACTGCAAAAGAGTAACGTGTATAGTGTGTATTGAAATTATAAAATATTTTAAAAATTATATAAATTTAAATAATAAAAATATTATGAATGGAATTAATTTATTATTTTTATTATTAAAAATTTATAATTTTAATTAAATAATTTATAAGTTTAAATTTTTAATTTAATAATAGTATAAATATAATTAAAATTTTATAATATTAATTATTAAATATTTATTTAAATATTTTTAATAATAAAATATTAAATTTATAATTAATATAATATAAATTTAAAATTTTAAAAAATCTATCTCTAATCTGTCACGCTATCATCCTAGGCAAAGGCTGTAGCCTGCCAAGGTGTAGCTCTTGTAGACCAATTCATCTCGTACGTCAGAGTTTAACTTAAACAAGGTGCCTTTCCACGTGTCACTGTCTTACCAATCCACAAACTTTGTTAACTTCCAAAACAACCCCTGTAAAATGCAGATAATGACCTTCACTTCACACGTATATATACTTTCCTCGATGCAATTGATGACGACAATACCGAAAGCCCTTGTTTTTCTTTAAAAAGAAAGAATCTGTTCTACCCTTAAAATCTAGGGTTTCCCAGAAATCGCTAAACCTTGATCCCAGTCTTGCAAAAGCTCAATTTTACCTCTCTAGGGTTTCGGTTATGGAGGATTCTCTGTGCTTGGTTTTTGCTCCTGACGAATTTTGAGTTTTCTCTAGTTTTTGCTTGGCTCGTTTCCTTCACGAAAGCTTCTCTAAATCAAGATTTCATGCAATTGTAGTTCAGTTTCGAAAACTCTCAGAAATTTGTGAACTTTCTTGTTTTGTTTTAGTGCAATTTTCTCAGATTACTGTTTGCTTTCCGATAATATTTGTACTCAATGATTTTGAACAGTTGAGTGCTATTTTAAATTTTTCCTTTTTAGGGGATAAGGATAATTGAAATTATAATATATTAAATAATTGGACAGTAAAAAATTTATTAATGGCGACTGCTGCTACAACTGCGGCTCCAGAAGAAGCGGAGGCAGTGGAGGAGTATGAGAGTGATCCAGAAGTAGTGAAACGCTCGCTTGTAATGCGTAGAAGAGAAGCCAGCGACGACGAGGAGGACGAAGAATCGGAGGAGAAAGGAAATAGGGGTCGAATGGATCGTACGCTCTCCATTGACTCCGACGATGATTTGGATGGTCAAGGCGGTGCTCCAGCTGAATATGATGATGAAGAAGAACATGACGGAGAATTAGAAGACGAGTATGAAGATGAAGATGAGGAGGAAGAGGAAGGGAAAAAGGATACGAATGCTGGGAAAGACAGAGTCAAGGGAGCAGAGGGAAATGTTGTTAGGAGGAAAACTGAGGGGGCAGTGGAGGTGAGTCCAAAGAATAATGATGACGATAATGAAAAGAATGATGATGTAGAGGAGATGGAGGAAGGGAAGAAGGAGAGTAATGAACCTTTTGCTGTGCCAACAGCTGGGGCTTTTTATATGCATGATGATCGGTTTAGGGACATTGTTGGTGGTCGACACAGGTATTACATGGAATTTGCAACTGATTTTGTTACTATATGTAGCTGATTGAAGTGTGGAATTTGTATGAATATATGTTATAAGAAATGCTATTGTTTAGGGGTTCTCAGTTAGTTTGGTTTCATTTGTGAGTGGTGTTGTCTAGTGTTTGCTCAAATCTGTTTGGAAGGATAGCTAAATTTGGTCTATGGTTTGTGGGATTAAAAGCAGAGAAAGTACTCAAATATACTGGCTTCATGGAAACACTGCTGAAAGGGGGCTATGCATACAAAATTACTTAACAAATTTATTCTAGGCCAGTTACCACTCATGCGCTATAACAATACTAGAAAAGCGGTGGGCTATGTGTTATCCTAGTGTTTGCTTTGTTTTATTTAGTTATATTTCATATTGTGTAATGATAAAATGGGTTAAGTTTGGGTTGTACGTGTTTACTGGGTATTCTGCTCGGGATAGTTGTATTTCGTATGTTGTTGTGGGTTTGGCTTTTGTTGGCTTGAAGAAAACTGCTGATTATTACAGTTATGTATAAGTAATTGTTTGTTTGTAGATGCAAAGTATGACTATACAATGTTACTTATTATACAGTAGTTTAGATTTATTTAGGGAAGAAGAGAGTACGGGAAATAGGACATCCTAAGCAATTTAGTTTTTCTTATTATGATGTAGGTGTTGGCTGGTGCAGTTTGGGGGTTGTTTTGTTAACCAGTGGTCCTATGTTGTGTCTTATCTTCACCCCTTCTGGTTTATTTTGTTTTGTTCAGCAATTTGGGCTGTTGTTCTTCTTCGCATTAGGCTCAAAGTAATTTATATTTGATTTTCTTTAACATGTATGTATTAGCATCCATGCTTGCATTAAAACATTCAGAAACCTGGTCTATAGGTTTTGTATGGATTAAGTATGTGATTGTGAATTCAGACAGAATAATTAGTCCAGGAAACCTAATTCGGCAAGTTTGCATATGGAGGTTTACTGTTGCATTCAAACTCTCATTGGCTTCGAGCTGTTTCTTTGTAAAACCTAAAATATACAATCTTGTTGCATATCTTCATTATACATGCTTGTAAGAATTTATCTTCCATTGTCATAAAATGTTATAGTAATGAGACTTAAGTATGTGCTTGCGTTTTGTTTTCGTAGTCTAAACAAATCTAGGAGGATTGCTCAGGGACTTGTTTTGGGGTAGAAAAATTTAGTGATCATAAGGAGGTGAATAGTGTTGCTTCTACTCATGGTGGGCTGCCTTTTCATGTAGCACTTGCGCCGCTAGTAGGTTTCTGTCTTCATTTGCACAATCTGTGGTTATCTGTTTTATTTTTAGCTAGTTACATTAGGAAACAATTGCATAATAGCATCTAATTTCTGTCATGTTTAGGAGAACACATGGCGGGAGGAAGTTGTGGGAGTCGAAAGATGACGGTAAATGGGGGCACGACAAGTTTGAAGAGGTGACTTCACAGGAAAGGCATTATGGCGAGGTGATTCTTATACATACATACATGCGCTATCTGCATGAATAGTGTTTATATTCTTTCTTTCTTCTCAAACTGGCCCGTCTAATATTTTATAAATTTAGGGAAGGAGGGCTTCTAGAGGACGTTACCATTATCGTGGTAGAAATTGGGGTCCAGACCATGGTTATAACAGGAGGAACAGGTCTACAGCATTCAACAACACCAATGACAATCAGAAACAGGCACCTGAGGGTGTAAGAGGAAGGGGGCCCAAAAAGTATGAACCTGCCTGGAAGAACAGTAATCAGGCATCTCCACCACAGAGCAAACAGTGAGTTCAAATTTCAATTTTTGCAAAACTGTATTGGGGTTCCTTTTCTTGATCAATTGTGAGTTGAGTATAATTCATATTCAATACTCTGAATTTGCTAGTTCGCGGAAGCCTCTTGAGAAAACTTTGCATACTAATTCAGGGAGGGCTATGATTCCCTCATCAAATTCAAGATCTGATACTTTTTCTGTGGGGAAACAAGTGCTTGCATCAAGTTTGAGTTCTGCTTCTCCACCGTTCTATCCCTCAGGCTCTTCCACTAAAGATACTACTTTCACACAGAAAAGTGATGTACAATCTGGAAGCTCGAGCAAGAATCTTCAAACTTCTGGTATAGATGAGAGTTTCTATATGCAACGTCCTAATACAATGCAGCGAGGGAAGAATGTTGCTGATGTCAGCATGGACAAGCTTTATATTGATGATTCCAGTGCTTCACCTGCTGTTAAACCTTTGAACAGCCTGCAAATGCAGCCTTCTTCTCAGTCCAGGGCTCAAGGATATGGTGTCACTGTTCCACAGCAGATAGCTTATCAATCAACAACGCCTCAGAACCAAGCCAATAGAGTTTCTCCTCCGAAACAACTCCAAGTTGTTCAGCAAAGTCCTGTTCAAAGTCTTATTCAATCCTCTGTGCAATCACCCAATCAGCAGTTAGGCGAACATTCTGCCTGTGGTTCCCAAGCATCCTCTCCACCAAAAATAGCTTCAGCAATTAACTCATATGATTCTGGTGAGGTGGAATCATCAACAGAATCAAGTAAATCAAAAGGTGCTTTGGTTGGAAAGGGAAAAGGTAGCCAAGGAGGGGGCTCGTTTATCTATGGTGGGTCTCAGGTTATGGGAGCTGGAGGGAATATGACTGTTGGTCATGGTGATCAGAACTTCCCTGCTTTTTTGCCAGGTAAAATGAACTCTCTGGGTGATTATACATTTAAGCAGAAGACAAAAGAACTAAAGGGAATGCTAGTTGAAATATCATCCATTAAATTGGGCTTCCCATAGTTAAAGAATGTTCTGTTTCTTCTTTTATAAGTTCATTACCGGTTAAATTTGGATTTTTTACAGCTTCCATATAGACTATTAAGTATTGGGATGTTTATGTTGACCAGGGTTTACTGATTTTAAATCTAAAGAAGTAAAAGGCAAGTTTTTGTTATGGTCTGAACTAATAGGAGATAAAGTTTATTAATTATTGACAAATATCTGGCTAGGATCAGGATCAGCACCCAGATTTATCTCCATAAACGTTTTCACACTTTCGATGGAATGGAGTATTGATTAGAGCTTTAATACGCTGAACTATTTAAATTATTCACTGTTGTTTCAATCACAAGTAAATCTGCTCTCTCTCTCTCTCTCTCTCTCTCTCTTTGTGTGGTCAGGCACTTGTTTAGTGTTCTTTACTTGATAATTTGGCTTTGCAGTTATGCAATTTGGGGGCCAACATCCTCGTGGCATTGGAGTTCCTGCCGTTGGCATGGCATTTCCTGGATATGTTGCTCAGTCACAACTTGGTTTGGGGAATTCTGAAATGACATGGTGTTGTAAACTTCTCTTTGCTTTAGTGCCTAATGGGTTGTCTGGTCTTCCTTTGATCTTTTATGCTTTGCAAAGGTGATGTCTTGGTAGGTTTGTGGGTCCCCAATGGATACGCCGCATACAGTTAATCTTTGATGAAGCAAATCCTATCTCTAGTCCATATTACAAATTTCCCTTCGTATGGCTGATGCCTTGGGGGTTTCTGCTTGTCTTGCAATAAGTTCTGTAGATTGTAAAATAATTATGGGGTGAAGGGCAATGATTCACATGAACCTGACAACTTTCATCTGATTGACCCTATTTTTCAACTCTTTTATTCATTTTTATTTTATTTATTTTCCTAAGATTAAGAACACCAGAAACTAGTAGTGATTGCCATTTTTGCAATGTTAGGCTTCCAGTTTTGGCGGGTGCGACGGGAGCTTTAGGAGCTACATATTGTCCACCTTATATTTCTGTTGATGGTACTTATCGACCAGTGGGGCAGACATCTGCAACAGGACCCTCAAGGTCAGGGTGGACACTTTCTCCTGCTTTGCCTTCGTGGCCCTATTATAATGGTGTTAAACTGAGTTCATCTGTAGTCCATTCAGAACACCTAGGATACATGTGTCAACACATGAAAACTTATCTTTCATTTGAATGCTGCACACATGTTAAGAATGATTTTCACTGTCTTGACTATGTTGATCTCCTCTCCCTCCTCCCCAGGCAAAGCACCACCCACCCCCCGCCCTCTTTTTTTTTGTGATAATGTCTGCTCTTATGTATGCATTAATTTTCATTTTTTCCCTTGCTGTAAGTGATAGAGAAACAAATGTTCTAGTCTTGATGTATAAATATTTGTCATCTTGATTGCAGCAAAGAGAGTAATACTAACAAACCCAGTAATGAATGGACCCCTTCCCAGCAACCTGGTAAGACTTGATGTTGCCTTTTCTACTTTTTGGCTGACACTGTTTAGAAAACATTCTTTGTTTAGTCATAATTAAGCTGAAGTTTTTTCCACAGAGCCTGGGAATGACGAATTTGGGCAGCAAGAAAATAAACCTCAGCCTCGCAGGCAAGTCAAATTCTTCACCCAAATCTCATTAAAGACTGCAACAACCTTTCTTTTACTTTGAAACTGTATTTTTGGCATTGCACTATGTTAATTTTTTTTAAACTCTGATGCAGATACTCAGCAATGAATTTAGCCAATGATGTACTTAGATGAGATGGAGCCTGTTGAATAAGACGATGAAGGTTAAATTTTGATAAATAAGACTTTTATGCCTATTTGGTGTTGCAAAGTTCTTAGTGTGATTATTTGGTGATGCAGGCTTTTCCCAGGCTCTTTGTGATCTCCGGCTTTTGTTCTGGGTCACTTTGGGCTGCTGTTTGTTCCAGGATAATTTAGGTAATCACTGCTGGTGTCTATATTTTGCTTCTATATTTCACATGTAACTAACCTTGATCTGAAGTATTTTTTCCCATTTTTTTCAAAAGAATTTTGGGAGGCCTAAAAAGACATTCGAATGTGTTTTCGCTAAAATTTTGGTATTCAAATTTGGGAATGATTTATTTCATTCTACTCTTCCCTTTCCTTGTGCCTACTTGAACTTTAAACAAAATGCTAGATTTCTATTTTTTTTCCTTCTTGAGCATTTACAAGGTTATGTGATTAAATGCTAAGTTTTTGCTAAACCTGGAGATGCACCTTTCTTTTTGGCTTGTTGCATCCATCTGTCTTGTAGAAAGTTGAGATCTGGAAACTAGAATACAACGACCAATTTGCATGTTGGAAGTTAATACCCTGAATCTCCGCCCTTGATTATTTGTTCTGTCTTCTAATCCATTTGTCTCTCCTTGTTTTTTGATTTTGCAGTTGTAAACAACAAATGCCTGCTCATGCTGCAGTCAGTTTAATAACATTATTGTGGCTTGACAGGTGGTAGTCCCTTGTTTAAATTTGTGGTATGAATATGCATCCATGGAGATTACCTTTAATGTTTATCTTGTGAATACCTCTGAGACAAATTGTGATATTGCCCGTGTTTTTGTTCTCAGGTTTTTTATCTCTTTTTGTGGTCTGTGAAGCTTGTGAGAAATGTGGGTGGGCTTCTTCAAGAACATCAACAAAAAACAACCGAGAATTAGTCTGCAGCAATTATTTGCTTGTTGAAGTCGAATTTTTCTCACCATAAAGACACTGATTTGAGTTTCTTGTCCATCTGTGGTAACTTTATCTTTTGTCTGCCATAATTAATGGTTTATGGGATACCTATTATCTTTTGGATTTCTTATTTTCTGGTCACCTACTGGTTAAAGTTATTGCGGGGGTAGAGTTTTATTTTTATGAGTGGGCTAGCAGTGATTGATTTTTCAGCAAATTTAGCAGCTATTTATCATAAGACTTTGTAATGGTTTGCTATGATATATATCTTATCAGTTTAATCAAGATTAAATAACAAAAATTGTTCTCTTTTACCAGGCCATTTTATTTGCTTTTGGTCAAAAAAGTTTTCCATGAATGCGTTGGATCTTATGATAAAACTGAAATCTGCATGTGGTGAGGATCATTACCTAGATTAGATCATTACCAATGGATTAGTTTACAGAGATTGACCAAAAAGGAATGGCTCTGAGTAGCGTATCAGCTTCTATTAAATGAAGCTTTCGTGTCAAATGCAAAAGCATTTTGATAGTCGCTTCAGAAGGAGATTGTCATTTTCCGTGCTTGGATGTTGCCGGAAAGCAATTCTATTTCTTCGATTTAATAGCCGAGAAAGTCTGTTAGTTACTCATTAATTTACAGCCTTTATATTTTATATTTAACGTAGCAAAAGAATCTGTGCGTATATGCCCCAGCCCCTTGCCGTCGGCCTTAGTGGTGGGTGTGGCGGAGCAATCAGGGTATCCATCCAATGGTCAGGATCGATTAAGAAACAAAATTCTTAACTTAAAATAAAATCTAAAAAAAAAGTTCTTTTTGTGAAATTCAACCCTGAAATTAACGGAAAAAAATTAATTTTTATTATTAAATAAATGTTTAATACGAAGTTTCGGATTTGTCATATAATCTTGAATTAATTCAGTTACCTAACGGGATTGGTCGAATGTTTAACGTGTGCCATCTTAATCTTTCAAATACGAATATAAAAGAACTGCCGGCTGAGACTTCAGTTTTGTAGACATCTGAAGATTTTACTACTAGATGGCATGTCTAATCTTGAAGATATTCAAGGGGTGATATCAAGTCTTTCGTCATTACAAGTACTTGGTTCTCAACTGAGATCATATAATTGCAATATCCACCGTGCAACGATAAAGCCCTCTCAGTCGAGTTAAAATGCTTGGAACGGATGAGCGACTTGAGTTTCACCTTGTTTTCTACTGAAGCCATCATTAGCATTCCTTACAATTTAAGACGTCTCAGAAGACTAACGAAATGCATTTCCTGTTTTCGCTCGCTCAACTTAAGATTAATGTTGCATCTTGAGACACTTAACATTGTTGAATGTTTTTCTCTGCAGAATCTAAATATTGATTTAAGAATGCAGGGACGAATTCATCTCTTCACTAAACTTCGTCATCTATCAATCATTTGGTGTCCCGAAATAATAGTTTTGACTTGGCTCATACACGCTCCAACCCTTCAGTTTCTTGCTTTAAGATACTGTTTCTCATTAGATAAAATAGTGAGCGGTTGTGAGTTAGGGTCTCAAGAAATTGAAGATCATATCTTATGGTCGTTGATCTTGACTGTCTACCAAGCCTAGCAAGCATATCCGTTACGAAGACGCTGCTTCCTTCCCTCCAAACTATATCTGTAGCCGACTGCCCAAGTTTGAAAAGAGTTCCATTGAACCGCAACAGTGCAAAGAACGACTTAAATGCAATAAGAGGAAGTGCAGAATGGTGGAACCAGTTAGAGTGGGAGCATGAAGCCACCAAGTATGTTTCTGTCGCAAAATTCAAAGAACTCTGAATTCATCCTACTCAAGCCAGAACTTCAATGATGAAACACAAGGGTATGTTCAAACCAAACCTTCTAGATCTCTTGCACTTAATATATTCTGTAGAATTATCGTTACAATGGAAAAGTAAACTTTTTTAATATCTTCTGTACGATTGTTTCGACAAATCATTTTCAGATTGTCCATCAATTGGGTGCAAGAAGATTGAATTCAAAGACTGAATCAACTAGAGTTTGGAACGTTGGATCAATGTATTGTTTCCGCGCGCAACTGTGTGACACCAGTTTTTCTGCGTCAAAAATGTGCATGTAATGCTGCTACCATCAGCGTTACTTAAAAACTGATAAAACTCCCACTGATGTTGTGGCTTCTGAAGTTACTTTGTTTAGACATGTATTTTACATCTATCCAGCAACATCCTGCTGAGTTCTTGTTGTGTAATCTGTCTTTAACAGGTAATTTGTTGATCAATTTTACTGTTTGATACTTTGTAGGAGCAATGTTAAGGTAGGGATGTGGATCCCCCTCCCGATCTAGTTTATCCTTATCTTAATCACATTTTGACACAAACTAAAATTTGATGCCTAAGATTGTAAATTTTGAATTGATTTTTTTTTATTTCCAACAATTATTTATATTGTAAAATATAAAATTAATTAATAACTTGAATCCTTCATTGTTACTTAGGTTATGCATCACTAGATGCTTAAATGATATAAAAGACCAACATAGGATCCTAGTACTTGCCAGTAATTTTGCCACGATAATGTCTATTATACTGAAGAAATGGAGTCACTGTATTAAACTCTCAAATTGTCAGAAATATTTGTTGAACCAGAAGATTTATGGAAGATGCATGATGTTAAAAATTCTCATGTTTAGACCCTAAGCTTAAGTAATTCAATCCCAATGCAATCAACTCCGACCGTAATATAATAACAAATCACACATGAAATATTAAATTAATAAAATAATAAACACAATAATTTATCAACAAAAAAATTTTCACCAAAAATTTACTAGTTTAAGAAAGATTTACTAATGATAGTTTTTCTTATAATAACTCTACGACTAATCACTCAAGTGATCAACTCCGAATAATCTTATTATTTAAAACTTTGATTCTTTCTTAACTATAAAATTCTTGAATAATATGTGATATGCCTTAAAGGATCTTTAATAGTGAATCAAGATCAACTCCTTGCTTAGTGACATTTCTTGCTGCTGCTGGAATTTCCTTGACATGGATATCCTTTGTTAATGAGAATTAATCTTTCTTTGATGGCAACAACTTCATTTCCATGATTGAGCACATCGATATGTTTACAAGTTAAAACTTATTGTCAAGAACATCAATAAAAGTTTTAAAGGTTTTTTTGTTAATTTGAGAGAGTGAAAGTTGAAAATCTCTCAAGAAATAAAAATTCAAATAAATTCCACTTACAAGAATATAATTTAATCACTATTTATCACTGTTATTTAGCAAAAACTGTTGACATGATAATGATGGGGAAGTCAACTAATTTTAACATAAAATATGGATATATGATAAAGCCTCGGCGGTTAGCATATGAAGAAGTGAATAATACTTTGACAGCTAGCATATGAAGAAGTGAATAATACTTTGACAGCAAAAGGTTTAACTTGAATGAACCCAAAGTGATTGACAAATGGAAGCAGGCAGTAAGATTATCATTGTGCGGTCATAATATCAAATATCAAAATTATCTTCAAACTTTCTTTGTTGAAGAGAGTAATCTGAAGACGTTTTCAAAAAAAATTCTTCCAAAATCTATGCCTGGGTTGCAAGTTTTGGTTTGGACTTGTCGTACAATTTAGACTTGACTGAGTTGCCGGGGGAATTCATGAGTTGATTAACTTGCAATATCTTAATCTCTCTGATACAAACATTCGACAGTTTCCAATTGAGATAAGGAATTAAAGACAACTGAGGCTTAGCATATTTCTTATTCTTCTATGTAGACTTTGTATCATTATATCTAGTCAAATAGGGCTAGCTTTAGTTGTCGAAGTATGACTTGAGTCTGTCAGAAATATGCTATGAGTTCAAGCATGTCAAGTACAGTCTGTGTTAACAAATTAGTTAAGTAAATTAATACAAACCTAATTGATTAAAAGGGAACTTAACAACTAATTATTCTTTAATAATTCATACTTTTAAAAGGGGTTTGTTATTTAATTTAAAGATTCTTAAACCCCTTTTTAAAATTGGGTTTACCTTTTGTTTTTTAATATATCAAAAAAAAGGCAGGATTGCACGTCTTCCTCCCAAGTAAATGAATAAATAAAGCATTTACTCGATTAAAGCAAAGCGTTTACTTCCACCATCACACCTCGACGTTTTCCTTCCGGCTAAGGGCTGCAACTTGTTTGAAAAATTGGTGTTAAGTGATAGATAAAACAATTACACGTTGTATTCGGTGAGATGGAACGTGATTAGTTACTTTATTTTAAATCCCGTTTATATTAATAATCACCTTTAATTTATAATATTACGATAACTATTATTTTTGAATAATTTTTTTTCTAAAATTTACCGGGCATGAGATGTTAAAAAAGGAGTGATGAGTGTTTGCGGGCACAAGGGCTTTGTGCTAAAGAGATTGAGAGGGTTGCGGGCATGAGTGGAATTTGACAATTCATACACAACTAGCAAGCAAAAGTAAACACAATTAATAATAGTCATTTGTCAATGACTTAAAATGTCAAAAGAAAAGTTAGCAATTAATCAGGCGACCATTAAGCTAATTCAGGCATCCGTAGGAACATTAATCAATGGGAAGAGTGGATTCAAGACTTGAGGATTTTGTATTCATTCCATGTCGGCCGGCAGTTTGAAAACATTTTCATGAAGCAAAAATGCCCACAACATCTCGACGTTCTTGTCTTAGAAATGCTATTAATATACACATCAATTCTCACCAATCTACAGTCAAAAATATTTTGTTACATGTACGTATGTTTATACATCAACGAGCGTATGGCTATCATCAAATCTCCAAGTAACAGACCGACTGAACATGTCCGGAAAATTCTTTGGGACTCTCCATTTTTGTCCACTTGTTATTCTTCAAATCCAACACGTAAGCCGCGTGGGGCCCGCCGAATATAGCGGAGCCAATCACCAGCAATTTTCCGTGCCATGTTGACGCGTGTCCGACGTTGAACACGTCGGCGGGTAGCTTCGCCACGGCTTGCCACGTCTCACATTGTAATGCCAGCACATCACCGTCCTTGCACATGTATACATACTCATCGCCGCCGACCGTGCAAGTCCTAGGGACAGGTGGGAGATTCTAAGAAGTCCTCTAGAACTGGAAGCCACTCCCACGTGGCAACGTCAAACATTTCGGCATGCTGATCAAAACGACCTTGCGCATCGGTACAGTACCCACCTATGACGTGGTACTTGCCGCGGTAGAAAACTCCTTTACACTCATCTCGTTCCCTTGCCATGTCTGGCAATAGGACCCACTCATCTTTTTCCACCTCATATGACATCGCTGACTTCAGCGCATTTTTGTCACCATCATGCCCTCCGGCGACGTACACCGTCCGGTCACCATCCGAGGCACACCCGAAAAACAACCGCCGTACACCTGGCATGTCAGCCCCACGACGCCAAGTGGCGGACACGAAGTTGAATACAAAAACAGAATTCAATACCTCCCACGTAACCGGATCCATACCACCCATCACCACAAGATCCGACCCGACTGCAGAAAACCGGCAAAACAGAGGCAACCCGTTACAAAACTCGGGAATCGGCGGCAACTCAAACCAACGACCTGAACCCAGTTCCAAGAGGGTAACCCGGTAAACCGGGTTAACGAAACTCTTCAGACCACCCGAATTCGGGTTCTGGTCGACACAAGCTTGGGACATAATCAGAAGCTGTTCACTACATCCAGTAGTTTTTCTGTGCCGGCGAAATTCAGGCAGCCAAATCTGGGTGTTCCAGCCTTTGCAAACAGACGAAATCGTGGCGAACTGCTTGTAAGAAACCCGAGTTAAGCAATCACGGGCTATATCGTTGGGAAGATTTGGGATTAGATCCATAACCGAGAAACAGTTTCTTAATTTAATTACTAGAAGCAAGAATCTTGAAGAGGAAAAGGAATCAAGGGAAGGGCTGAATGAACAAAATCGAAGAAGTTTCCGTTTATATAGGGGGAGAATGCGGTCTTAGTAACGCGAGGGAAGGATAACAAACAACGTTCGTGTGGTTACTTCAGTTACAGATGTATGCACTTATCTCTAATTATTTTACAAGTCTTTCGTTCTTAGGACAACACGATGTTCTCTCGGTAACAATGAATTAAATTAATGCCAGTGGACGATGAATTAATATATTAATTATATCTAATTATTTTATATTTTTTAATATATTTTTACCGACAAAATTAAATTAAATTAAATAATAATATTATAACTTTTACGTATTAATTCGTCTTAAAAAGTTTATATTTTTAATATTATTTATTTATATTAAATTAATTTTTGATCTAATTTTAAAACAATTAAAATATTTTATAATTATTTTAATATTTAATTATCAAGCGGTGACATGTGGATGGTTTTATCGCCCCGATTAATAGTTTATGATATTAGCAACTGTTGTCTCAACGAGCATCTTTCAATACAGGACACGCGCGCCTAGGTTTATGCGTGTGTATGCATCCACGTGCAAACATGCACAAGCGCGTTGGTGTATTCTTTTTAATTAATCAAAAATATTATTTAATTGATAAATATTTTTATATATAATTAGGAGGATTTTATGATTAGTTGAAGTAGTTATTGATTGAGAAAGATTTAGATATAACGGTTTTATCGTGTCATCATGAGTGATGTGATCGAACTATTAAATTAACGAAAAAAAAATTATTTAATAAATAATTATTTATTATTTTTAATTAATATAATAAAAAAATTTATAAAATTTATTTTTTAATTTTATTTATTTATTTTTAATAAATAAATTTCTCTAACGAATAATTTTCTTTTTTGCATTAATTGAATAATTCTATTTGTTATTTTTATTTTGTTTAAGATTTTATTTCATTAATAAATAATATAAAAACAAAAAATTTTTAAAACTGCGTATTTAAGATGCATAACAAAAGACATTTAAGCATAATAAATGTGATAATATATCCAAAAATTATATAAAGATGAGAATCACGTGTTTTTTATTTTACATAAATGAAGTGTTCATAGAGGAGAGAAGCAACGGAGTTCTGGGGATCACATGCATGCTTGGGTAATGAACATTTAATTTATGCCAACAATTTCAATGAAGCAGTCATGGCGTTTGCTTGCCAAATGAAATCAGTCCATCATTTTATTTCAATCTTATTTGGTATGTAATTATGAAGCTAATCCCATGATTAAATTATTGATGAAGAAAGTTACCCATAAATTGGGCATAAAGCCATTAGTTTAACCAACTATTTGTCGTTTCAGTCCTTCAATATTTAATATGATCAATCATGGTGGAGAGGCGTGAGGGCAGGGGCTTAAGATTTATTAATTTTACGCAGAGTTGGTGCTTGACTTTTGCAGATTTAGTGTATGAACATTATGGCCATGATAATGAATCAATAAGATGAAGAATTAGTTCTCCCTATCAATCCAGGTATAAATTTTGCAGATGCATGTCCTCTTCCACACTGTGAATCGCATGGAGTTCATGATTAGATAAGTAATGAATAACAAATAATATTAAGAAAAAAAAATCATTGAATTTGGAACATACCTGCTGCGATATAACCGATTGTGGCGAGTGTTTGTGTTTGGGTCACGGACCGATCTTCTCATGTTAAGAGCTTTGCAATGCCAAAATCACTCAAATAAGCAACCATATTTTTGACTAACAATACATTGTTAGGCCTTAAATCACGGTGAATTAGAGGAGTTGAATGACCAGAGTGGAGATGCTCCAAAGCCAATGCAACATCTGTCATTATGGTCAACCTCTGAGAAAAATCCAAAAAGCAGTTGTCCAAATACAAGCACTTCTCCCAGCTTCCATTTGGATGCTTAAAAATCATCATTCGGACGACTGTTGTTGATGTTGACAAGATTTCGGTAGCCACTACTTTTTATCATTTCACATTCGGCATCACAACTCTTGAATCCTCTTTCACTTTGTGGGTGAAACACCTTTACCGCAATCCCTAACATATCATGAAGTCTTCTTGCTTTGTAAATGGAACCAAGAACATCCAATTCCAATTAGGTTGCTTTCACTAAATCCATCTGTTGCTCACAGAAGTTCTAGGGGTCAAAACCTTCTCCATGTTGCTTGTGATGACAGATTAGTATCTTTTGGTAGCTCCAAACTCTGATCTTCTCAAATTTGGGAGCCGGTACGACTACTACTATTATTAAAATAATATCAATGACAAAGCAAGCTCGAGGGCAAGAACAGTTACTTTTTATTTTCGATGAGAAACAATCTTTTTGCATGTTGCCATTTGCAAACGGGGTGAACCTCGCAAGAAATCATTTCCTACAAACGATTGGCCAGAAAGTTTGATAAAGATTAAGGAATTTCCCCTCGTAGTTTGTTGCAGGAAAGATTAAGATCTTTGAGGTACAAGAGTTTCTCCTTGAACGCATGAATAATCCCTGACAGATTATTATTTGACAAACACAAGGGGTTCCAAACTTGTCCAGTTCTCAAATGATTCAGCAATGGAGCCTTGAAAACTACCGTGTCCAAGAGAAGTTCAGTACTTTCGGTGTAACACCGATAAATTATTCCTTGTCAAATCTATTTCTACAACAATCTTCAAATTTCCAATGTCTCGTGGAACAAAACGTTCTAAAGCTTCCAGAAGGTAGAGGGTACAACAGAAGTTATAACTCATTGGAAGCTAATGAAAATAGCCAAGGAAAAACTAGCAATTAATCAGCCGACCATTAAGCACATTTGGAGGTCAGTAGGGACATAATCATAAGTACAAGAAGACTAAAGACATATTGGTTACTTTGCCATCTTGAATTAATGGTCCAAAATTCAAGATGGTTATGGATCGTGATGACTTCTTAAGAGTTCATGCCGACCGGCATTTTGAAACAATTCATAAAGCAAATGCTCACAGCTTTCCCTATTTTTATTTTTTTAAAAAAAGAAAAAAATTGATCTAAGTTAAAAGGTTCTTCAATTCTAAAAATTTTAAGAGAGCACATGTTTTACATTAGAATTCTATTTTTCGCACATTGATCGTAACAGCCCGACTGAACGTGTCCCGAAAATCCTTCAGGAGACTCCATTTTTTGTCCACTTGTTGCTCTTACTAACATGGGGCCCACCGAATCTAGCGGAACCAATCACCAGCAACTTTCCATGCCATGTTGTAGCGTACGCGACGTTGCAATGCCAGCACATCCACCGTCCTTGCACGTGTAAAAATTTTCATCGTCAGCTCCGTCTAAGTCCTAGGACACGTGGGAGATTGTAAGAAGTCCTCTTGGTCTGAAGTCCACGCCGGCGTGGCAACGTCGAACATTTTGGCATGTCTCTCGAAACGACCTTGCGTTTTGGCACAGTAACCACCGTGACGTGGAACTTTCCATCGTGGAAAATTTCTTTACACTCATCTCGTTCTCTTGCCATGTCTGGCAATAGGACCCACTCATCTTTTTCCACGTCATACGACATCGCTGACTTCAACGCATTTTTGTCACCATCACGCCCTCCGGCGACGTATACCGTCCTGTCACCATCCGAGGCACACCCGAAGACGGACCGCCGTACACCTGGCATGTCAGCCCCACGACGCCAGGTGGCAGGCACGAAACTGAATACAAAAACGGAATTAATACCTCCAAAGTAACTGGATCCATTCCACCCATCACTACAAGATCCGACCCTACCGCAGAAAGTCGGCAAAGCAATCGCAGCCATTACTAAACTCGGGAAGTGGCGGCAACTCCAAACTTGTCAAGGACTCTAAACTTGTCAAGTCACCAAATGTTTCAGGAATGAAGCCTTGGAATCTATTGTGTTCTAAGGAAGGAGAGAAGTTCTAGATTTTTTAATCTTCCAATTGTGATTGGGATACAACCGGATAAATTATTCCTTGACAAATCTATTTCTATCACAACCTTCAAATTACCAATATCTAATGGAAGAAAACCATTCAAAAAATTTGATGAAAAATTAAAGATCAAAATGTCTTGAAGTCTCCAGAAAGTTGAGGGTATAACAGAAGTTAACTCATTGGAACCTAAGGAAACTTCTCTCAGAGATGTGAGATTACCTAAGCATGTAGGAATAGATCCAGAAAGTCTGTTATTATCTAACTGCAACTCTACTAGTCTAGGCAAATGGCAAAGCTCATCTGGGATTGATCCTTCTAATTTGTTATTTGAAAGAAACAAACATTGGAGTTTCTGTAATCTACCAAATGTAACGGGAATTGATCCATTCAATTCATTGCCAACTAAATTCAGGGTTGTCAAGTTGATTAAGTTGCTGAACTCTTCAGGAATGGTGCCGCGGATGCCGCAATTTTCCATACCAATAATTTCCTAAGAAATAGAAAGATTACCTACAGAACTAGTAAGGATGCTATTTAGGGGATTACTTGTCAAGACTATGGATTTTAAATTCTTGCTGTTTGTCAAGGAAGAAAGAAAGCTCAAATCTGGAGCTGGAGATGTGAAGAAGTTATAACTCAACCCGATGTACTTGAGGTTTCTTAAATTGTCAAATTTGCAAGGAATAAATCCTGAAAAGGAGTTTTGACCCAACTCTAGAATAGAGAGCTTAGAAGCATTGAAGATGAAACTAGGAATTCTTCCACTAAAATAATTACCTGCCACGACAAGCTTCTCAATAGTTGGAAGTGCAATGCCAATGCCTGATGGAAAACTTCCTGATAGAGTATTATTTAAAAGGTTAAGTTTTTCATTGTTGATATGTTGAACACTGTAGATGGGACAACTCCAACTAAGTTGTTACTTAGAAGTCCCAAATACTCTAGATTTTGAAGATTGCCGATTTCATGTGGTATCTCACCTGCAAACATGTATGCAACCACACTTACAAAAGCTTTTTTCGTCAGGATAAGACTATGATACTTAGATTTGATCTAGAAATAGATAACGAATGACAAAATAGTAAGTGGGATAGATCTTTGAAAGTACGTACCAATCAAGTTGTTAGAGTCAAGCAACAGTACTTTGAGCGAGGTTAAGTTGCCAATATCTCTTGGTATACGTGCGGTGAATTGATTAAATGCCAATGAAATACCAATAAGTTCCTTACATTGCCCCATATTGTTTGGGATTGAGCCAGTGAGTTGATTATTAAACAAGTACAACCCTTCAGGAAGAGGGAGATTTCGACATATGTTGTCAGGAAAGCTACCTGACAAGCTATTGTTTGCTAAATCCAGTCCACCTGATAGAGAAGAAAGATTGAAATGGATGAAGAAATTGCTCCCGTTAACAAATTATTTGTCAGCGATATCTGTTCTAGTTCCGCAAGATTTCCCAACTCCTGTGGTATTTCTCCTGTAAAAGTCAAGATCCGTAAACAATTTAGCATTCAGATTTCAGCTCAAGGAAATTTATTGTATTTTCTAAAGAACATTGACACAAACTCTATGGTCGTAAATGCATATCTTGGAGTTTGTTATAGCCAAGATACAACCCCTGAAGCTTGGTCAAGTTTCCGATTTCTTTTGGTATGGCGCCCCATAATTCATTGAAAGACAGAGATAACAGCTGCAGCTCTTTGCACGGCGATAGAGAAGATAGTATTTCTCCATGAAACATGTTTCCGGACAGAAAAAGGTGTTCTAAAAAAGGAAGATTATCGCAAATATTTGGTGGGAGATCATCAGATAGTCCATTAAAATTAATATCCAGAACTTGCAACGACGACCTGTTGAAGATGACAGATGGGAAAGAACCGGAGAGCTGGTTGAACTGAGATCAAGAGATTTCAGTGTAGATATGCTGAAAATGGAGGATGGAATGGAACCGGAAAGCTCGTTGTTACTAAGATCAAGTGTTTGAATTGAAGACAGATTTCCAAGTTGAGAAGGGATGGTTCCAGCAAGATCAATGCAAGAAATATTCAAGGCTGTAACTCTGTGGCCGTGGACATCGCAAGTGATGCCTACCCAGGTACATACAACAGAGGTATTTGACGTCCAATTTTCGGACAAAAGATTGGTTGGATCATGAGTTACGTGAGCTTTAAGGGCAAGAAGAGCATGTTGGTCTGTAGTAATGTTTGCTGCTGCCATGATAGAGCAAATAAGAATCAAATAGTGGAAGAAGAAAACTGCTTGTCGCTCCATTACGTAAGACTACTAACTATTGTTTTGGTAATGAAAGGAGAAACCAAGTGATTAAGTACAAATTCTGAAACCCAGGCGTCGTGATTTTTAAGAAGCCGCAAACAGAGAATGGAAGAGACAAATTTCATTTCTTTGACTTCCATTTCTCCCAAGTTCTCGCCACTCTATCTGAACCTCATTCCCTAACCTTGTTAATCAATTACATAGGGATACTTACATTTTCCCCCCTTTAGTGTAATTAAAATACACTTTTGTCCCAATTGTTTTCGAATCGCCACAAATACTACCTCAGTTTTGCAAAACAGAAAATTGGCATAGACCCTTATATTTTGAGAAATGACATTTATTATAAAATATTATTTGTATCTTTAAAATTTTAACAATTATCTAAATTTTTTTTAATTTATTATATATTAATAACAATTCGATATTCAAAGTATATTAATTCTATCTATATATCATTATCCCTATATTTTGACAGTCAATTTTTTAAAGATCTTTGTCACTTTCTTGTGCATTTGAGAGATATTTTTTTTATTTTAAAAGTATGTGAAAGAGATTGTAGTTTAGTTAAATATGTTAAAAAAAAAGTCAGTTGGTTAAACCAAGGGAAGAAAAAGTAACTATCCCAAAACAGACATTTAACACATGAATGATGATGGTGCTCACATGTCAAGATTCTGGGAGATCATTGAGCAATTATGTCAAACTTAGAATTAATTAAGCACTTCTTAATTATCATGATTCTCTTCATTTCATATCTCAGATAAGAGACTGTATGGCATCTCCAATTCCGATCTCGTGTGAAAATGAAGTTCCAAATCAGCCTGTGAGTGTGGAAGCTAGCATTATTGCTTCAAAAAGTTGGATTGTAATCTCTTTTATAATCAAATTTAATAAAACCAGCTGTTAGACTTCTCCTTTAATTACTTATTAAACGAGCTACATCATGACCAAATATATAGTGCTAGCTGTCGCCTATAATAGCAGAGAAACAAGTATGCCATCCATGTAAAAACTTTCTAGATGAGATAACATAGATTTATGTAAACAGCTCTGCTCAGTTTGGGACAATAGATGAACAAGAAGCTTCAGAATTATGACCTGTTTTAGCTTTCCCTGTTTGTCAACCTCCATTAGCTCAGAGTACAGATACAAATCAGACAACCAAAGTTGACTAAAATGGTCTTCAGATTTATGCAATACATACATGCATGTGTTCTACTCAGTACACAAACATCAAAATCCACAATTATCTCAAAACCTAGCAGCTAGATCAACTAAATCTTTGTATTCATCAGAGACAAAAGACTTCACCTTGATTCCAGGTTTTCCATTAGTATTCCCCGGAGACTCGTACTTTATCCCTATTACTGTTGTCAAACCTGCAACAAAATACAAGCCAATTGATCACTCTTACCTTCATAAGAGAGAAAATCGCATGAAGATGGATAAGTCCATACTAAGTGCATTGTGCACAACATTCTTTTATAAACAACAACAATTTTTATTTGCAATATGGAAATGTTATTACATATCATGTATTATTTGTGACAAATATAGACTGTCTATCAAGGTTACAGCAATTTTAGATATTTACTTGTAAAAGCAACAGTGTGTCTTATGTATGTCTAATGTGTGTGCATGTACATGTGTTTACTTTTTAATGATTACAATATATAAGCATTTTTTTTCTATCTAGGTTACAGCAATTTTAGATATTTACTTGTAAGAGCAACAGTGTGTCTTATGTATGTCTAATGTGTGTGCATGTACATGTGTTTACTTTTTAATGATTACAATGTACAAGCATTTTTTTTTCTTTCAAACCAAAATTATTCACATGACCTATAACATTGGATCTAGTATCATAAGACATACATTTACAATGAGCAGATTGGCATTGTATTCTACCAATACAGGATAAATGTACCTTGAACATTTACGCAACATATCTCAGTATGACATGGACATCTAAAATCAAATATAAAGCTTGTTGGCTTTACCCTAATCGTGGTCAATACTAATTTGTTGACTCGACTTAGAAAATTGTAATGCTTACAGCTTACAGTTCTTCAGGATGGGAACCCTGAATTATTGTGACCTATGAGGCATCTAATTTGTCAAAAATTTTACATTCAGAAAGCAAAACCAAAAACATTACCACAATCAGCCATCTATTAGTTTCAAGGAACAAATTTAATGGAATTAAAATTCCTTTTAGAAGTAGCCCTGTGGATGCTATGACATTGTCACAATGTAACAAATTCCTTAAAGCAATTCCCTATGAAAAAAAATACTTACTCTGATGTACGCGTCCATATAAAAATCTTTCACCTTTCCAGTATTCCAGAGGTCTTGATCTTATCCTGGTGCTTCTTCTCACCCCCAATTCCCATGATGTACCAGAAGCTAAAAGGACAAAATTTATATAATTAGTCCAATAGAACTGAAATTGTTGATGATGCATTTAAAATTTTTTGCATGAGTAAATACCTGCAAGGCTTTGCCTGCCAGAAGCTCGTTCATGTTTGCCTTTGTTATGTGGTTGTGATCTTGCTTGACTTTGCTCATTGAATGGCTCCCTGGTTGATATTTGAACTTCCTCCTGCACAATGACAAACAACTGTGATCACAACTAAATTCTGAAAGAACAAGCAAGCAACAAAAATGCAAAATTCTAATTATGATGAAAAATTATCCTTGCACTCAAAACTGTCTCATAATGGTTGAAAATTCACAGTTTTATACCCAGCCAGGATTCAAAAATACCAGAAAATCAAAATAAAAATGCACAAATGCTAATACTTGACACAACTCTTAATCATAGATGTCAAACACCAAAGTTGATGAATTTAGGGTAAATTATAGACTAGATTATGCTTTCTTTTCCCATTTCTTTTGGTTAGCATAGAGTTTCAAGTTATTTGGAAATAACCTCATCATGCTGTTCTGGAACAGTATCTGCAGTTTTGGAGGGCCTATCCATTGCATGGTCTTCAACCACATCACGACTTGTTTGATCTGTTGGAGGGGAAAAAATTGAGCACAAAGAAAGTAAATGTCTTTGGAGCCAAGCCACAAAGAATAGCCCATCTTCATGAGAATAGCATGGAGGGTGAAATCAGAGGTTTTAACACAGTTCTTTTTACTATTTAATAATTGCACATCGCAAACACACAAGACTGACTCGTAAAGCTCAAGAAGAGAAGATTAATCGTACCCAACTCACTCTGAGTGCTGTTAAATTTTTCTGCAGTTGAGTTCTCCATGTTGAGATCAGGCTGTACAGACTCTACTGCTTCCCGCAGCAGATTGTCTATCTGTATCTGGTCAGAACATCTCAAAGAATAACCTCAGTATCTTGAATTACTAAACTAGCAATTACTAAATGATAAAAAGTCAAAAGAAAAAGTCACCTTGTTACTGAATTCAGTCGGTTCATTTCTCTGAACATCTGTATCTCCGTCAGGCCTTCCAAAAGTCCCACCTCCAACCCTGTTATCCACACAAGTGCCTCCAAAACTACTCTCCACGTCAGCATGAAATCCACTTGAGCCAACATCAACGCTAGAACCAAGTCTACTCAGATTATCATTCACAGTTTTGTCGGACGAATGAGTAACGTCACCAATAGCCACCTCAGGTAAACCCGTATACACATCTGCAATGCAATTTTCTTCCACCTCACAACTTGTTTGATCTGTTGGCAGGGGAAAAGAAAGAATGAAAAAGAAATTGAAACAGGGAAAACAATGCCATATGATATCTTCACAATATGGTGAAATCTTCATTATAATCTCAGGTTATAATGCATGTTTTTGACTATTGAATAATCACATACCAAACACACGACCACAATAATATCCCACAAAGCTCAAGCAGAGGAGAGTGATCATACCCAACACTCTCTGACAGCCGTTCAATTTTTCCGCACATGAGTTTTTCCTGTTAAGATCAGGCTGTGTGGAATCACCTGCTTCCTGCAGCGCATCTTCTATCTGTATCTTGGCAGAACAAATCACAGAATATCATTCAATATCTCTATTTCCTTAACTCAGTAAAAGACTAAATGGAATAGGGTAGAAAGAAGAATCACCTCCTCATTGAATTCGTTCGGTTCACTTGTCAGAATATCTTTATCTACATGCAGCCTACCTAAAGAGTCACTTACAACCCTGTTAAGCATACAATTCCCTCTAATGCTACTCTCCTCATTAGAATGAAATCCACTTGGGCCAATGCCAGCACCAGAACCAGAACCAAATCTGCTCAGATCATCATTCACAGTTTTATCAGATGAACGAGTAACATCTCCTACAGTCAACTCAGCAAAACTTGTATTCACAAGTGCAACGCCATTATCTTCTATCATTGGAGATTTCAACTTGGGAGAAATCCTTAACTCCTTTTCCACATTAACCTCATCCATTTGTTTTTCAATACATGCAAGAGGAGAAGCATTTCTTGCATGTGATTGATCAATATTTTCAGTAGAAAATGGATCAATCAATGAATTTGACTGCAAGATGCGCTTCTTCAAAGATATTATTGAACCTAGTGGATTCTTTGGTGGAGTTGGGGAAGAAAGAAAAGGAATAGCACTTTCAACCAATTTACGCTTCTTTGGTGTGTCACTAGTGATTCCTTCTAACAAATTTGTTATGCTTAATAAAACATTCCTGGGATTTGGCAAGTCAGCACCTGAAGCCTTAAAATCAATCCTGCGGACATCTTCTAAGCCAGGAAGACATAATTTCTCTATATCAATGGGTTTGATCTGCAAGTGCTCCTGCAAAAGAGTGACTGCCCCATCCTCATCAAGTTCCTCATCATTACCAGCAAGCCATTCATCCAAAAGTTCATTCGTCTTTCCCAACTTGGTCACTGAACCTACATATATTGTTGTTACTCATAACATCAGGATCAAATATTTGGGTGAAACCGGGCAAAATATAATTAAATCAAACTCAAATAACTCTTTTGAGAACCAAAAGCCAAATAGCATGTTACACTAGAATGTTGAGGATAAGAGAAAACATATGGATACAGAACAGTTTCAGGTGAGTAAGTCAAACATTTTTTTGCAATAAATTTGATATAGCATTCACTCACCAACTAATTTCATGTCTTGTAATTCAGCATCAGCTAGCTCCCTTCCTTGCGAAGCACCATCAGGGTTGGTTGTTTCTTTCTCCACATTATAATCAGATGGACTGAGAATGCTCTCTTCAAAAGTTTCTTGTGAGGACATATCATTTGAATGGTAATGCTTGTATTTCACTGACCTCCTGAGACATGAAATCATAAGGCTGTGTTCTACAACTGAGAGGAGTAACTCCGTGAATTAAACATTCTGAACTTACCCCAAAATTCCTGGACGCCGAGGCCGTGCAACCATGGACAGATTTTGCTGATTCAAGTCTATCAAAATGCCACCTGTTTGTTTCTGCAGTTCTCTTTTTGCATCTGTACAATCATTAAAAATGCAGTGGAAGGTTAGTCTGTAAAAATTATGGCAACGTAAATTACAAAGGTTAAAAAAAAGGGCAAACTTAAATTACAAAAGGTAAAAAAACAAGGGCAAACTTACTCTCAAGCTTTTCAAAAGCCAAGAAGAATTCTTCTGGGTCTTTCAGTTTATCAAATTCTAAACTAGGTTCCAAACTCACAGTAGTCTGACTGTCAATTGCAGACAAAACATGGTTTACTCATATTCATACTCAAAATATGCCCCAATTGTTTTTAAGGAAACTTGACTCCGACTATAAGATTTACCTTGATTTGGGCTTTAAAGAGAACCGAGCCCGCTTACGACCTAAGGCAGGTCTTCGCTCTAGGGGGTTTTCAACAACTTTTCTAGCAACTTCATTTTTGTGCTTAGATGCTGCATGGCTCAGTATTTCAGACATAGAAAGTCCGGAACTCCCATCAACAATGGCTTTCGCCTGCTCTAAAAGCTTATTTGGACTTTGTAAGGGCTGAACTTGCAGGAAAAATAAATTATAGTCACTTTCTTTTAAAAGTAATGAAATTGACTTGCACTGACTTTGTGCCGGAATTAACAACAATGTCCTCCGTAGTTATGGTCTGGGTAGCACAGAAAATGTTTGTAAAGCATATAGCAATGCAGCATACATTAAAAAGTAACATCAAAACCTCCACTCTGATATGCTTGTGAAAAAACACTGGAACATGTATTTACCAGGCCAAGGGGGCTGGAATTTGCCAGAAATTCACAATTCCCTTAAGATTCTATGATTTTTGTATCAAATGAAACTTCTATCTTCCTGTTAACAACAAAGACCATGTCCGTGACAAGCAATGAGATAAACAAACCAACAGTTGAAGAAATCCAAAATGAAAAGAGTGGCCACTGGACTCAATAAAGTGAAGCCCTTTACGTTCAGCCAGTACCAAACAGCTAAAAGAACCATCTTTTTCTGATATTCTTACACCAAATGAAGATAAAGTTTAGCTAAGTCAGAATTTTGAAGAGATCCAATACTAAAATGGCATATTTGGCTCCATGAGAGAGAAACCTACTTTCGAAAAACCCCAAACAACAAATTCAACACCTATGTTTTTTATAAACTTACCTTTCTTACATTTGTCAGTAAGCAATTAGGCATTTAGTAAATTTAATTAAATCGTCAAAAAATTCATAGTTCATTTTTTTTGCTTACATTTTCTTAAACAATCAAAAAATGGATCAATTAATGTTTTTTAACTCAACTACCGAAAGCAATGAATTAGAAATGCTGAAATAAGGGCCTTAAGAACAAAGTTGCATAAACTCATACTTGAAAGTTGAAATCTACTACCAATTCTCTAAAAAGTCTAATAGATGACACAATTATCAAAGAATTTGCAGCACACTGATACCAATTAAGTACGATTTTCCATCTCACAGTTTTCGCTCCCAAATTTTCTCCTCACAAATCCTAAACGAATCAAACTAAACTGAAACCAAGCAAGTAAAAGCAGCGAAAAGCACCATCTGAACACTCGTTTTCGGCAACCAAGAAAATTCAAACGTAAAATAACTCATTTAACCCTACAAACTTCAACTCAAAAACGTTCTCCCTTTCATTACTTATAGCAACCAAACAAAACCCCCACAAATCGAGCTGAAAATGAATCCAACAAAAAAGGTACCATAGACTTGAGGAAATTATGGTCGTGACGACTATCATCGTCATCGTACGGCTTAGGTGCGTTTGGTAACGACGCGAGGGTTCGAGGAAACAACGATAGACCCGAGTAGCCGGCCAGCGGATCCTCCGCGTCGGAGCTCCGGCGTTGGGCTAGCATAGTTTGTGCTCGTGGATTGAATCCGAATTATTTGAACAAAATCTACAGAGAGTGAGAGACAAGAGTACAATTCGTAAAGACGGAACGAGCGGGAGCGGCCCTCTTTCCCCCACGTTGTGATTTCTTCGTACTGCCACTTGATTACAGTTACTTATGGTGCCCGACGGGGATGAAAATTTCCAAATCTTAATTATTATTAAACTTTGGTAAATAAAACATGTGCGCCTAAGGTTTCAATATTCTTAAATAACTATATAATTTTAATTTTGTACTAAACAGGTCCCTAAACTTGCTAAAAATACTAAAATCCTATTCAGTGTTTGGTTATATATTACTACATTTTAAGTGTGAATTGTAATTGTAAAAAAGTTTAGCATCACGTGAGGGTTAGATACTGGCTTCTTTCTCTTGTTTTTTTTTGTTTTTCCCCTATATTTGCTAAGACATTTGGGTTGTAGCACTTTAGGATTATATTTGTTGGCATTGCAACATGCTCCTGGTCCTCATTTGACCTTTGCAGAAGCGCGAGTTTACCTATAACATCTTTTGAGTACAATTTAACTGTAAATATTAAACTGGGATGGAAAGCTCTGTTTGACAGTTTTAGGTACAATTGCACTCAATCTGAGATAAATTTTGACATGTCTGTTTCGAATACAAGTTCAGGTAATGGCAATGGTAAGACACAGAAGAGAAATCTTCCTTCATGGATGACTTCAAGCGAAAATAAGGTGCTGGAAAACCAAACAAGATAAAGCAAGCATGTACACTTTTGCAGAATCTGAATACAGCAAAATATTTGCTGCTTCCAGTTCAAAACGCCTCTAATTCTTCCAAAACTTCTGGTATTGTTGGTTTTTTGAATGTGTGCGGAAGCCTGGTTTTGAATTAGAGCTGATATTGTAGTTTATTTGGACGGGAAGGAGTTGTCTTTGTATTGTCTGGGTTTGTTAATCCGGAGAGAAGTATGTTAAAGGTTACAGGCTATTGAAATGGCAGCAGATTATCGAGTTGACTGAACTCTAATTGCACACACTTGGCTTGTGCTTTTCCAAATACACCAAATTTTCAGTAGGTCGCGGCAGACTGTGGTTGAATTGTTTCAAAGGTCTGTATTCTGTTTGTTTATATTTAGTAGGATGTGGATGTAAACTTAAAGCTTTGTACAAGCAAAAACTTGGTTTTTTAATCAATTCTAAAAAGGAAGCCATGACCATCAACAAACCCTTTTTTGGGTTGATTAGTTTCTTATGTTCTATTGGCACTCTTTTAATGACTTTATCTGGTTTGCTTAGCACAGGAATGGATATTACCGGAATAAGCTTGTTGATATTGATAGTTATCTTATGCATGCTGGGAAACCATGTTGGAGAAGCAATAGTTGCCATAAAACTAACCAAGGTAATAGTATGCACAACACCTTCTTCTTTGCATCTAACATTCTGAGTGAAGACTTCATATTACCTTGATGATATATGCTCTAAATAGTATTATGAACATTTTTTCCTTTACTTCTTTAATGTATACTTTCAGTGGTATTTAAAAATGGCTAATTGACTTTCTCATGAAGAATCTTTATACATTGTCGCCAAACTAGTAAAACTGTATACTTAAGCGCCGTGATGCATGTACCTCCTGATTGACACCAGATGCTAAAGTTCAATATTGAAGTTCAATTACTATGAAAGTGTCTTTTGTTCTTGTTTATTTTTTCTTATAACTTTTTGGTCTGCATAACCAATCTATGTTCTGAGTTCAAAGAGTGCTTGCAGAAGTTCTCCACCTAGAAAATCTCAGAGGGTTGAAAAAGCATCACCAACAAAGCCAACTTCCTCTGTCCTGCAAGGTAATAATAGTATGTGTTTCTATGAATCGATCTATTTAGCTCTTACTTTCATCATAGAAGCATCTAATTTAGTGCTGTTATCAGAGTTTGAGAAGCTATCATAGTGGCTTTATATGGCTAATATGTTTGCAGTAGCTGCTCCTATTTAACATTCTTATCCGATTTGATTATGCCGTGTAGCAGAGTAAGGTTTCTAATCCTTCTAAAGAGAAATTTGCTCCCTCCCTCGTTACTAAAGAAGTGGGCTACTGATGATTTGAATAGGACCACGGCATGGCTACAGAGCCAAGAGGAAAAGGTGATTGGCACTCGTTGGTATTATCATTTTCTGACAAATTCATCTATTCACAGAAACTGCTACAATTTGCTGATCTTTTGAATCATGTATGCTCTTGCTCAGTGATTTTACAAGATGCCGTTTCCCATTGTTCTCTTGAAAGAGAGCTTGTCCATGTTTTGTGAAGTTCTGCTTAGTATATTTTTCCATTCCATGAAATCTTTAATTTTTTTATTTATTACTAATAATTATATTTCTCTTATTTCATTGATTAGATAATACTGCAGTAATAAGACCATTCCACCTAAGACATTTTTTTTAATTTTACGTATTTTAATCGATTAAAAAATTTATTTTCATAATTTTTTTCTTTAATTTAAATAAATTTTAACATTTGATACAATTATTAATGAATTATTTAAATTATATTTCTAATTTTTTGATTTATATCATAAATTATATAATTAATTTATAAATTTATTAAAATTATTTATTATTATTCTATTAAAAATAAAAAAATTTAAAAAATTAATTTCATTATAATAAATGATGTGACATTTAATAATACATAGTATGGATAATAATAACAAAATTAATGATGATAATTATTGTTAGATTTAGTATGAGTTGAGATACACGTTTTAAATATAACATTTTGAATTTCAATTAAGGTGAAATTAATTGATAAGTGACATGTGTATGTGTATATACATACATACATACGTACATACATTAAAGTCCATGTGTTTATAGTAGAGAAAAAGAATGAAAATGACCCTTGAAATATCAATATTTACAAACTTGGGTTCTTGCTGTAGCTCGATTCTATACTTGGTTCATTAACCTTTCCTTTCAGCTTATTGTTCGCAGTAGGGTTGCAGCAGACAAACGCCACCACCTGCGCCACAACTACTTTCTCTCTCTTTGTATCTTTATCACAGCTCCGATTACCACACAATGGGAGCCTCTCTGCCTCCCAAAGAGGCCAACCTTTTTAAACTCATCGTGGTACGTACTCGCCTTCTCTCTCCCTCTCTCTCTCGTGCTCTCTGTGTCCGTGTATTCGTGCGTACGACTGTTGTTTGGAATCTGATTCTTTTGCTTGTTTTGTGAGAAAAACTCTAATCGTTTGTGCTCCGATTGGTAGCTGAAGAATCGGGAAATGTTAGCGTTAGTCTGCTTGCATGTTGTTTTTGGGTTTTGTGACTGAATGGATTAATGGGTTTTTTTTTGTTTTGTTTTCTTTGATTCTGATTAATTGAGTTCATTTTTGTATTGATAGTTTGGTCGAGTCAACTAGGTCTTATTTAGCTTAGCGAATCAAGTTGATATTGTCGAGAGAAAAATTGATTTTTTTTGGATGTTTGAATACTGGTTTTGTTAGTTTTGAGCAGTGCTGTTGTTTTCTACTTTGCTTGGTTTCATTGGTTGTGCCTTTGTCTATTGAAAACATTGAGATGATTGTGCACGAGAGATAGTGTCTTGGATGGCTTACTTTCGAGTTATATGGCGTGCTCGTCTTTGAATACAACAAATGTCCGTAGATGAATATGTGATCATTACTGATTTAGGACCATCTTGAGCTAATTGATTTGATTATTAAGCTCAATGCTGCGGACTTCACTGGGGTTCAACAGTACATTTGGGTTGTAGGATCTGTAGATATCAATTAGGATTTAACTTCAGTTCGGATTCTGTGGATGAAATCATGAAAATGTTCAAGATTTTAGAGCTGTAAAAAATGTAATTAAAAATGTAAAATTTATATGAAAGAAAGAGATGAGAAAGACAAAAACTGGCAACCTCCGCTCATTTCAATTTTTAGTTAGTGCATATGAAACAACATCTTTCCACTAGATGATTTAGTATTTGCAATTTTAAAAGCCTTAAAAGTCATTGATTAATTTCATTAACATGCAAAATTTATGCCTTTTGAATATCATTCAAACACTTTAACCTTAAAACTTGAATCCAATTTCACGAGTCAAAGTGTAATCTTACTGACATGAATTCTTAATATTTCATCTTATCAGTATTTGACAGTTCTCTTTTGATAACATTTGGCCAGTTTTATTGTATATGATTTCTTGTTAGGTTTAATTATTACATTAAAGTTTTATAATTACCATTATTGATTATTTGTGATTTCTAAATTGATACAATTTTACTTTGTTAAACTTTTGATGATATTCTTTGAGTTGCGGTGGTTCTAATATGGTGTCAGTATCTTTCTGTGCGATTTATACAATCATCTTTATAGCTGTTTTCATCTCATTGGCTGTTATTAATTGAGTCATACTTTTCTCTTCCAGAAATCATATGAAACAAAACAGTATAAGAAGGGACTGAAAGCAGCTGATGCTATATTGAAAAAGTTTCCAGATCATGGAGGTAATTTGTTCCTTATATGACCATCATTCAAGATTTCTTTAATTTGAGGATAGAATAGTTTCTGCCGTTGGAACATATTCCTCTCAGTTGCATTGCTTCTTGTCATTCAAATTCATGTGCATTTGCCAACTTATTTGCAATTGGAGATTGATGTGATGAGTATAGAATTTTGTATTATTGTTTGGAACTTGAATTTTGAAAATCGTATCTAGTGATGGTCAATCATGTGATGTAACGAGTACTGAGGGAAAAAAAGGTGAATGTTGTGTAAAACAAGCCAAGAAAGCTTACACAGTTCAGGGATTAAGCTATTTGAACTTCTGACGCTATATGGCTGCTGATCATACATTTTGTTTACTTAACTTTCTAAAATGTGTTAATCAAGCACACAGATGACTCTGGCCAGTTCAAGTAGGCAACAAGTAAAAGTTGGTTTTAAACTTCAGTGATTTTGTGTATAATTTATCTGGACCATTATATGGTGGTTATGTCTTATAAAAATACTTCCTTATGTTTGTTTTTTTTTCCTACAAAAATAAACTAACCAAAATTCGATCAGGCAAGAAAAAAATATATTAGATGAGTAATATGAGAATAAGCTGCTGTGAGTAATTGGTCTTAATGGTTCTGTTTTCTAATGAACAATAACTAAAAAGGTTGTAATGCCGGTTATCTTGCTGATTTCTTTTTTTTCTTTCCTTATCAGCTTGGTTCATCATGTATATTTGTTTTCTAGGTCTCAGTAATGTGTATGCTCAAGATTAGTAGTTATTTATATTTCTCACTAGACATGCCTTTATATGGTTGAAGTTTTATGAACTTCTTTCCCTTCGTCTGTTCATCAGAAACCTTATCAATGAAGGGTTTGACATTAAACTGCATGGACCGTAAATCTGAAGCATACGAGCTTGTTCGTCTTGGAGTGAAGGTTGAGTTTTTCTCTTTGACTATCATAATGATATGGACTGTTAGTCTCCAAAATCATTGCCTTTTGGTGATTATGCCTTATTTGTCTTAATACAGAATGACATAAAAAGTCATGTTTGCTGGCATGTATATGGCCTATTGTATCGCTCTGACAGAGAATATAGAGAAGCAATCAAATGCTACCGCAATGCTCTGAGAATAGATCCAGACAATATTGAAATACTCCGGGACCTGTCGTTGTTGCAGGTACTAGTTATGTGTTTCATTAAATAGTCTCAAGGGCATATTCCCTTTTCTAGTGACATGCTGATGTCCATCAATCAGATAGTAACAAGGATCTTGTTTCCTGAAATGTGCCTAGCTTAGGATGACAATGTTAAAAGATATTGACTATAATAGCGATTATGATTCCTTCTGTGGGAACATATTTTGATTGTCAGTTAATTGTCTCTATTTAGATGAGATTCAATGAGAGCTTCTGTCAGCATTTTTGTTGCAGTTCAAGATCAAAGATTGAGAACAAATTTGCTATGATTCTTTATGAAATTTTCCTTTCGGAAATTAGAGCTATTTATACATAAATTTTTTCTGAATCAATGAGTGATGATATTGGAACCTTCTTATATCCTGACATATTTTGCTGGAAAATGTTGTTGGCAGATTTGGTGATTTATAGGATTCAATGACACCTAAAACCCCAGAGAAACTAATATAGATCTTGACACTAATGCAAACTGTAACAGGTCCCCTATAGGCTAAATGATTGTAGAGACTTTGTTTACAGACTCTAGTTTTGGAGTGTAAAGGTAAAACAAAGGCCGAAGAAAATAATTTCATATAAATATCAATGATAGAATTTGTGATGCGTGTCTCAGTTGGTTGTATGATGGTGGCATTTAACTTCATTATGTAGGCACAAATGCGGGATTTGACAGGATTTGTTGAGACTAGACAACAGCTTCTGACTTTGAAACCAAATCATCGCATGAACTGGATTGGGTTTGCGGTTGCCCATCATTTAAACTCAAAGTATGTTCTGGTCCTTGAAACATTTTATGCTTAGCTATTCGTTTTAATCTTTATTGTGTATTCTCAACATATCGTAGTAAGTTGGTAATTAAGTTTCTTACATAGATGGTAAAACCATTGGTTTGTTGATTTATGGTTGATATTTTGCAGCTTAAGAGCCTTGTTAGAAATATGGAATCTCGTGGATACTTTTTCAAGAGTCAGAATATTGGCATAATCACTATTTGTTTTTTTGGAATTATGGATATTTATTTTGCATGTGTACTTTGCTTATGAGCATAAAATTTTAGACTGATATCAAGAAACTGCCTTTGATATTTTTGGCATGTTTGTTTTTACCAAATTTCCTTTGGTCTTTGTCTCTGAACTTACTGTTGTACTAAATAACTTCCTTTTGTTCTTTGCTAAGTGGTTCAAAAGCGGTTGAAATTTTAGAAGCATATGAAGGGACACTTGAAGACGATTATCCTCCAGATAATGAACGATGTGAGCATGGTGAAATGCTTTTGTATAAGGTATCAGCATTCATGTCACCTGCATGTGGCTTTTAATTGTTAACAATTCATTCTTAGATGCATGATTCTGGCCTTTTTATATTGATTTTTTTTTCTAGATATGTAGGTTGAGCACTTCCATTGAATCCTTAATGTTTGTCCAAATTTTACGTATACAATTTTTTTTCCCTCATGATGGATCTCACATAATTGCTTTAGTTTTTGTCTTTACTTCTGCTGCCATGATTGCCCAAGCTATTACTGCTATACTTGATGCTGTTTACGTTCAAATATTGGTTGTCCTAAAAGTTTTTTGATGCTCATATTGTTATGATATTGTTCTCCAGATTACTTTGTTAGAGGAATGTGGCTTTTTTGAGAGAGCTCTTGAGGAGTTGCACAAGAAAGAGTTGAAAATTGTGAGTGCTTTTAACGCTTCTTTGATGATTGTATTTTTGAACTTTAAAGTTCAGAAAATGTAAATGTTCAGATGTTGGCCTTGTTTCACGTTCTGCTAGGTTGACAAATTGGCTTATCAAGAGCAAGAGGTTTCTCTTCTAGTAAAGCTTGGTTTCTCTGAAGAAGCTGCTAAATTGTATAGGACATTACTTTCCATGAATCCTGACAATTATGGGTAATTTATGCTTTTAGTTTCCATATTTAACTTCAATAAAACATCCTTATGGAAGAGTTGGCAAGTTACTGTCAGGAGTATCAACTTCAACTATCATAGGAATTCTTGTTCTATCTTTCACTCACTATAGAGTCTCTCATGTAATATTCAGAAGAAAGAAACAGACTGTTCATATGATGGTTATGCCTGCTAAATTCTGTGATGACAGATTCGTGTTTAGATGCCTAAAGCTTTTGTTATGTGCACATTTGTGCTTGTTTCTCGCTCGTTTCTCTCTCTCTCTGTATTGTGTGTATTTCTCTACTGGTGTTTGTAATTAATTAGTTTGTACTTTTGATTTTAATGGTGATAAAATGTTATTTCTTTTCAGGTATTATGAAGGCCTTCAAAAATGTGTTGGGTTGTATAAAGATAATGGGGACTATTCTTTTGATGAAATTGACCAGTTAGGTGCCATGTACAAATCCCTTGGGCAGGAATACACTTGGTCATCTGCAGTAAAGGTGACATTTCCCTCAGTTCATATTTCTAAGACAACTGGTGCTTCTTCCTGTTTCTTTGAGTGCTTTGTGTATGTGATTTTCTGTTGAAATTTTTGGATTGCCTTAAAAACATACCTCTACAATTTTAAGATTTTAGCTATCTTTTAGCTGTTACCCTACTGATAGAGTGTGCACATGTTTGCATATAGTTATTTTCTTTTTGTAGTACACAATGGATATATGTTTTATGATTAATTGTTTTTTCTGCAAGATTCCTTGTTTTTTCAGGGCGGTGATTAAAAGTAGAGATATTGTTACTTATGCTGCATAATAGACACATTCAATCAAAAAGGGGATATTTTTTCAGTGATTAGAAATATAGGAAGAGCAAGATAATGAAGTTTACACAAGTCTGTGGAAGCCAGTGAGTTGCAATTTGCTATATACACTCTTACCCTGATAATAATAAAAGGTGGTCCATCTGTACTATGATCTCATCTGGCACAATGTCAATCTCAGAAGATAAAACATAAGTTAATAAAACTGCTAGATCATTGGCAGTCTAACATCACTTTAAAATTTCTTGCTATTGTCTTGTTTCATTTGTCTCATTGTTTTCTGCAGTGTCAGCATTTTCACTTTGTCAGCGTAATCTTCATCACTATTTCATGTCATCTTTGTTATCACCATTATCATTACGAGCCTAGTTTCTTTGTGATATGGGAATTTTCATGTTTTAAATTGGAGTTTTTCTTTGTTTTTCCATTTTAGAGAATACCGCTTGATTTTCTACAAGGTGACAAGTTCCGTGAAGCTGCCTTCAACTATATTAGGCCCCTTCTAACCAAGGTAGCCATCATTATACTTTGTGCTCTTTTGCCTGATCTTTGTAGTTTCCAGGATAAAATAATGATGAATCATCTTGTGCTTTTAGGGAGTTCCTTCTTTATTCTCTGATCTTTCTCCTTTATATGATCAGCCTGGCAAGGTTAGTCTGATATCTTTCCTTTTTACCTAGTTTTTTTATTTTGTTGTTCGGAAACTTCGTCAGGTGAATAAAACTTTGTGGTTTTGGGTGGAAATATTATTTGATTAAGATTTTTATTTCTTGATTTGGCAACTGTTATCAGGCAGACATTCTGGAGCAACTTATTCTGGACTTGGAAAGTGCAATTAGAACTACTGGGAAATACCCTGGCAGGTAATATATGATCGGGACCCTAATGTGAAATTGTAGTAAGTGTTGCATAATTAGTTTGTGGCAGAAATAAGTAATTCATAGAACAGAAGATTAAAACATCCTCAGTTGTATCCCATGTTTGGTTGTTTCATTTCTTCTCACTAGCATTATCGTGTTGGAAGCAGGGAAGAAAAAGAGCCCCCTTCGACACTTTTGTGGACTTTGTTTTTCTTGGCACAGGTTGAGGCCCTTAGTTTGATTAGTTGTTATCATCTTCACCTTAATTGAGTCTATCTTTAAATGTAATTTGAGATTTTGTGATGATGCAGCATTATGACAGACGTGGCCAATATGAAGTTGCTGTCTCTAAAATAGATGAGGCTATAGAACACACTCCAACAGTGATTGATTTGTACTCTGTCAAGGTGTGTTTGCACCAGATGCTTGTAAATTTCTTTCATTTATTTGTTGACCTGATTTTACATATATTTGGTGTTGACCTTGGAGTCTCTCTTATTGCTGATTCTTTTTCTTCTTTCTTTATTTCATTCACGAAATGTTTATTTTTGGATTATAGTAGCTTCTTATAGTTCTACTACTGCATGACTTAACCAAAAAGTTCATCCCAGTAATAGTTTTGATGGGAGCGTTAAATATGGCGTTGCACTTTGTTTATATGTTGAAAATGTGGTTACTTACATGCGAATGGCTTAAGATGATGCAAGTCAAAGTTATCTCAAATCATTAAGTATTTACCATTAGACCATATTTTGTAGCACAGTAGGGAAAGTATGCATTTATCCAATGAAGAAGAAGTTCCTACCTTTCATGGGTTTAATATTTTAACCAAGTTGGAAAAATTGTTGGAAACATTCTAATGTTGGCATGCTTTTGTAACAGAGCCGCATATTGAAGCACGCTGGTGATTTGGCAGCTGCTGCTTCATTGGCAGATGAAGCTAGATGTATGGATCTTGCAGACCGATATGTAAATAGTGAATGTGTCAAGCGTATGTTACAGGCTGATCAGGTTTGGAAGTTTTGTTTTCATAAGCCGATTTTGGTGATTCTCTTTAGTAGCTTTCCTTGGTTGATTTTTCTTAAAAATAACCTCTCTTCTGAAGGTGGCTTTGGCAGAAAAAACTGCTGTGTTGTTCACAAAAGATGGAGACCAACACAATAACCTTCATGACATGCAGTGCATGTGGTCTGTCTCTGCTTAATACCTGACTTTTCTGGTTGGATAAATTAAATGTGGTTACATTTACTAATTATGTTAAGGTATTCCTTTCGTGGAAGGTATGAACTTGCTTCTGGTGAAAGCTACTTCCGCCAAGGAGATCTTGGACGTGCACTGAAGAAATTTTTAGCCGTGGAGAAGCACTATGCAGATATAACTGAAGATCAATTTGACTTCCATTCTTATTGCTTAAGGAAAATGACACTGCGTGCCTATGTAGAGATGCTCAAGTTTCAAGATCGATTGCATTCACATGTTTATTTTCACAAAGCAGCTGCTGGAGCTATCAGGTGAAGTATTAGTACTGTAAACAAGATTTATTGATGATATATGATGAATTACAATGCTTATCACTTCAGCCCGTTGGATATATATGCACTCTGATGTCCTTGCATTCCAGTATCAGGTGTATGGTCAAGTTCAAGTTGTGGAGTATAAGCCTCTATTGTTCTTGGTTTTATATTGTAGGCTAGGTTGGATTTAAGATTTTCTTATTGTCATTTTCTGCCTTATGGAGTGCTATAATACTGCCAGCCTTTTCATTTGAGATCGGGATTTTGGTGTTTGTATAAAGAAGACTTTTAGCAATTGTCTCTATTTTCCCTAAACTCTAAAAGTGATTGAAATTGAGGATTCAAATAGGAAGGGATTTGTAGAATTAAGAGAGCATATGTAAACATGCTGGAATTTATACAAGTTAGATGCAAAAGAAGGGGATGAATGGTTTTATGGCTGCATTAGATGAGTGACATTTGAATCTTAACATTTGATTGCAAAAAGTTTGAAATTTGAGTTTTCCTGGAAATAGCATGTCAATTATGTACTGTTTTTAACAACTAGGAGTCTGGGACTGAACACCGTGTTGATAATCTGATGATAGGGCAAAACCAACATGCTTTGAGTTTGCATCTTTTCATTCATTTGTTGTGTTCATAGTGCCTTTTGGGTTTTTTTTTGTTTTTTTTTAAATTTTCAACATGGTTACTATTCACTGACTGAAGTTAACTGATTCCTGCCTTAATATTTATGTTGGTTTCTTTTTGAAGCGCAGATGCTATATAAAATTGTATGATTCTCCCCCGAGTTCAACCACGGAAGATGATGATGATAAGGCAAACTTGCCTCCTCCTCAGAAAAAGAAACTGAAGCAAAAACAGAGAAAGGCAGAAGCCCGAGCCAAAAAAGTTAGTAGCTCCTCCTCATATCTTCTAGTAACTCTGTTTTGGTTACTGTAATGTTCAATACCAAGTAATTTGTAATGCTTTGCACTTTCCAGGAGGCAGAGGGGAAAAATGAAGAATCAAGTGCTAGTGGTGTCTCCAAGTCTGGCAAGCGACATTTAAAACCTGTTGACCCAGATCCGCATGGGGAAAAGTTATTGCAGGTTATTTTTATTGCCTGTTAGTTTGCATTAATGATCTCCAAAGAGATTTGTTAACACTCAGTGTATCCTAATTTGAGACCCATTGTTATTGTGACATTTATTTAGGTTGAAGATCCATTGTTAGAAGCTAAAAAATACTTGAAATTGCTTCAGAAGAACTCACCTGATTCTTTAGAAACACACTTGCTTTCTTTTGAAGTAAATATCAGAAAGCAGAAGATTCTGCTTGCCTTTCAGGTATTTTCATGGTCTGCACACATTATTTTACCTATTACAAGAAAAAGTTAATTTCATGTTCTGCCTTATATTAATTGGGTGCCTATTTTGCTCTGCCATCGTGTTTACTTATTCTGCAGTGTAAAATTCATTGCAAAATTAACTTGTAAACAAGTTTTGTACTAGGAAGCTGTTGCAGCTCTACCTCACCCACTGCTCACAGATACACAGTCCTCTCAAACCCTCTTTCCCTGCTTTAGAGTTGCAATTTATGTTGAATGAAACCTTACCCTTTTTTTTTGTTATAATTTATTTGATGAGGTTGCCATTTGAATTGGTAACCGTCAGTCATGTGCTTTTTAGCTTAATTGTACCTCTATATGCTTGCACTTCTATTATTTTGCTATGTGATGCTAATTTCTGTCTTGCTTGTACTATTGTACTATCCTTTTCCTGTAGGCTGTAAAACAATTGCTGAGGTTGGATGCTGAGAACCCTGAATCGCATCGCTGCTTGGTATGTGCTATCTATTCTGATAAGTGACAATTTGTTGCTTGTATCTGTTTGCATGAAATAAATAGTTATGGAATAAGTCAATGAACGTACACTCTGGTAAAAAATATGGAATTCTAGCCATGGATTTATTTCACCACTTTAATGCATCAAAGGACCAAAAGTTGCCTTACTTTACGTGTCCTGATTTAAACTTCATCTATGCAGATTAGATTTTTCCACAAAGTGGATTCAATGACTACTCCCGTGACTGATACTGAGAAACTCATTTGGAGTGTCTTAGAAGCAGAGCGCCCAGCAATCAGGTTCTCTTGGTTTTTTCTTTCCTCTTTTATTTTGGTTGGGGGGGGTTTGGGTTGGAGGGACTTTCTTTTGTTCAGAGATTTGGAGGGAGAGTGTGGAGGGAACTGGTATTTATTATTGTTTTATCCATCATAATATTCTCTTTTTCATTTTTTTCAGGCAATTGCAAGAAAAATCTCTGATCGAGGCAAATGAGTTTTTCCTTAATAAGCATGCAGGTTAAAATCCACCTTGTGTTGTGTTCACCACATTTATGTGCACCTGTCTTTATGGCATTTTATAATGATGACTTTGTTTTGCTTATTGCAGATTCACTAATGCATAGAGCTGCAGCTGCTGAAATGCTATATGTTCTTGAACCTAACAATAAATCTGAAGCTATTAAATTGATCGAAGCTTCAACCAACAATTTGGTGCCAACGTAATATTTTTTATTTTATACTGTGCATCCTTCTTTCTTTCCCATTGTTTCTTTGCATGGTTTCTTTTTCTTACATGCCTTTATTGTGATGGATTTTTTTAACCCTCCTGTGGTTTATTATATCAGAAATGGAGCTCTTGGACCTGTTCTGGAATGGAAACTCAAAGACTGCATTGCAGTCCATAAACTCCTTAAAACAGTTACTGTTGACCAAGATGCTGCATTGAGTAAGTAACAGATATGCTAGTGCATATTCATTATTTGTGGTTGTGCATATTATTTTCTCAGTTCTAATGATCTGAGATTCCAGCATATATTGTTTTCATTCTTTCTGAAATCATTTTCTCCATCACACATGATTGGTCTCATACTTGACTATTCTTCTGGCCATTGTATGCAAGTGTGTGATTATCCCAGGTTTTAGGGTTGAGCAGTTAAGACTTTGTCTCCAACCAAAAGAGTAGGTGTTCAAACACTTGAGGCTACCTAGGGTACTGTATCCCACAAGTTTCCAGTCTATCAACCTTTGAAGCAGCACCTGCTATAGACTTTGTTGAATTTATTAGAATTGGTCAAGTGTCATTAAAAAGAAAATGAGAAGTGATTACCTGAACAATGTCTACTACTTCTATTCCTTCTCTGTTATTATTTTCTATTTCTTTATTTCCATTGACTTTAGCAATGAGATGGTGTTTCTAGGTCTGTCCCTGTTTTGTTTAATTTATGATTGTTATTTTTAATCGATCTCTGCTAATTATAAATATTTAAGGTTTCTGATGGTAATGAAAATAAAGCCAAAGAAAGGCTAATTTGTAAGAATATATTATATCTCCTCAAAGTATGTATGAAAGATGTATAGTTTTAGAAAAATCGGCATGCAATAGTTGCTACTGAGTCCTCAATATTAGGAGAAACACTTAATTTCCTTGTATATGCATTTGACTTTCTGAAACATTGATCTGCAAACCACCCACATTCAATTCCATCATCTTCTCATTTTTTACTAGCTACTGGACCAGTTCAAACTTGGTGCAGCAAATTATTGCTAGAAATAAATCGTACTGAAAATGAGTACTGCTAGTTTGGCAATTTTGCTGTTTCACTTAAATTCTTTACTGTTTATCGAGTAAATCTCTTACAGTACTCAAAAACCTCTGTTGCAGGATGGAAAGTTCGTTGTGCAGAGTATTTCCCCTTTTCAACCTACTTTGAAGGCAACCACAGTGGCAAGCACAACTCAGTTTACAACCAAATATTAACAAATCCTGAGAATGGGGGTGCAAACCATCCTGGAGTTGGTGCAGATGCGATTGCATCAAATGGAAAATTAGAGGCATTTAAGGACCTCGCCATTTCATCATGATGCTGAATTTGGGCATCATCTGACATACCTACCATTTCAACAATGTTTTGCTACTTAATTGCATAATTAAGCTGCAATGAAATGATATAATGGGCCGAGGAGAGCAGTTTGCAGCTCCCGAAGAAGGATCATCCCAAGTTCTTGTCCGAGTCATGGGAATCCTGTTTGCTATTGGACTCGGATCAAATTTTTTACTGGTTCTACCTTGCCCAATAGTGTAACGCATTCCTTTGCAAATGTGTATATTTTGCTTTCATTGTGTTTTTAGGGTTGATTTCTTTATTAACTCACTATTTGGTGAGATCCTAGAGGAGGTTTTATCCATGGTTTTGCACTGACACTTGTGTTTGTTCCGTCTTTTAGGTTGGGAGGAGCATTATAGAATTATTTATATCTTTTTTCTTTTCTTTAGTATTACTGGTCTTGCGCCCAGTCAGTGTAGAACAAACCTGGTAGATCTGTTTCTTGAGCATGTTGTACTTTACCCATTTTATTAAGGTCAATTGTCATGTACGAACAATACATTTTTGAAAAATTTTGCAATGGAATTGAAGTGTTCGCTGATAAATATTTGCCACAGTAATCAGTTTTGGCATTATAAGCGCCGTGCTCTGTTTTTTTGGAAACTTCTGTTCTTTGATTGTAATACCTGCGTACAATGCCCCTAAGTTATCCTCTCTTCACATGGTTCTATTTAGTGATGTGGTGGGTGCTGGTAATTTTGTTTTATGACAATGCATTAAAGTTTGAAGATCTAGTAATGCCCCGAGAACTAACACCTCAATGTAATTACTTACAGGACTTGGTAGTGAGAATATAACAAGATTCAACTCTGTTGAACTCTAGCATTAAACATCATAGATAGCTTTAAGTTTTTACTTAATCTTTGAATATCAGCTGCCCGCTTGTACCACACAACTCTTTGCAAAACAAAAATGGAAGCACCAACAACTTTCAATTGATATAATAACGCCAAGCTTGGAAGTTGCAACACCAGTCAAGGCTGACAGCAGAAGTATTAAAACAGTCTGGCAAGCAGTTGTTTCCTTACGCACTTCCTTCATGTCTCAATCTTGTACACTCCATACATTCAGTGCTGGGTTGCGTCCCTTGCTAACATTGAAAGAGGTGCATTACCACCCTCGCCAACCTTACTTTTACAAAGAGGACATGTTGCGTTGATTTTTAACCATTTATCCACACACTCCACATGGAAGACATGGAGGCACGCCAACTCTCTAAGCTCCTCGTCTTCTACATACTGTGCCAGGCAAATACAACAAACCTGCATCAATAGGGTAGAGAATTTAATTTCTTGAATCATCATTATACAGTTCCATTTCTCTATACTGTTAATATTCTGATTCAACTAAAAGGTGTACTTTAATAATGAAGTGCAATAACTCTAAATATCATGGTTGGCCTGGAGTATAATCCCATCCAAAAGGCAGCTCCATGACAAGTTCACAAAACCGATATGCAAGTTCAGTGACTAAATTTGAAAGATGCGAACTCAACTAAAAAGCATCTGAGTTATTATTTCTATGACTACAAACACGCCTTTTATGCAAAGCTTGATCTCAGTTTTATTATGCCATTTGCTCCAAGTCCATAGTTAATTTAAATTGTTCCTCAATCATAACAAACCATAAAGCAAAAGCAAAAGAATCCACTATCAGACTTACCGCATCTTCTCCTGATATCATACGCTCTCTTTCTGTCCCCAAAGCCAAGAACCCACCTTCACTTGCTCTTGAGTTATCCTGATCATGGGAATTCACACTATTCTTTGACTTGAACTTGTAGGTTGGTAGAGCATTAATGGATTCCACTGTAGCTCCTCTAGTTTGGGAAAAATCTTCCCGGATGCCCAGGATAGAAATTATGCAAGGCAAGCAGCAACATATTGTAGCACATAATATGAATGGCATGGCGTATCCAATACAGCTAAAGGTAAGGAACACTATACATAATCTACAAGTACACCAAGCAAAACTTAATAGATGCTACCATGGTGATTCCCAGTAAAAACATAAAATGTATGAATCAATGATTGGTACCTGTACAATTTGGGAGCATCAGCGGGACTAGAATGACCTCCAAAAATCCACACATTGCCAACAACAAACCACACTGCAAAGAAGCAATCTAAAGCCATCTTGAAATGGTCCACCAATCCATTCAGTCTGCATATCACAGTGCATCTTTAATCAGAGAAACCATCTACAACTTTCTCACTGAACATGCAGGCATTTGCAATAAAGTAAACTAGAATAGAGCACAAATTTCAATATGCTTGTTAAATTAAATATGTGGGTTTAATCAAATAAATACTTGAGAGGAAAAACATCCTTAACCATAGTAAATGCATACATAATGGTTATGAGTACTGGTTAGTCATCTAATGAGAGTTTTTTCTAGCATAATTGATCATATTAGTAGATAAGACACACTTTCTAATTTATTGAGCCTACCATCGAATCTTCAGTAGTTTTAGTCTTGTTAAAATGATAGGGATATTTGAGCAGCTTCATTTGACATGCATCGATGATGAGAGATCTGGTTATAAATAGTATGCATAACTTGAAACTTTCACCATAACATATGATATGGAAAAAAGAGTGTCTGTAACTTTGATATACTTCCTTTATCTCTTTGTAGTGTCCAATCAGTCCCACAAAATCAGAGTTCGGTCAATTCTGTCTTCAAACTAAATAAATTTTTGAAATTCAAATTTCACCATCTTAATCCATAACCACCTTTTTTAAAAATTGTGAGAGAACTAGTAAGTGACAACGAACCAAGTAGCAAAAGCAACAAAAGAAGGACACTAATGCAAAGTAGACAAACTCCTAGACCACAATTGATTGAAAGAATTATCATAGTCTTTAGGGTTGAAGGTAAGCCTGCCATTATTATTATTAGAGAAAATAGTCTCATGCCCATATGATGTTAAAATGCACCAAAAGAATCATCAATTTTCTAAGTACAGTTTATCAGGCCATAAAAATCACTGCTTGTCAATAAAATAGACATGCTACTGCCACTAACGCCACATCACCACTAAATCAACATTGTTATCCACCATGAATTTCCACCACCTGTGTGCTGATACCATTAGCATCAGCACCACTGCATTTTACATGTGCACGATGTATCTTCATCTGCCAGTAGTTATGGGAGAGGAGAAAAAAAAATTAACAAAGCACTCAATAGATGCATTGATTCTAAAATGGATAAACAGATAATTAAAATGCATGTGAAAAATCCTACTCAATGTATCAAATTTATGAATGCATTGTCTTTAATCATATCAGAAAATGCCACAAAATTTAGATCCAACCAACAAACAGAATCAAAATGCAGTTGTTCTGGCCATTCTTAAGGGAACCTATACAAAAAGAAAAATGCTAAGAAACGGGAATTACTATGCAAGATCTATTCACACATGATAATTCATGCCCAGAGATTTGAAAATTAAATACACAGATCTAATGTAAACATACCGCGTACAAAAGTTTACTGCATTCTGACCATTTCCTGCTTCTGTTTCTGTAGATCGGTTATTTTCCTCATCTGAAGCTTGCGTAACTGAGATAGCTGTATATGATGCAGTGGGTTCAGGAGGATTGGATTGGGAAGAGCCTTGACGTGATTGTGTGGCATCCTGGTCGAATCCCCGGTGGCGGTTACGGAAACGCCAATAAAGAATGGGAAGTGTTGCAAAACAACCAGATGCATAACCCACAACCCATGCAAACAACGGAGCTTGAGGATTTTCATTTCTAGACAATGACAATACAACAATGGATGCTATTATCTGACTCACAGTAACAACTGACTCAACAGATATCCATAGCCCTGAATTCAGCGGGCTTCTTCGACGTCGTCCATACCCATCAGCTCTCCTCATAAATGTTGAATTCCTAGAATTTAAAGTATTAGAGGTAAATGAAGAACTTTGGTTAGAAGGGGCTGCAGTAGTACTCGATGATCTATCTTCATGCTGATGTAAGTTTGTTCCATGAGGCTGTTCATCATGAGATGAACTTGATGAAGTGTCATCATTTGTCATTATGTCAATTGTGTGCTCATGCTCATTCTGGTGATGCACCTGTTCCATCAGCAAAGGGTATTGGTCCGTTTGAGCGTCTCTAATTGGTCCCGGCAAGGGAACATCCATTTAAGTCTTCCACCAAAATTGGAAGGTGTGAGTGCATAAGTCCAGGCTAAAGGCCTTTCCAACTTATACCACTTTGTGCCCAAAATTCCCTCTGTGAATGGACAAAGACAAGTCTAATATGCTAAATACTCTGCACCTAGCAACTTTCAACACCTAGCACTCAGAAATTTATAAGATTCAATGGTTTCTGTATAGTTCACGTACAAGCTGCCATGAAACCAGGAATAAAATTAATTCTCACTCAACATGTTAACAATACAATCCAACTATATGTATTAACTTAAACCATGAGAATATTGCACAATAATGAATATAAGGCAACAACATATTACCATAAAAGTTAAGCCATAGATAATAAGAAAGACAGTCTAATTACTGAAAGGAAAGATGTGCTGTCTACATCGATAAATATTAAGGCAATCAGGCAAAAGATGAGCAGAAATTTCACAAAACCATAACATTACTATCAAATTCATGATGAAGTAACCTACATTTCTCCCAAATGAACTGATTTGTGAAATTTGGAAAAGGGGTTATTTTTAAATTGAACAACACAGCTCAATCATGATAACCAAACTAGTACCGGACTCAACAAACACAACACAAAGCTAATACACAGAAGCAAATCATATAACACTACACAAATAAAAAATCACTGTATATGCAAAGAAAACAATATTAAAAACTTATTACATCACATATTACACCAAAAATCAAAACTTTAAATCATAACTTTGACTAAAAATCAAACTTCAAATCATGGCTACGTATCCTAATCCAATCAAATCAAATCAACTCCACACAAAACTAAAAACCCACTCGTAGTCTCACAAATCAAGCTAAATTAACAACAAAAATGGCAGAAATGAGACAGTAATATAAAAATATATATAAAATTGAGGAATAAACAGTTTAAGAAATCTACACAAACCGAGAGAAAAGAAAAGAGACTAAGAGAGAAGGATTGAAAAAGCTCACTTTCTTTTCTTTTCCGTTGGTTTTCTTCCATTTTCTCGAGAAAAAATCGCGTCAACTTTTGTTGTCTTTGTGCTCCATTGCTAGGGGTGAACGAAAGCAGAGAGTGATATTTGACAATGAGGCCGTCTGATTGTGTAAACTTTCGTGGGCACTATTTGATCCGACGACTGAGAAAGTCAAATTGATAAAATGTGGGGTCCACTTATATCGTCATGTGGGCCCCGAATCCCTTACCGAGAGAAGTTTCGTATTGTTAGGATGCTGATGTCATCGTGATATTTGGTTATTAAAGTTGATGGATTAGACGGACGGTCGAGATTCTTTTATTCAGGAGACTACAAGTTGGTACGACAGATTCATCATCCCGTTAAAGAGAATTTGAACAACTAATTTCTTCGGAAAATGTAATGTACGTACGTTCGTAGATACGGCAAAGGGCCCGGAAAATAAATGTACGGGCTGGGGGCGGCCTAAACTCTTGGATTGGAGAGAAGTTGCCAAGTCTCCAGCAAGCATGCGGACAATGTTCATGAACTGACCAGTGCATTTATCATTAGCATTACAGCTATGCTTTTGCAGCGTTCCTCCCCCCCTCGAACATATGATGCCTCTGAACATAGAAGGATTACAAAATTTACATTATGTCTGATTGTCCTGGGAAAGAATTTCACAGCAATGCAACGAAACCATAAATTTATTAATGTAATATACAGTACATGTATAGAGGGAGGGAGAGAATTAATGAATTACCGCAACGCACCAAACCATAATCTGGTGAAAAAGAAGATTTGTCGCGGTGAACCAATATAATTGATCACAATGACAACAGTAACATGCAAAGTTGTAGAGCCTGGGGTGGGGGTGGAAACAACAATATGTATTGCCATAAATGTCACCTCACTCGTCAACCTCCGCTCTAATCTCTCTTTGTAGCTCTTCCTTGTAGTGTTCGAAGGTTCCCGGGAACGACATCACAGTTCCATTTTCTACAACCCAAATATCACTTTTTTCTTCATTCTCACAAACACGTGATATGAGCCTGAATCATGACTAACCAGTACGACTCATCTAGTGCATCGGCCAGTGCATCAATACTCTGCATGTCCAAATGATTTGTAGGCTTATCGAATAGTAAGATGTGAGGCTTTGACATGGAGATTGATGCGAAGACAACCCGAGCCTTCTGCCCACCAGATAATTTTAGAATTGGAGTGAGATGATTACGGCTGGGGAGTCCAAATTTCCCAAGTTTAGCACGGACAGCCTCCTGTTCACTAAGTGCCTCTTGATCAGGGTGGAGGCCAAGAAGATACTGAACTGGTGTTTCATCCATGGTCAATAAGTCCACAAAATGTTGAGAATATCTTCCAATCCTCAGTTTCTGGCTCCTTCGCACTTCACCCTCTGTTGAAACCAAATCACCAGCAAGTAAATTCAGCAGAGTAGATTTTCCAGCCCCATTGGGTCCAACAATAGCAACACGAGTACCCATAGCAATCCCCACATCAACATCAGACAGTCTGAAATCTTCACGGTTTGGATAACTGAAGCTTACTTCTACTAGCTGCAACAATGGTGGGTTCAGCTCAGTACACTTCTTTGGGGCCTCTGGCGGGGGCTCATCCTGGTCAACCTTTCCCTTTGCTTTGTTCTTTGATGCTTCCTTGGCTGCGGCAGACTTGGCTCGATCCTTCACCTTCTCCTGCTGCACCCGGTTACCTGATCTCTTGGCAGCTTTCACTTGCTTCTCATAAATCCCAAACTTCTTGTTCATTTCTTTGCGACGTTACTCGTACCCACCCTCAAAATCATCAAAATTCCCACGGTAGAAATGGAGTTTTTGATCATGGAGATGAATAATCTCAGTACAGACAGTGTTGAGAAAATCTCAATCATGTGAAACAACCACCAAAGTTTTCTTCCACCTGCACAAGTACTCCTCTAACCAAAGAACAGCCCTAAGATCAAGATGATTCGTGGGTCCATCAAACAACAAAGAGTTGGCTGCGCAAAGAGTGCTCTGGCCAAGGATATTCTCATCCTCAGCCACCACAAAATGATTTGGTAGGACGACCCTGCATTACCTTGGTGAAACCCAATCCAGCAAGAATCTTTGATGCCTGAGCCTCGGCAGCATCTGAACCCAATATCTGCAATCTCTCATTTAAATCATCAAACTTCTCGCCTGCATCATCTGCATCAGCATCATCATTGTCTTCAATTCCATTAGCAGATGATACATTCCGCAAAGATGCAACTTCTTCTCGTAGTTTGACCAACTCCTCATTGGCTGAAACAACTGCTTGAAGAGCGGTTTTATCCCCACCAACCACTTCTTGTTCAACCAATAGCACATCAATATTTTTAGGAACTGGTATCTTCCTCCAAGCAAGAAGCTTTAACAGTGTAGACTTGCCCATCCCATTGGGTCCAACTAAACCATACCTCTTTCCATGCGATATCTTCACAGACGTGTTCTTCAGGAGTTCTTTTCCACGGGCTGACACAGGGAAATTATCAATTGTTATGTCTTTGACATTAGTATCTGCATCATCTTGGCCCTCAAGACAGAAGTCCGGCTACCAATAACAGTGAAAGCATCATGATCATCTTAAGGGCCTCCTTCTTTTCCTGCTCTGCAGCATGTGCAGCAAGCGCCTCTTTCTTTTCTCGTTTCTTCATTTCTTTGTCAGTTATGGAGATGTCTAGTTGCTTTGCATCTTTTCTTTGTCTGTTGTGTTGTTTCATGTCATCAATCTCTTGTTGCTCTTCATCTGAGGGTGGCAAGTCCATGCCATCAGTGTAAGATGGTTTTGATGCTGCCTTTGACTTGGATTTAGCGGAGCCAGTGCTCATCGAACCCTTCTTAGGTTTATCAGCTTTATGGGCCATGCTAGCAAGCATAGCTGAGACAGAAAGATTCTCTTTTTTCCCATCTTTACTGCTTGACTTAGCTTTTGAGGCTGCATCAGCCTCCTCAGACTTTTTCTTTCCCATTAAAACTACTCTGTTGAAGATTGAAACAACGAATTATCAACACTGATTCCATCTAAGTATAATTTTAAACTTACAGACAAAATTATCCTCATCATCATCATACTATTTTACGGATTGCGACGTGATATAAATAATAAATTTTAAAATAAATAATATTTATTTATTATTTTTCTAGACGTGTCATTCATTCTTGTAACGTCCAAATCCATGGAGCCAATTGACACCCATTACCCAAATTATATCCACAAGTGAAAGAAAAATCCTTAATCAACATCAAAGGATGGCCATGGTGCAATATTTTCTTCTTCACTATGGGGAAACACAACCCTAGTTGATAGTTGTACGGGCTTTTACAAATAACCTAAGGCCCATCAAATTCTCTATACTTCATCTAATTCTCTTTTATCCATTTCATAATCAAATTTTGGAGAATGTCCCCCAATCTCAAATGTAATTAAACCTTCAGATCATCACTTATTCGTTGTTAGTTAAATTCATGGTCACTAATCTTGTTTAATGTATATAGATTGCATCTAAATTTTAGCATTCACTTAAATTAATTTATTGTTATCTTAATTAATGTATACTTTTATAGATTAATGACCATTGAATTTATTCTAACTATAAGAGCATAAATTAAATAATAATATTATTATTAATTAATTATTTTTTGAAATTTTTCTAAAATATTTAAATTAATAAATTATTTTAAAAGTAATGATTAACCCAATGTTTTAATTATTATGCTTATTATACTTTCAAAATTAAATTAAAAGGCAACAATCAAAGCATGCAATTTAGTCAAAATCAACTCTAGATAGAGTCTTGAATCACAATCACAAATATGTGTGAATTGTAATCCCTTTTCTTTTCATACCATGCATTTCTTTCATTTCATGGCATCAATTATGTTGGCACTTTCAAGGAAACAGTACTTAGCTATGCTTCTTACTTTCACCCTCAATAATAAGTTAGTTGACAAACTTGAAGACTCTCTTTTCCATAAAAAATTCTTCAATCAAGATAAGAAAACTAGCAAGCTAGGGTTCTTGATGGTCTTTACTACGAATTGTCATTCAAAACGATTCAGGAATTCCATGACTTGACATAAACCGCCTGAGATTATTGCACGCAAATGTTTGTTCTTAATGGGTTTGATTTCACGTGTAATTCACATGCATGTAGGTGACGAATTAACACATCCTACAAACTATCCTATGTGTCATCACACCTTCCACCCATTTCATATCTCGACCAACGGCTGAAGATGATGATGATGATAAAGATGGGGTCCATCCCGAATGTGATCGATCAATTGATCTAATCTAATCATCAAGATCACCCTTTTGATTAACTAGGGTTTCGATGTCTGAAATGATATGATTATGAAGAATAAGAGACAATGAGATTCAGTGCTTTGTTGGTGATAAATCCATCACGTGTGCCCTAATATGGGTCCCTTCCATGAATCTCTTTGGCTTGTCTAAACCGTGGGAGACATATGCTCGGTTGACAAGAAACAGCAAGACTCTTATAATTAATAGCCATTGGATAGTACTTACCTTCTCCCACCAAATACTAATCTTATACATATTAACTACACATACAATATAGACTATAATTATCTTTGATAGAAGAATTCACAAACTAATGTAAAACTATAGCATAGACTGTCTTGATGATTTATCTTATGCCTTTGAAAGAATCTCAGGACAACCTGGAATGGAGGGGACTTCCAAATATGGTAGGTCCACATTGCTCCTAGTTTAGGTATGTGTCCAAGATATTGTTAACAACAATCAAGATTTGAATTGGAAGTTGGAACTTGGGATCAACTCAAATTCACTCTAGAATATAAAATTTCTTATATTAAATTGAAGTTCTTGTACAAATTAGATTAAAAAAGAATTCAAATTATATTAATAAGAATACGATACAAATTAAAACAAGTAACTCTTTCATAATTATGTTAAGACAAGTGGGTTTTATCATTAAATGCAATTATTTGATCACTTACATTTTTACTTAAGTTTTTTAATAAATTGATTTTGATATTACGATGAATTTGTCGCTTGACTTAATAATTTATGTTAAAATTCACATGACTATTAAAAAATTTTAAAAAAAATTATTTAGATTAATGTCAGATAATATATTAAATAAAATATTACTTGCATATAAAAATAATATCGAATAAAATTATCCGAGTTCTTATCTTCAAATTTAAACTTTTTAAGTAAAGTGATAAATTTAATATATATAAACTTAGTTGCTCAAGAAAACTAATTAAATCTAATGAATATTAAAATATATAAAAAAATCATGTGCTTAAACCCTAGAGTTCGGTTAATAATCCCCCCAACCACAAGACATTGCCTTATTACTCAGTTATGAAAACCTACCTATCAGACAAACTTTACATTAATTGATTTGGTGGGTTTAGTTCAATTTTTTTAAAAAAAGATTAATCTTCTCTTCACGACTTGATAAGCACAACCCTGAAATAATTTTTAGGATGCGCATGAACATGCATTGATGTATGTGTCATGTGGGTGCACCCAACATCAATCATGCATGCTGTGATCGTTCCATAATCATAAGTCTCAACACACAGGTATCAGTGTGTCGTTTACAAGTAATCAGAATTCAGAAGAATTATGCGTTTGCTAAAAATGGAATTTTTCCAATGATTATGTGAAGTTAAGTTTATAATCTATTAATATTTAGGTTGATAATAGTGTTGGTAAGTTGATCTTATCTACAAGAACTATGCTTGGAAATTATTTGATTGCCTTTTCCGAGCAAGTGGCGAAACATAGTCAAACCTAGTCAATTTAAATTCGAGATATCTATTGAAAATTATAGTGGAAGACTAAATATTTGTAAACATTGAAGAATTAGTAATAATAAATAATTTACCACCATGCTTAAACGTAATATGAATTCATTTCCTAAACAATTTCTTGGTGAGCTTACCAGTGTTGTTGTAACTTAGATTATTACTCTAACAACTTAAATTCTATTAGTTTTATGAATTACTTCATTCAGAATCATATTAATTTCTTGCCAAATCATGCATGGACCCTTAAACACAGTGCAAACAATGAAAATTAAGAGTCACTTAGCTTATCAACTGAGGCTTTTGTTTATGCAAAACGAGATCAATTTCATCACATAAGCTCGAAACAAGACTTTATTTGAAACCTAACAGCCTGAAGCAGCAAAACTAGACGTATCAGTTATCTATGATCGATTAATGAGCTGTGTTGAGGGACCTGACTTCGAAAACAACTAGCACATGCACATACATATAAACACGACATTCATCAGTTGCTATTGCCGTACTTTCAATTTTCATGTAGTAATTAATTCATTCCTCTTAAGGCCATACAATTTAAAAGCTGCACATGCTTACACCATTAACATGTTTCTTTCTTATAAGTCATTCCAATATCATCGAATTACTCTTATTTTTTAATTCATTTGTTTTGATGCATTTGTGTGATGCTTGGTTATATTAAGAGCAGTAGTATTAATTACATATGATTAATCTCTTTGGATGAAAATTAGGTCAAATTCTAAGTGTTTCTATAATCAAAGAGTACTTTCCGATCTTGGAAAGTACTTCCGGAATAAGTACTTTTCCAGCTAAGATAACAATGCTGATTCATAACACGTAATTTGGACGGCAACACTTAACGCGGTTATGAAGTCAGAAAGTCTGATCTGGTCCCGGACATTGCCAAGTTGACTAGTCTGGAAACTGGTTGCTGGACCATTTCTTCCATTCTTTGTTTGCCATATAGTAAGAGCTTTCCCATGCATGATCGACTTCTGTTTCTTTCTGTACATGCATGCATGATCATACTCATAGATGAACAGAATTTCCCATCATCACAAAACATATATGTCATTTGCTTGTCGTAATTATTGACGACCATATATATCATGATGGTTGTCAAGAATTATAACAAGCAAATACGCTACACCCATTCGCACATGCCTTTATATCAGAATGCCATGATGTATAATCTCAGTTTTGCTTAGAACAACTGGCAAATACCTATTTGCATGACGCCTTACATGGACATCATGCATAGCATACATATCCTGTATCTTATTCTCTAATATATCAACATATGTTTCCAAAGAGGTCCAAGGATTCGATACTTAAACCGATGAACCATTGTGAATTTTGAGTTACTGCATTCATCCGTGAAATCAGGGGCAGCCTCACTTTTTTTCTAGTTGTTGTGTGTTTTGGATGAATTTTTGAAGTGTAATCTCTGTCAAGTTTAATATTAGAATGAAAAATGAACAGAAATGCATAAATTGTGTACATTTGAGACCATAATTTTTGGCCAAATTTTGAGGCTCTAGCCAACCATCTGCATTTCCTGTCTCAAGGCCACCTCTGCATGAAATGATGATGGTGATGCATGTGGATGACATTCATATATATATATATATATATACATTTTGATGAACATACGAAACATAAAGACAGTAGAAACATAATTGATCGATATATGAATGATTGCATAAAAGATGAGCAACATTAACATGTATGTTTGCAAAACATGCTTGCCCAATATCATGGTGCTACTTGTACTACATTTAAAAGAAAAAATCATAATTAATTACAAAGACCCCTTCAATCAGGCAAAACACATGGCATGTTCCCAATCACAAAATCAAACGGCTAAGATCAAATCCTACCAAATCATCAAGTTACCTACAGCCCTGCGATCTGTGCCATTTCGAACTTATAGTGCCGGTCTTTAACGGATTTTAGAGGGAGCAAAAAATTCCCCACGTTTGCCTCTCATGTGACCGACCACTATGCCTAAATTGACCTGTCATTGCTCCCACTATGTTTTCTCTTCTCTTCTTTTTGTATAAACCCTTTTCATTTCTCCCACTATGTTTATAAATTCCTACCTAACTACGTTGAATCATACACCCAAAAAGTCGTTCAAACTTGAAACCCTAACCCTCACCCGGAAAAATGGCGAAAGAAGGTTTGGAACTTGAGATCACTGAGCTGAGGTTGGGTCTCCCGGGCGGTGGCGGTGGCGGTGGTGGTGGTCTTATAACATCATTGGACAACAATAAGAATGAGAAGAAAAGGGTTTTCTCTGAAATTGATTCTGAAGAGTCCATTACCACAAATGGTGACCGGGAAATTCCCACAAAGAACCAAGTTGTGGGGTGGCCGCCGGTGTGTTCTTACCGGAAAAAGAACAGTTTCAATGAAACTTCGAAAATGTACGTGAAAGTTAGCATGGACGGTGCTCCTTTTCTTCGTAAGATCGATTTGGGCATCCATAAAGGATATTCTGAACTTGCCCTGGCTTTGGAGGAGCTCTTTGGTTGTTTCGGAATAAGTGAGTTATCTCTTTCATTTAACTTTTCTTTAATTTTTCTTAGGATTTTTTGTATACAACCATGCATGAAAACTGGAAATGGAGAAGCCCTTAACATATTTAGCCATGCAAAACTAGATTTTTGATTAAATTCGAAATTTCTCCCTTTTATTATATGTTTTACCTTAGGAAGGAAACATGACAAGAAAATTCAAGCTTTATGGTCGATCATTACACGATTTCAATTGTTAAACCACTTGAAAAGATGAAGCAATAATCATTCTTTTTTTATGAATACGCTTGAGTAATGATCGGATCGTCAATGAATGATCGAATAGTCATCCATACATGCTCTTGCTCATCATGAAATTGGTGAAGATATGAATAATTTAAGATTAACGAACAAATAGACACAAATCAGATTAATTCAGTAACGTAAGTTGAAATTAAAACATAGACAGAAACAAGAATTAAGCAAATAACTGTTGGCAGGTGAGGCCTTGAAGGATGCAGACAGCAACTCTGATTATGTTCCCATTTACGAAGACAAGGATGGAGACTGGATGTTAGCTGGAGACGTGCCCTGGGAGTAAGTCTCAATTTTCATTAATTATGAGTTAATTAATAGTCTTAGTTTTCATTAATTATGAGTTAATTAATCTTACGCTTAAATTAATTACAAGGTCATAAATTTTACACCAAATTTTAAGATCCAAGGCAAATTAAACCTTCTGTTTCTCTTCATCAGAATAGTTTTGTAAATGAGATAGTGGCAAATTTGTCATTTAACTATTTCTACATCCTATTTAGCATGATTCTTGCCGCCGACAAAAGGAAAATCCCTCATAATAATGTCGGTTAGATGACAATATTGTCCTCGATGACCAATTCTGTCCAAGCCAAAACATCATTATTGTGAATGATGAGACACATAGATTCTTGGGTAAGTAATTCAACTAAGATCAACTGTCCACGTCACCTCAATTATAAAACCGGTTTCGTAGAAATACATTTCGTGTATTTTACAATTAATTTTTTTATATTACAAAAAATGTAAATTTTATATATGTATAAATATTCTATTTTATATATTTTAAATTTTTTATATTATTATTTTAAGATTTAAATTAATTATTTTATATTTTATATTAAAAAATATAAGATATATGCGATGTATATTACCTAAATTTTAATAAAATTATTTTAAAACATCTTTTATTTACTTTTATATTTTATATATTTCATCATGATAATAATTAATTTTGAGACTTAAATATAATCCAAATTTAAAAATAATAAAATATGATGATTTATAAATTTAGTTAAATTTTGATTTTTAAAAAAGAAAAAAAATGTATAAAAAATAACATAATCGTTAAAGCTTAGTATTGTTGTTTCAGTTTTATCCATTGGCTTAAACTTTTTGGTTAAGTAGTAACTTAATTAATGTAATGTAATTTCAGAGTCAAAGTGATCTTATATTTGAATCCCTCGAAATGTTCTGAATTTGTTTACCTTTCTCTCTTTTTTGAATTTGTTTGGCTTTCTGTATTGTCTTCTTCGAATTGGTCTATGTAACAAGCATGTTTGATGTTGGTTATCTCTTCTAAATGGTTGGCTTTCTTTTGCTACCGCTTTCTAACTTCTGTCTTTCTTCAACTTGATCAACCTGACAAATTTATTTAATGTCGTTTTTATAATTTTCTTTTTTAATTTGTTTGGATTCTTTCTCTCATTTATCTTTCTTGGACTTGATTCATAGCAAATCTGTTGAGAGGTGTCTTACATATGATGGAACATATTAGAATTTTTTACTATTTATTTGGCTGGCTTAAGCTAATAATTACGTCCAAGTGTTTATACATGGTAATTATTTTATTTATTTTTATATATTTCAGAGTAAAAAGTTAATAATTAGTTGCTGTTAATTATGGTTTACAGGATGTTTATTGAATCATGCAAGAGACTGAGGATAATGAAGAGATCAGAAGCAAAAGGATTTGGACTGCAGCCAAGAGGTGGTCTCAAGGGAAATACAAAGAAAGAGTGATCGGGATCATGACTTAATTATCAAAATTAAGTTTGATAATCAGATCAGATGGAGAGAAATTTGACAGAATTTGATCATCCGAAGATGTTTACTATTATTTTCATATTTTATAATTAAGCAGACAATTCTTGATAAAACTATGACTGTTGTAATAGCTAAAATACAAACTGGGATAGAACCCTTGATGAGAAATTAAGATAATTCATATGTTCCGTCTGTTATTATATCTGTTATATGCTATAACCATGTTGTTCTTAAATACATATGTTTCTTTTTTTCTTTTTATCATCAAATCTCTAATAATTGACCTAATTATCTCTCGATTTTGATAGTTGTAATCTTATATTCATGCTTAATCCTGATTTTATGCCACTTTGTAAGATAATGATGTATTAACTGTTACTATGCACTTTGGTTGTGAAGTTAAGTTAATTTAGAATTGAGCAAAGGTGATTACGAGGATAGAGTATAAGTAACCGGTTGAAACCCTAAAATTTAAATCATTTTTCATTCTAACATTACTCGATAAGAGTCATACTTTAAAACTCACTAAAACTCCTAAAATCTCAAAGCTATCTTTAGAATTGAGTCTCTCTCGTACTATAATCTTTACATAAAGTATCAGTGACAGACAAAGACCTCGTTTAATGAGGTTCATCCATTGTAGAATAATTAAGCATAAAGTTTGATGAATTAAATTTCTCATACGACATGCTAATAGTTGATTAACAATTGTTCCCTGTATCATTAGAAGACACCCTTAAAATCCGGTATTGTCTTGGGGAACCATGTATTAGAAATTAGACTCCAATCCCTATATGCATTGGAATCAAAAACAGCTTGTAAACTTAATCCAAGACACAAACTTATTTAACTCAAATCGTTATCTTAATTAAATGCCAATTAATGGTGGAGAAGTTTTTTTTTGAACGACACCGGCCATGTTCCCATATCCATAATTATAATTAGTTACCAAAGAAAGCTCATGATTCGTGGGTCAACATTGAAACCAACATCTAAACTAGTTTAGTTTGTTCCGGTGCAGAATCTAATCTGAATTCTAACTTACAAAGATATTCTAAGTACTAACTAACAAAAGTTAGGTAGCATGATCATTTGTTTAATCAATTAATTCTCATACACAATGCAGTTTCATCTAATCGTTATCGGTTAGATATAAATATTTTAATTTTGATCGCAAGTATCGTTATTTCAGTTTATAATATTAGTGTCTCTTTTATTTTAACACAACTTGTAATAAACAGACAACAGTTCGCTGCACGAGGTCCACTTAGCACACTTACTTGATAAAGTGGGGTGCAAGACATAGTGATCATCGATCGGTATTTAGTATTCGGTAATGTGAACATTTTCTTTATAATTAATTAATGGAATATGCTCATTAATTTATTTAAGAATCACGATCAATCTCATTTAAAGTACTTTTAATAAAAGCACTTTTTTGAGGAGAATATGAAGGTCTTTATTTATAAGCTTTAAACTTTGCCTCTGGTTGCATAAGCTATCACAGTGTTAGAAAACAAAAATTGCTTTTAAGCAGCAACTTTTGAAATCAATTCACTAGTCAACATACTAAACAAACCACCGAAATTTCAACAAAGTATCGAACATGGAAACATGAATTATGGAATTAAAGTATTTAATCAGAAGAATTTTATCAGACAAGAGGGAAGAAATTAAAAAAAAAGTGAAACCGCAATACAAAAGCACTTGTGGGAAAAAAAAGCTGCTTGCTTAAAAGAACAACATGCATTTAGTATGGAACATATGCATATGTATTCAAGTTAACTCTATGGAGAAATTAAAAATAAGATATATATACATAGTAAAGATAAAAGATGCAGTGACATATATTTTAACATGATCCATTTATTCAAGATCTAACACCCACTGTTAGAATACATATAACATAAGTTATCTCAAATCAAGTGTCATGTTGATGATTAGTATAATTACAGTATAAGAAAAAGAAAATCTTAATGACAACACCTTGTATATGAATGATCAATAATTTAATCATATTATATCTTGATTAATACCACCATCTTTAAATCTTTTAACAATTTAATTACTACTATAAGCATGCTTCAATGGTAACTTGGGCACAACATTAAAAGGATTGGTCAATAATGAAGAATTCCTTTCTCTCCCTAATCATGTCAAGACATCAAGTATTTTCATATGCATCTTCTTTTGTTAGGAAAATAAGCAAAACAATGATGAAATTAGTTGATAATTGTATGAAATCTTGTTGGTAACATAATGAGCATGTTGAAGAAATAGTGGATACCCTTGACCTTTTTCTTTTTTCTTTTTAATGTACTATATTCAAAGCAAACATTATGATTAAAGAGAGGAATTTCAATTAATTAGTTAATTAACTAACCATAGGATTTCCCTCTAAACAAATTGGGACAATTGGTTTTGTAAGTAGACAAGAATTTCATATAAGATTTAGATGCATATGTTCAAATGATAAATCAATTGCTTCTTCTCTTTCTAATGATTTTTAGTTTTTCTTGCTTATTCTCAACTCTTTTTTAGTTAAAATATACGACAAATTATATTTATTTATAAAATAATATAAATTAAACATCATGCTTTACAAATTATGAATAGAAAAATCAAATACTTTAATTAATTTTATGAAAAGCAAGTCACCAACCATGCACTCTATTTTCTTTATGACTTGAACATTTTCTTTTCGTCTCGTTCGACATATTCTTTTTCACATTATTAGAATTAATTTTTAAAATTAATTCATTACTTATAATTAACTTTTGTATTATAGTATACTAATTAAAATTACGTTATACTTTTTAGGCGATACTTTAAACTTTATCGCTCTAAATAATTTAATATTTTATCAATTAAATATTAAATATTTATATTTATTATAATAATTTATTATGAGTTTTTATTTTCGTTTTCGTTTGTTTATCATTTAAACTAATAAATTATATATTATTTAAAATAATAAAATTATTAATAAAAATATTGATTCTACTTATGAGTTATCGAAAAATTTCTTAATATATACTACTATCAATATTATTGTTATTAAAAGATTAAAATCTAATTATTCAAAAAAAAAGTTTGATTTTTTACAATTATGTGACCACGTATCAAAGCCAAGGTTGGATATATTGTGGATTTTGAGGTTCAAATTTGAGGCATCTTAATTTACAACCCGTCTTATTCTTTCTCTACCGTCGGATCATTAATTCCAATAAATCCTCCCCAAATTGTAAGGAGTGGAAATGTTTGATAAACTTTTCAAATTCTTTGTCCCTATCTATATTTAACACAAAATTAGGGGAGCGAAATGATATTTGTTAGCACTTCGCGTCCCAAAAACAACGGGCTGAGAAGACACGTGTCGATGGTGGACAACTTCCCGAAGACAACTAGCGGAAAGAAAAGAATATTAATTTCCCGACAAACCGACATGATCACATGGGTGTCTTACGGGACCCACCAAGTAAATGTTTTATTTTATTTTTGGTTGGCAAAATAAAGTTGACTTGCACCCCGAGAGCCCTACACGTTTGCACGTGTGGGTCCCACGTTCCTTTTATTCCAGCCCCCTTCAATCTATACACGAGATTACGGAGGTCTTTGATTCAGTGTTTGCCACTGTATGGGACCACATGCATCCTTGTGGGCCCCATTTTTATTTGATCAATAGGCATAGACAGCCCATAATATTATAATTAATTTTTAAATTTTATTTTAATTATTTTAAAATTTTTATTTATATTTAAATATTTATATTTTAAATTATTTTATAAATAATTTTAAATTTATGGCTAAGAGATATACAGTAAAACAGTTGAATATATATTTTTCCTTAAAATAAAAAAAAATAAAAAAAATGAAAAGATAAACCTCAAAGTAATGAAAACGACCGGATCAGACCGACCAAGCATGGGACCAAACTTTATGGCACTCAAAATCACACGCTTTCGTCACCCACAATCTGCCCACAAGGACAAATCATTACCGCTGTTTTAACGACACGTGTTCGTCCACGAATGGTTCAATAATTTTTTCGGACATTATCTAATTTCTAGCTCCCCGCTCTTATATATGCCGAGGAAAGCCACTTTCATTTCCCATGTGAACTTCAACATTGCGCCTTTAAAGAAAGTCTTGCTAGAAAATGTCACCGGAAATTGTGAATTACTTGCCGGAATCTGACACCAAGCTCACCCTAGGCTTACCTGGAGGGACGGAGAGTCGAATGAAATTCGGCGTGAAACGTAGGTTCTCGGAGACCGTTGATCTAAACCTTGGTAGCTCAAGTTGTGGTGACAAAGAGAAAAACGATGCATTGCCCTCTGCTAAAACCAAGTAAGAAATGAATTTCACAGTTTCCAGAAATACTACGTAAATAAAAATCAAACTTGTCGCGAATCCTGACGTGAGGCTACCATGCATGACGTATTTACATGATTTATACGAGTTTGCTTATTTGTATACTTTGATTATGTGTTAGGGCACAAGTTGTGGGGTGGCCGCCGGTGAGAGCGTTCAGGAAGAATGCGATAAAGACCAGCTGCAAATACGTAAAGGTGGCAGTCGACGGAGCTCCATATTTACGCAAAGTTGATCTTGAGAATTACAGCTGTTATCAGCAGCTTCTGAGTGCTTTAGAGGACATGTTTTCATGCTTGACAAAACGTAAGTTTTTGGATTTTTTTTTCTTTTGGTGAGAAATTAAATTCTTGATCTCATAGTTGACATGGGTTTGAATCTGTAACAGGGAATTGTTTGAATGAGAGGAAACTTATGGATGATGTAAATGGAGTTGAATATGTTCCAACTTATGAAGATAAAGATGGCGACTGGATGCTAGTGGGAGATGTGCCATGGAAGTAAGTTTAACTATCTCTAAATTCATTATTTAAATCTTCAATATCTTAATAATATTCATCAATTTATTAACAATAGATATTAATTTCTAGACCCTTTTCTTTTTTGCAGTATGTTTGTTGACTCAAGCAAACGATTAAGGTTGATGAAAAGCTCAGAGGCAAATGGTTTAGGTAATTTATAATCTTCATTTTGATTTATTTATTTTCTTGAATGAAGATATGATTGGATAACACTGAACTTTTTCTTTTTATTTCTGTTTCTCTGATGCAGCTCAAAACATCCCAAAACATTCGAGAACAAGTTGAAAATCAAGCCTATTAATAATCAAGGATTATGCTTGGAATGAGAATTAATTCCTGTACAGAGAGCACTTAGATTGGAGTATTTTGCTAGGGAGTTTTTATTATTAGAGTTAGAATTAATGTATGATAGAGAAATAATAATTGCGCCCTGCAGTTGTAATTTGATTGTTTCTGGGCTTTTTCTTCATACCTTCAGAGTTTTGTTCGATGCAATACGTAGACACAAACACTATCATACTTACAAGAATTGGATTCTGTTGACTGAATGTATCAAAGTTTATTGAAATCAAATGATCATTAGCTAGATGATCTAATGATTCAAGAAAATAAGCACGAGATGCACCGTATACCTAAAGATTTGGTTTGCGAATTTAGCTAATAGTATCATAAATTTTCTTGTTCTTCAAGAATCAAGATTTACCTTTTACTTTCTTCCATGTAAATTCTAGAATTCAGGTTTTGCTTTGTTGGTTTCCCTCGAAAAGTTGAAATGCAAAATATTCGATGCCTACATCTGAGTTTGATAGGATAAAATTTTTTAAGTTCATTGGCTTTAATGAATGAAATTGAATTTTTTTTTAATATTTCTTGGGGTCTGTTTGGATACTGAGAAAGTTGATGAAAAAGAGGAAAGAACAAAGTTTTATTCTAATAAAGTTGTCTGTGCCTGAGTATCTACAAAACGAGGAGTTCACTTCACTGAAATATTTGACTTTGGTACGAGGACTCAATGAACTGGCAGTTGGACAGATTCCCATGTGATCAGATCTCTAGCTCAGAATTATTGGAGATGGACCATATCATGGTTTCCTAGCAAACTCAAAATAACTTTGTTGTTTCTTAGAATCATTTATGCAATGTCATTATTCTTTCCACCTTTGTTGGCATGCATACAACGCATGCTCATCTGCGAATATTTTGATCAAGTAGTTGAAGTAATCTCAGCCTGAGATTGACTGCATATTTGTCCCTACTGAACTACAATTTCTCAGTAGATATTCTCTTTGTTGGAAAACATTTGCAGGATGCAACGAAGCATCCTAACAAATTGCTTCAGGGTAGCAGCGCGTTCGAATGGTGCAACATCTCGTTAATGCCCATTGAGCAACTGCCGTCGTCAGGGGATTCGAGTCACAGTGGGCATATGAGGCTGGGAGGAGGATTATTGGCTGGATGCAAAAATCAAAGAAAAGACTACTTTGGTTTTGTATTTATGCTACTTTCTGGGCTTGGCTTTAACGTGCGAAAAAGTGACAGATGTTCATTTATTTCGTAAGTTGTTGAATTCATAGGTTGAAAGATATGGTTAAGATCGCATCAACATGTTGTAGTTGTGATTGTGTTCCATGAATGGAAAGCAGAATTGTTGCATGAATTGTTTGGTTTCAAAACTCATAAGCGGGAAATTAAAATGTAAAGAAAGTGAGAAAGTTCATGTGTTTTTCCAAGAAAATGAAAACTCCATCAATTACTCTTTCTTCCATCAGCAATCAAAACTTTCTTGAATTTAGTCTCAACATTCTTACAATACGGGTATAATACACACTTTACATTGTTGTAAACATAAAAGTCAATGTTCCTACAGTTTTCATTGCCTGAATACTCCTAGAATTGTGGCCACCGTCGTCTCCTGCAATTAAATTACTGATAGGTACATTCCTGTCTACATTTAAAGCTTCCATGTGGCAAGTTCTTGTAGTCATTCTTCTCATAGCTGGATTTCTTAAGACTGCCTTTAGAAAACAGAGGACCTTCATACTTTATACTAACTACCATAATAAATAGATACAGATAGACTAAGAAATAAATTCATTCAAAGAATCCTCCACTTCCTGCCTATAACTTTTGCTGTTTTTGTGCCTTTTTTTTTGTGATTCAAATCAAACTGCTGTGGAAAATATAACAGAGCATAATCATGGATGCACCTGCAAGACAAGAGATGCCTGGTGTCAATCGTGCCAAGAAATGCTGTGAGGGGAAAGACGGCCATTATTCCCAGTTTGTATCCCTTTCCATTTCCTAGTTTTTGTTTTTTCAAGTTCATGTTGTTGGTAAACTATACTGATGAGTCATTGTTGCCTATAACTTTATGTGGGTTTGGTTTACAAGTTTTGTGTGTGATTCTACAGGTTGTTAGCACTCTGCTGCTGTTGTTGCTGCTTTGAATCCTGCGACTGCTGTGTGGATATTCTCTGCTGCTGCTGCTCGTAAATCATTTTATCTGTATTTTAATTGTATAAATTGTTAATCTAAAGTGGAATGTGCGAATGTTTTCAATTGAGAATAGCTATCATACATTAATTTACATTTGCATTTACAGTGATTTCTTCCTGTTTTATTGTTCAATGGCAAATTCTTCTGAAATTTCATCTTCCCTGAGCAACCAAAATTGGCTTTCACAGCAATCTTAAGCTAATGAAATAGAAGTCGAAGGGTTACCTAAAAAGGATTCCTCCTTTCATCAATTTCAACGAGGAGTAAACGTTCAGGATCTAGAGGGTGGGAAGGTAAGGCATTGTATGCAGGAAGGTGGAGTGAACCAAAATCTTTCACCTGCAACGTATCCACTGGAAAATTTAGTTTTAACCTTCTGCAGAAACTGGTAAGATGCAACATGTTATGGAACAGAAAATGCACTTAAGTAAACACACCTCCTCATTGGACATTCCAGGATTTCCTGCCTCCCTCATGGCAATCTCAGCCTGCAAAAACCAAACAACACTAAGTACACAGCCAGGCTACTAGATATAAGAGTATTTGGAGCAAGTGAAGCATTGGTGGCTAACCTGCAACCGACACTCGTATACACAACTTGGATCCTTGATTTTGATGACAATCCATGTTTTTACGATCTTGTCCCCGTGTGTCATAGTAAGCATCAAGCTTTTTATTTACTGTTTCTAACTGCAAAATGAAAAAATTTCACTGCAAGTTTTCCCACTGAAACCACAGAATAGAAAGTGAATTATGTACAAGTAGCACCAAAGAGTCATCCTAAATACCCCAAGGGTTCTAAGCCATGGGCCAACAGCTTTAACAAATTCAACAGGATGAGGTTTGAAACCAAGCATCCAACCTTCGAACAGAACAACCTAAATTATCAACCAACGCACATATCAGAGGTCAGCAGAAACAATATTTTGAAGTATCGCTACAAAGCAAGTTAGAGTAGCAATAAGAATCTGAGATTAGCATACATTATGAACCAATGGGTTTTGAGTTTGGTTCATGTATAAAATTTCTTCTATTAGCCATTTAAAAGGATGCTGTAACATAATTCAATTGTAATTTTGACTTCTTGACATTGGGTACTCAACCATTGGAGGCTCTAAAATGAAGTTTACCGTGAGTGGCCCTTCAACCTCGGGCCAAGTTGAAAGATCAGCTCTATCACCCCTCCCACCATACGCAGACTGAAGACGACAACAAATTATCATACGAAACTTCAAACTAGAATCATGCATGAGAAACAAGCAAAATAGAAAAAATTATGTGCTCATACTTTATCATACCGCGATAGCTTCATCTGCATAGCTAAGTAAACCCAACAAAACCGATCAAAATGGTACAAAAGCATTATGCAGTAAGGAAGAATACTCAATAAAAAACCTCACCTTCTTTAGTCAACTTGCTTAAAGCTGTCAGAGTGTCAACAGACAATTAAAGAGCATGGCTTCCAGTATTCCCACAAAGCTAAAGACAAACCAAAATGATCTAACATTTTGAGTAATGTGGTAAGTTAATCAACTGCAGTACTCAGTTACTTTGACAATATTAATGACTAAGCCTATAGACAATTACCTCTAAAAGTGCATTTCCTGGATTTGTTTTCCTCAATTTGGCCTACACTTGACATATACTTGGATAATAAACTGAAAGAAAAAGAAGCATGCACCAAAATCAGCTGAATGATTACCTGACCCTCTGCCATCAAGTAGAAATCATCAATGGATAAAGTTGATCTCTTCCCATAATAATAAAACTTGTCAGTAATCATAATTGCTCCTGTTTTTCAAATGTTTTCATCAAAAACTTAGTCCACTCATACATGAATTGCATCTAACCTTGTCTCCAAGCTACCTGCCATTGATGCGGAAAAGATAATCAAGAGCAAACACAAGTGTTGTCTTTCCACAATCTTGTGGTGCGCTAAAACCAATCTGCATTACTGAAAGACGTCAGCACCATTAGATCCACAAAATATTACAGGATCTGCATCCATTGCAGTAACCTTTGGACCAGTGAAATCCCCTTCTCATACTTTCCATTGATCACATATAATATGCACCTCTTAAAGCCTTCATTCGCTAGTGAAACTAGGCACAAAACAATTACTGAAATCAGAACAGAAAAATAACACACATGCCACCAAGGGAGGTATATCTTCACCATCATTAAATGTGGAACTATGCTGTGATATTTGATCTTCACACCACAAGAAAACAGGTATGTAGTAGTGAAAAAACCTAACTTTCTGGGTAATAGTAAGATAAAGTTCATCAAGCTGAAACAATCAACACAAGTACGAGTTGTATGCTATCCATTTGTCAATAGACTCAACTATCTTTTCATTGGTCAAATCCAGCCTGTCTACGAGGGGACCTGAGCATATAAATTCAAAAAGGTCCTAAACATTTGAAACTTCAGCTGGCTTTGTGGGAAAGGCTGAACATAGTACGTCCTGCTTCCAATCAGTGCCAGCTGCACCACTTTGATACTTGGAATTATCTTGCGTCCATGAACATCCCCTTCCAGCAGAAAGATCCCCTGAACATAGAAATGAGAAAAGATAATAAATCCCCCATAAGCCCAGTCGAAAGCAATGAAGAAGCAGTGTGGCAACAAGTTCTTGCAAACGCAAGTCAACCACTAGGCCACTGCTATAGCTTTACAAGTACACTATTTGAAAGTCCAAGACGCACACTTACCCTCAGCATTTTGCAAACTTTCCATTTTTCTTTTCTTCCACAACTGTTATAGAGGAGGAATTACAAAAAACCATATGCAATATTGTTATCATCATTGAAACAAGGGAACAATAAATAAAGGTAGGACTCATCATCTAAAATGCAATGCCCTGTGACTAGATACACAGACAGAGCACTCAGAATTGCAACTTAAGCCATTTTCAAATTAGCAAAGATGCTCAGAAGTGAAGTGGAGACCAAATCTCCTTTCGCAGATGGGTTTCTCTTTTCAATCAGATCTATACGCAAAAATTATAAAAAAAAACAGCAGAACCAAAACACTTAATGCATGACATTTTCTTCAATTCAGTCACTTTAGCTCCCAACCTACCTTGGTTTTAAATTTAATAATTATATAATTTACTAAGAAATAAAAACCTTCAGCTACGCAAGCTTAAATCATCTACATGGCTTACTTGAACAAAATTTCTATCCCAAGAAACAAGAATTATAGAATCCAAAACACGATTACGCGTTACACAACAAATCCTGAATTTTTAAGTCCCCAACAATAAGACCAATATCATTAACTTTCTAATCTGATAATAATTTAGCATTATTACGATATAAACACCATTAATAAGAAGGCAATACAAGGCATTCAAATTCAATATCACCATGAATCCGAAACACAAACTAAAAGTTGAAACTTTAAGCCAAAAATGAAAGAATCACCTGAATTAGGCAAGTGGGTTGGCATTTGAGAGAATTTGTGAGACGGTTCGATTTGTGTTGCGTAAAGCGAGAAGAAAGAACAGAGAAAGAATTGGAATTTTGCAAAGACTGCCATTTATGATTATTATTAAAAGATAGCTCATGACAACTATGAATACGATCAACATTATCATTATTATGATGACGAAAATTGGTTATTGGAGATGGGGATAAGATATTCAAAGTTGCCATTCTCATTTCTTGTCCCCGCGGGTGTCTCTGATTAACTGTCTCTCTTACAGCTCGACACATAGACGGTGAGTTAGCAGCTAGACGGTATCTTTGTATCTATTTGTTAATTTAGTTAGAACAGTACCAGACAGGATCTTTTGATTGAGTGAAAGTACCAAAGTCCCATCATATAGTATTTCCAAAGATTATAAATTGGCTGGGGTTCCTGCAAGGTCCTCCTTTAACCCTTTTTTCTTTGGGTTCTCCCACACATCTCCATGAGTTACCATGAATTCATGACAATCTCCAGAAAGTATGTTTTCAAACCCCACCATTTTTTTTGCAATTGTTGATACTCATCTGGGCTTGTCAAAATTCATCTTTACATCAAACCCAATTCAAATATAATAATGTTATCGATTCTCCCACAAACTAGTGTAGATGAATTTGTATTACCCAGAGATAGTATGATTTGTTTTAATTTCAAATCCAAGAAGAATTATATATAGAGTAAATATCCTTTAATCTCAATTGTAATTGACTAATTGTTGTGCTTAGATAGTACTCAATACTTACTAATAATGATAAATTAAAAGTCACATCACCTCAATTTAAAATGAATTCTTAATTTTATTATTAAAAAAAGGGCAATTATTTCAAAGAGAATACAATGTGTAAGGAAGAAAATAGCAATTAAAATCGATAACTTCAATTATAAGCAATTGAAGTTGACCAAGAACAGTAGTTGAAGGAAATTTGCAGGAAAATGTAGTTCACTGATTAGAGGCTTTGGTTGCTGAGATCACATTCAAAGTGTTAGTCTCTCTTGCTTAGTTTACAACCAACAAATAAACACTGGGTAACTGTCCCATTGCATGCCAATTATAAAATGAACAAAACCATAATACTGACAATTTTTGATAGTTAAAAGAGATCAAATTTAGTGGCAATACAGGCATCCCTACTTTTGCCAATACAACTTACAAAGACACAGGGTTTTAGCAGAACCAAAATCTAGACAGAAGTGGCAAGAACTTATGAACAATGACTAAGATTGAACTGATATGAATATAAATGAAGAAATTAAGAATTTGATATTGTACAAACCCGTGGAGAATTTAGCAAGCGTGAGGAACTTCAACCTGATATCTATATGTTATCTGTTAGCAGCTTCTTACAAAATTGATGAATCAACCACTTGACCTTAAAAAAGCGTTTCAAGCAATATCGGAGAAGACAAAGCAGCCACAGATTTAAACTGCAATGACAACCACCCCATCAGAGAAGATGTAGGATTTACTTATAAGAACACGCCAATTCTGGATTGTTTATAGGCTTAAGACAGAATCTAAGTCATAACTTAAATTTTATTGAATAAAAGTGAAAGGAAAAGAATGCAGGAGAATCTTGAGTAGCATTTGCAATTGTTACCTTTTGTTGTCTATACTTCATGCGTATAGCATTTAGCGGACAACCATTGGTATTTGATTGTAATTCTTGTAATGCAAATACAGATACTTTCAGGTCTGATGCCCTGTAGGATGTGTAATGTTCAAGAGTTGCATTCTGTGGAAAAGATATTATCAAAATGAGGCTCTCAGGGATTTAAGAAAAGACCATGTGCTAAAACTGAATATAGAGAGAAGAATTCAGACCCATGGGTGACTTGACTGATCCAGCGTCCACCTGGCAAGAAACACAGCTGATGCAGCAATGATGGATGGGAGAAAATTCAGGAAACCATAATCCACCAGTGTCAGTTCTGCTAGAAAATTGGCTAAGTACTCCAATTCAAGACTAGGGCTCTGCAAATTTACATTTCAATAAGACAATTAGTCTATCTATAAAGCAAAGAGATCAATATCTCCAAAAACAACCGCATTACATTGTAGGAAGCTTGCGCTGCTCGTAGAAATCTCCTGAGACCCATAACAATTTAACAGAAAGATGCATTAGGAGTATCATAACAACATTTATACAATCCAAGTTGATACACTGGTTGAGATGAAGTACCTCAGAAAGGTTTTTGTTGTCGGTGCATATAATTGAAAGCCAAAACATTTTAGCACTTGACTCTCCATCTTCAATACCTTTCACATTAATTTCATCAGGAATACAACAAAAGTACTCAGCAAGGAGAAGGGAAAGAAGAAAAGTTCTAAGAGCATAAAAGTGTTTCCTAAGTGAGCATTCTACTGATTGTAGAGTTCCCCATCAATTGGATCATTTCCATGCTCATTCTACCAATGTTCATAGATTAACTGTAGAATTTTAGAGGTATAAAACTCCAGCATGCCACTGCTGATGCATATTGCAGATGCTTTTGGTTTTAAGATGCACTACTATATATAACTCGCTTCAACTTAGATATTTTCTTTATTTTGAGTTAGGACTATTAGACCATTCCCAGTGCCTACCTCCTCTCTTGAGTAAGTGTTGTCTGTGATGAAGCAAAATTCTTCCACCCGTCGTGCACATATTTCTTCGTACTTCCTTCAAGAGATAAAGAAGAAGAGCACATTTAATATCAAATAAACCAAGCAGAAGAAATAGCCATGAATAATGAGCTTCATTGCCATCAGGGTGGAAGAAGCTAAGTGGGCCACAAATATCTAGCACAGTTATGAGCATCGACCATAAATACAAGAACAAAAGCTAATTGAATCCCTTATCACTATTATCTCTGATCCTGCTAATAAATTCAAACTGTAGAGTGACAAATTACAATTAATTCAGATTTTTAGGAATAAAATATAATATGGTGGTAAGAACACTGCTGCAACTATTGTAAAATATTGATTCTAAGATTTTAAATTTAAAAGGAATAATGCAATGAACTCCACTACAGGTTTGAAAACTTACGAGGCAATCAGCATGCAAGTGATGCCGAGCAGTTGAAGTCTCCGTCTCTCAATATAATTTTGGCTGAGAAACCAATCAGTGAGATATACTGTCATGTAAAGTGTATCTGACAATAACTTGTACTCCTCTGACACCTGAAACCAAGATTCGAAAAGTCCAAAATTAATATGAGTTGCCATCAGTATTGTTGATTGTTTAAATAACTACAAAAAGTGAGAGATTTAAGTATATGATATTGATTCCACCAGAAGCCCGATGCACCCAAGTCACCACCAACCAGTTCAAAAACTAAAATCTAAATTTCTCTCACAAGAAATAACATGCATGACTCAGATCATTGAAAATAGTAAATTCAATTAATTAAACTAACCTCCACAAGCCAATCAACCAGGATCCCCCGCATGGTTTGAGTGATATCGCATTGTACTATTTCCATGAAACTAGGTGATGGTCTTCGGTTGAGCTGCATAAACCAAATATTAAACCATAGGCAAGTTTCAGGTCTTTGTTCAAGAAACAGTTACCAATGTTATGATAGAAGCAAAATCAGTCAGTTGAATTGAGTATTTAATTACTCAGTCTTAGACTGAGATAAATACTCTTGTTATTGTAGTTTGCAGGTCAATATTTAGAAAATATATTTTCTTATTTTTCCTTGATTTTGATAAAGTTGCAGATTTTAAATTTCTAAGTTCTTTGATAGGTGAAGAAAAATATTACAGCAATGTAAATGAAAAACACAAGTGCTATAGAAATAAAAGAATGGAATATCTGCAGCATGAACCTCAGCAACGCGCAAATTTCTATAGATATCTGCAGCATAGAGACTGCACAATTGAGGATCTGTTTGACCTGAGTCAATGTCTATATAGTCAGGATCACATGATGTTGACTTCCCACAAAGGCTGTCTTCTGCTGCTGTAACCATGTGAAATAAAAATGAAATATCAAACAGACAGATTCCAAATACAAAAAATTATCTAAAATTACATATTATATGGATTCTAACGAAGTTTGTAAGCTAGTAATTCCTTAGTACATAGAAGTTGCCCTGATTGAAGGTGAGAATTAACAGAGACAAACCTTTCTTTGTACAAATATCAGGCTGTGAATGCCTTTGGCCATCTATATCACACTCTCCTGCAGAACCTAACTGAATAGTTACATTTGTATCCAAAGTTGTTGAAAATTCTTCTGGTATAGGTTCATCTTTCACTGTTCCTTTGTCACCTTTAGCTTTCAAATCGACTTGAAACTTCACTAATCCTACTGACACTGAAGGAGCCACTTTGGATACCGGGGCCTGACCTCTTTTAGCTTGCTTACTGTTCTTAGCCTGAATAGCAAAATTCAGATTACTGAGCGGAGAAGAAAAACAAAAATTCTGCAGACATTACTGCTCATAACCAACCAATTAGTCTTCCAATGTATACTTGCAAATGCAAATCATAATAAAAGGTGTTTTGAACTATGCTATGTGACAATGATGAGAAAAATTTTAACAACATTTACTTTATTTTGCACATGCAATAGAATTATCAATCAACAAATGATATATTATGATATATAACTAAATACATTTAACCACACCAATGGATTGACAGACATGGTTATAACTTATATAGATAGAAGAAAACGAATAATAATACAAAAAACAGAATTTTCACAAACTGGGAGGATGTTAACCTGATTTTTAGTTGCATTGAAGCAGCTTGTGTAAGAATTTTCGCAGCAAACATTTGTGACATCCTGAAGAACAACTCTCCTCTTAGGCTGATGGCGTGCATTGCCAGCCACATTGGTGTTGATCTCATCCAAGGCTGCTCTCTTTGGTTTTTCCTGCAGTACCCCTTTTTTCTTTTGTTCTATAGGTGCTCTTGAAGAAGCCACACAACCGGATGACGGCAAGATAGCAGCTCTAGAACGTGTCATTCTTCCAGTATAACCAACATTAGCAGCACTGGAGTTCTTCTTCATATTTATAAGCCTTGGAGAAGAACAACACAATGCATTAAACTAAAACTCTAAAGATCAGCACTTCCAAGAGATGACCAAATCCTGAACAAGATTTTCAAGCAAAAGGCTGCAACAGAAGCATACTATCAGGTCAGAAATTTGAAAAACAGGAGATCAGGATAATGAATTTACAACTTATGATCTTGGCAGTGCCAGGTTTTGTCAGTCTTAAGAGATAGATATCAGCATATGGTGTGTCTTAGTAATCCAGTTTCAAATAAGAACCCCTTAAAATTCAAACTTTCATCATGAATATACATCAAGTTGTTTACAAATTCATAAAGATTTTTCTCCTTGCCATTGGCAGCCAATTTATCTCTCAATTTGATAGTCTAAAAGATGAGAAACCACTCTCTGTTTTATGCCAAATTAGAAGCAAACAATGGAGGATACTGCTTTTTCATGAAGGAAATCAAGAAGGTATATATTTCCAAATTCCACTCAAAAAACTAAACAACTGAGTCAAATATCTTAGATTAACTTTAAGAAATCTCATAATCCCAAATGTTCTTTCTTCTTGGGAAACTTGACTTGGCAAAACTACACGATAAAGCCTGGGAAAAACCTTTAAAATGAATAGTAAAAAATGAAGAACGAATTTGAGAATACTAGGACCAGAAAAATCATTCAGATTAATACAAGAAATTCCAGAATCACAAAATAAATAAATTATACAGATATAATACATTAAAATTTCGAATTTCTAAATGACAAAAGAAAATACTCCAAATTTTGAAGCCAAATTGCACAACTCTAGATTTCAAGACCTGTACTTTCTTCTACAAATCTTGTTTCAAAACTATGATTTAGAGCCTTAGATTCTCCAAATTTATAAAAACATCAATCAAATATGCAGAAATGGGAAACAAAACAAAAACAAAAACACATCAACCACAAATCAAGCTAAATAAACACAATGTTTCCAAAAATAAAAATGTCAAACAAATTAAAAAACCCAACTCGACTAATTCAAAAACAATCACCTTCAACTCACATGAGTCTACGTTCTTCACTTTCATAAATGCAAACAAATTATTAAAAGCAGACAAAGACACAAATTTCGCTCTTTCCCCCACTTTCCTGCATTTTCTCAGCAATCTAACAACATATCCAGCCAACTCACATAAGCCGACATCCCCAAATTCAAATTTTACAATCATTACAACAAACCCATTTGCATCCTAATCAATATATAAACAAATTAGTCATAAAAAACCAGCAATTCGAAAACAAATACTTGAATAAACAGAGAGGGGTATATTCATATATGCATTTATGTATAGATTGAAATTGACCTTCTTTACTGTTCAAAGATTCAAAAACAGATGCTTAGACTAATAGAAAGTGCGTCCTTTTTTTTCACAGAGAAATGCAGTCACTTCCCTTGGGAGAGTGAAGTGAGCTGTCAGCTGCGAGCGGGATACTTCTGGATTTAAACTCTACAGAAAACAATAATAATAATAATAATAATAATATTAGTTATAATGTTTAAAAACAAATTTTAATTAATTTAATTAATAATTTATTTTAAAAAATTAAATTAATTATGCTGTTAGAGTGGTTGACCCTAAAGACTGAAAGACTATTGGACGATGTTAAATTTGCGAGATTTCCGAGATGTAGAATGTCTGTTTTAACCCCGAAATTCGGGGGTTATTACCGTCTGATGGGTTGATTTGTTCAACGGAACGTGGCTTTCCGAGGACGAGGAGGTCACTATATTTGCCATGTTTGTTGACGGAGTTGGGAGTGAGCTGGAATCCACGATGGAGAGTTACACGGCAATATTGGACCTGAGGCTGTGTTGTGCGGCCACGTGTTGTGGTTAAAGCTGTTCAAGATCTAATTCTTAATTAACCAAACAAATCAATTTAGTTAATCTTGATTATTTTAATATATTTAATTAAATAATTATTTTTTATTTTTAACAAAATTTAATAAAAATGAATAGCAAGAAGTTAAAATTACCAAAATTGCCACGTGAAATTGAAAGCCAAAATTTTGAAGCTGAGAGGAGAAAGTGGACCAAGCATTTTGAAATTTTGAAAACAAGATGGCAAGTAAGAATTAATGTTATTATTAGTACAATTTAGCATGTGATTTGGCAGCTTTTATGACACACCCCACATGATGGGATTGCTCATCAACTTTGCAAAAAGTCAACTTTACCCATATTTTCATAACAATGTTTGATTTTTGACCAAGCATTGTGTGGACATTTCCCCTAGGCTTGATTCATTCTTACTCCACCTCCTGAAGAAAAAGTGCTTCTGGGATTAACTTTAAGGCAAAAGCAAAAGCAAATCTTGGATGGTTGTATTGTCTTTAGAGTAAATTATGAAGAATAGTTCTTGTTATAATCCACATAATTGCAACATTTTGAAATTATAAGAAGTGGGTTCCCAAGTTTTAACCTTCTTATCATACTTAAGGTTGACCCACCTTTGTACAAGTTCATCTAAATCCTATACATATAACATTATAATTCATGATTTAATAAAAATATTATAATTTGTATTTATTTATTAATTTTACGATTCAATACGAATTTTGTAAATTTTTTTTATTCGAAAACTCTCGAAGATTTTGACAAAAACATAAATTTTGGTTAGTTTATTTATCAAAGGAAAGGTTTATTATAAAATTTTAAATAGTCAATTAAATATTGAATAATTAAAAAAATATAAATTTAAAAATAATTTTCGTCAGAGAAAATCAAAAAAATATATATGGGCCGAGATTCAAGAAGGCCCAACTTCAATGACCCATTGGGCTTTTTGATATATTTAATTAAATTAAAAAAATAAAAATTATATTAATTTAAAATTTTATCACTTACATTATCCATATGTGATAGAAGGTAAGTGTTCATTTGTTATTTACCAATATTTTACTTTTATTTGAACGTTACACATTGAACAAATATGAAATTGTTATAAGATTGCTAAATGGAGTGAGAGAATTTTGTTCGTGAAATGATAAAATTAAAACGTGTAGAAGACAATGAGTTGGTTTCTTTCATCACCATTTGTTTGAAATCAGAGGAACGGCATCCATGGAGAAAGTGGAAGTGTCAAAAAATGATCCAGAGGTAGTGAAAGATGAACCTGTTTCGAAAAGCTTGCGGCTAGCTATGTCACCCTCTGCACATTCAATCTTTTCGGGATTTTCATCCCCACTTCAACAACGCAGGAAGTTTGTCTTCACCTCTCAGACCACTGGAATCTGTCTGGTATTAGAGAAAAGCCAACCTTGGTCAACCATGGAAACAGACTCGCATTACAATCGAATACTTCGATCGTAATTGTCAGCTATATTTGCATCGAAACCTTACTGTTTTTAATAATGGTACATGATAAATCACAGCAACCAGCACCCCTGGAAGGATCACAGGTACAGATAGTAAGACACTCGGTTGAACTTCTTGATTCACCATTGTTCCAGGTACTGATCATGGCAAAGTTACAACCTGTGGCAGTAAACCTATTACTATATGAAAAGGAAAATGAATTAAATTTTAATTTATTTTTTTGACACGATACAAATATAATACAATAACTCGAATGACCACTCAAAAATTCAACTTCGATATCTTTAAACTATTGCTTGTGATTTTCTCATGAAAATTGTAGATTGGTGTTAATGGATATTAAGAGTAATAAGAAAGTGCTTTGCTCTCCATGTTTAGAGATTTAAGTACTTTCATTTCTTTTTCTTTTTCTTTTTCTTTTTATTTTTCTCATTAAGCAAACAAAACGAAGTACACGAGTAGAAAACCTTTGACAGGGGCCGCTCCTCAGTATCATCCTACAAGATTGGACCAGTCATCAACCACTGAATAGTCAAACTTTGCACTTGAGTTTTAGTCTTTGATTAAGGACATTATAGATGTTTCTCACCGGTTAGGGTATCTGCTTAAATTTTTATTCAACTAGCTAGAACTATTACAAGAATATGTAGTTTCCTGTAGGCTAGTATTAACAAGGCCTTCCTGAGTATTTGCCTTGTTGAAAAGCAAGGAGGATTCCAAAAAGGATAATTGTAATGAAATACAAATATTTAGAAGACAAAACACTTGAATTTGTTTCACCATTTGTCTGAAATTAGAGGATCCACATCAACTGAAAACGTGGAACTATCTAAAAATGATCCAGACCCAGTGAAAGGGGAACCAGTTTCGAAATGGTTGCTGCTAGTAATGTCACCCTCTGCACAATCAACCTCTTCAAAACTTTGTTGCATGATAGAAGCTCCATTCCATGCTCTAATCCCCGCTAATCCAGTGGCGACTTCCTTCATTGTCGGCCTCTTCTTCCCGTTCAGGTTCAAGCATCTCTTTGCAAGTTCAGCAACTATGGTAATCTCATCCTTCCCTCCCTCCTTCAGGACATTTGCATCCAGGATTTCAAACAAACGATTCTCTTTCATTGCAGATAAAAAATACGCTGCTAAACTTCTGTCTTCTTCAGAATTGATTGAACGAATTGATTTTTCTCCCGTCAAGAGCTCAGCAAGCACAACTCCAAAGCTGTAAACATCACTTTTGTCTGTAAACTGACTTGATCTAAAATACTCAGGATCTAAGTATCCAAACGTTCCCTGGACTCGAGTAGTTAAATGGGTTTGATCAACTCGCATTGATCTTGAAGTGCCAAAATCCGAAACTTTGGCTCGGTATTTATCATCCAAGAGTATGTTTGAAGACTTGATATCTCGATGATAAATAGGCACGGAAGCAGCCCAATGCAGATAGGATAGAGCACCTGAAACTTCTACAGCAATTCGCAAGCGCATTTCCCATGTAATCGGAAACTCCTGGTTTTGATCATGTATATACTCAAAGAGAGTTCCATTGGGAACAAATTCGTAGACTAAAAGAGGAACTTGTGTCTCCAGGCAACATCCTAGCAGCTTAACCACATTTCTGTGGTTAATCTGAGATAAAATTACTACCTCATTGATGAATTCCTCGACTTTACTCTCATCCACTACTTTAGATTTTTTAACAGCCACGATTCTACCATCTACTAACATTCCTTTGTAGACAGTGCCCTGCCCTCCCTGACCCAGGATTCGATTTGCGTTGAAATTATCAGTGGCTCTTTCCAGTTCCCTGGAAGTAAACACTTTTGTTTTATCAATATTACCTTCAGTGGATGACAATTCTTGTTGTAGTAATAAACCACCATTTCTCTTGAAGAATTTTTGTTTGAGCTTCATTACGTTTCTTCTTTTTGCAAAAATGTACAGCCTCCATGCCACAATGATCAGAAATAACATCCCAAGCCCACCACCAACGCAAGCTGTACCATGCACTCAATAACATTAATGTCCTGTCGATCAAAATAATTTATCGATTGCTATAACATGGAGGATCATAAAATCGTAGTGGAAGGATAAGGGAGACATATACCCATAACAATAAATTTGCCGTTTATTGACGTGACGTCGGTAATAAGCATTGATGAAGAGCATGGTCCTTCGCCAGGGAGATCAAAGCCAAAAGGACATTGGGAGCAATTGTAGCCACTTGAGGTATTACAGATCAAGTAACCTGCCCAAAGCCAAAAACAGAACAAGAGAAGAGCAAACTCAATTATGCTTCTATAAATCTTCCTTTCTGCATATTCCATCGTTTATCTTTTATTTGTTCAAAGAAATGCAGTAATTACATTTGTTGGTAAACGAGTTTTAGAGGATGTTCGTACCTTCGCATCTATCTCGGTAATACGCAGATCTCCTGTTTTCGCAAAGACAAAAATGACCTGGGCGTAGGTGTATTAAACAATAATTGTCCAAATTACAGCTTGTATTGTCCGAATTAAAATCTGCAAGACATCTGCCTTTAACTCTTCCCCACTTCAACAATGCAGGAAGTTTGTCTTCACCTCTCAGTCCACTGGAATTTGTCTGGTATCTAGAGAAGAGCCAACCTTGGTCAACCATCGAAACAGACTTGCATTCCCTTGGAATAATTCGAGAGTAATTGTAAGATGTGTTTACATTGAACACCTTACTATTTGGAGTAATGGTACATGAGAAATCACAGCAACCAGCACGCCGAGATTGAGAAGGATCACAAGTACAGATAGAAAGACACCCACCTGAACTTGTTGAATCATTGTTCTTCAGGTTATTGATCATGGCAAAGTTGTCACAACCTATGGCAGTAAACCTATTACTATATTGAAAGGAAAACGGGGTGCCTGATAGATTAACGCTTTTAGCATTGCTTGTTGAATTACTACTATTTAAAGAAATTACAGAAATACTGACGCCGATTTCGTAACTTGAATGCTCAATTGACGACAGTTCCAGCTTGATGCTATTGAGAAAAGCTATTTCAGAGCCAGAAGAGTTACTGCAGATTACCTCATAATTCTTATCGTAGAAGCACCCTTCTCCAATGCCGAAGGGATACTTGATGCTGATTGAGCCACAGAAATCCTGACATAATAGCTGCCCTGATGCTTTGACTAGCCAGAGTAACAAAATGATCTGCAACAAAATTAGACGATGAGCAGCCATGCATTCAACTGTTATAATTCCCTTTCTTTTATTCCGACAATTAAGTGCATTGCTCTCTCTGCTTTGCATCTTCTTTAATCTTCATTTATAGGCGGAGCAAGTCTTGGATGATGACGAGCACTGACGGTGGCGATTGAATGCCAACCGTGTTGATTCAGGATAAGCACTGGCGGCAGCAGACAGCATTCAATGCCCACTTGCCCACTAGCCACACTGTCTTCACTCTACATAAATTTTTCGTCAAAATAATAATAAAATAATATTTTACCTTTTTAAATATATTTATTAAATAAAATATAAAAAAATAAAATTAATTATCTTATCCAAATCACTTTCTTCTTCAACCAAATTACATTATCATTTTATAAATTAAAATCATTATATTTTTAAACATAAAATCTGAAAAAAAAATAAAAAAATAAATTTATATAATATTCTAATTAAATTTTAATTTATAATACATTAATTATAATATTTACAGGAAATAAAATATTGGTTGGACTTCTGTGTTGCATGCCATGCCTTTCCTACTCAGGTTCTCGTCAACACGACGGGTCATCAACTCTTAAACAGTCAACTTTACCCTTGAGTTTTAGTCTTTGGATTAGGACATTATAGACATTTCTCCCGGTTAGAATTATTTGCTGAAATTTATTTTCCACTTGTAAGAAGATTACAAGAAGACGCAGTGTACTAAAGACTCGACAATGAACAAAGGCCATCCTGCTCCTTGAAAAGGAAGGATGATTCCAAGAAGGATAATTCTGATGAAATACAAATATTTAGAAGGCAAAAACACTTTTGATTTTGTTTCACCATTTGTCTGAAATTAGAGGATCCACATAACTGAAAACGTGGAACTATCTAAAAATGATTCAGACCCAGTGAAAGATGAAGCAGTTTCGAAATGGTTGCTGCTAGTAATGTCACCCTCGGCATAATCAACCTCTTGAAGACTTTGTTGCAGTAATAAATAAACCACCATTTCTCTTAAAGAATTTTTGCTTGGGTTTCATGTCCCTTCTCTTTTTTCACGAACTTGTACAGCCACCAAGTTCCAATGACTACAAACAACATTCCAAGCCCACCACTATGACAAGTCGCAGCAACCACCATGCTGAGACTGAGTAGGATCGCAATTACAGACAGCAAGGCACCCTCCAAAACTGGTGGAATCATTATTCTTCCGGTTATTGATCATGGAAAAGTTGTTACAACCTATGGCAGTAAACCTATTGTTCCTTGGTGAAAAGGAAAATGGGCTTCGCTCGTCGAGTTACTGCCATTAAAAGAAATTACAGAAAGATTAAAATAAAGTCGGGCGCCGCTATGGGAGTTCATTATGATTGCCGCTATGGGAGTTCATTATGATTTCCGAATTCCTGCAATTAAGAAAGGGAAATTTCCCAAAATAACCTTATTTGTACCCCTCTTTACATTTATAACCAACTCTAATTTATTCTTACCAAACTAACCACTTTAGACCATTTTACCCCCAAACCCTAAAACACAATTTCATTTCTACCCTCAAACCTACTAAAAGGTAAAAATAAATATCTTTCCCATTTGATTACAATTTTTTCACTCAACTTCTTCTCCTCTCGTCCCGGTTGCTTTGCCAATTAATTGTGTGTTTAGCCATCGACAGCATAAACAACAAAAAAAGGTAATACAAGCATATTATTGCATAGAATTTTAATTTATTTGTGTAGTAATTTATTTATTTTTTTGTGATTTTAACATTAAAATGTTAATACAACAATATTGAGAAGTAAGAGTGTAGAAAGAGTAAAATGTAGGAAATAGGGCCATTTTCGGTGTGTTTGGGTGAGAAAATGCAGAAGAGGGTGGAGAAATGACGGTGGTTGAATTTGGTCGGCGGCGAATGCAGGAGAGTTTGGCCCCGGATGGTCAATTTGAGAAGGGTCCGCGCGGACCCAGAGCGATTTTGCTCTGGGTCCGCAGGGGACCCAGAGCGATTTTGCTCTGGGTCCCCGCGGACCCAGAGCGTTTTTTGCTCTGGGTCCGCAGGGACCCAGAGCGATTTTTGCTCTGAGTCCCCGCGGACCCAGAGCGTTTTTTGCTCTGGGTCCGCGCGGACCCAGAGCGATTTTGCTCTGGGTCCCCGCGAACCCAGAGCGTTTTTGGTCTGGGTCCCCGCGGACCCAGAGCGTTTTTTGCTCTGGGTCCGCGGGGACCCTGGGCGTTGATTTTTTTGTATATTTATGTTATGTAATTTAGTTATTTTATTAGAACAGTTAGCTTGTTATATTCGTACAATTTATAATTATTAACGTTATAAACATTAATTATTAATTTGTCGGCTAATTTTCAGGTATATGGCTGAAATCGTACCTGTTGGCATTCGGCATGGAGGATCATGGGTCATGTTATCTGATGGTTCAGAAAAATACCACGGTGGAAGGGTCCGGCTTATATCTGTTTCGAAAGATGTTAAGTACCATGAATTATTGGCCGTAATATGCGAGCACACTAGAATAAATCCAGCCGAATTTAACATTCAACTGAAAACTGGCTTCAAAGATGCAGAGACAGGATATCGTATATATGTTGACATTGATGATGATTGTAGTGTATCCGGTTTTTTGCACAGTATTAGGCCGGAATGGTGTAAGGATCTTTCTATACTTTATCTCTTTGCAGAGCAAGTTGTTCCCAGTGAGCCCAGGGTAGCTGAAAGTAACGTGGGAGCTTTCGATGCGGAGGTTTCCACACAACCAGTTGTATCTTCAGGGGACAGTAACCAATTCGATTATGGCCAATACTATACAAATCCTATGGCGCCTGAACCAATACAACATGGAGCTTCAATTAGCCGCGGAGAATATGCGTTTTGCCCAATAAATGAAGAGCATGTGAACGATTTCTTTGACGCCCCGGGTTTTTTGCAAGGTCAAGGTGTTGCCATTGCTGATGACATTCCATCTCATACGTGGACGAATGACTTCGGAAATGATGCTACGTATGCAGCTGCAAACTCGAGTCAGCAAGTTCGTGACAGTGACACATCTAGGAGGATTGGTGATGACATGGCTGGTCCTTCAAGTCTACCACAGAGTGGTCCTCGTATGCCACTTATTCCACCATCATTTTCTACAGGTGAGGATGCAATGTCCGTGTCTACATCTAACAGGATAGATGTTGGCCAACTTTTCAATTCAAAGAAAGAGCTACGAGACACATTGGGTGTATTGGCATTGAGGAATAATTTCCAGTTCCGAGTTGCAAAGTCAACAACGGATCGATTCGAGGTTAGATGTGTTGTTGACGGTTGCAAATGGCGAATTCGAGCAACTAATCCATATGGAGATGGAGGATATTGGTGTATTAAGCGCTGTGAATCCGAGCATATGTGTAGAAGCGACCAACTTAATCCGAGCCACCGCCAAGCAACCAGTCGATTTATTGGCGAATATGTTATGGACAAATTCCAGGACCCTGGGAGGATTTATACTCCAAACAACATTCGCGATGACATACATCGAGAGTTTGGAGTCCGAGTATCTTATAGGAAAGCGTGGCTAGCAAGAGAAGAAGCACTTAAATTAGCGTGTGGAGACCCAGCAGAATCATTCAACTTGTTGCCACAATATTGTTACGTGCTTGAAGACAGGAATCCAGGTACGATAACGCACATAGAATCTGACGCTGATGGAAACTTTTTATATTTCTTCATGGCACTGGGAGTTTGTTTGGGTGGTTTTCGTACAGCAATTCGGCCAGTGATTGCTATTGATGGAACATTCCTGAAGGGTACGTATCGAGGCACTATGTTTGTTGCAGCTGCTCTTGATGGAAATGATCAAATATATCCTGTAGCATTTGGAGTTGGGGACTCAGAAAATGATGCTTCCTGGGAATGGTTTTTAACGAAACTACGGAATGCGCTTGGCCCTGTTGAAGATCTTGTGTTTGTCTCAGATCGCCATGACAGCATTATAAAAGGTATACGAACAATCTTCCCTGAATCATACCATGGGTTTTGTGCATATCATATTGAAGGGAATTTAAAAACAAAGTTCAAATTTCGAGACCGGAAGAAAGATGCATTTCTTTCGGGTTTCTACCAAGCTGCGAAAGCATTTGTTTTTGGCGAATTTGAGAAGCACATGGAAAAGCTTAGGTTAGTTCACAACGATGCTGCAAATTATTTGGAAAATGATATCGGTTTTCATCGGTGGGCAAGGTGTCATTTTCCCACTAGGCGATACGACATAATGACTACAAACATTGCCGAGAGCCTGAACGCATTGTTGAAGGATGCACGGACCCTTCCCATAATGGCCTTAGCTGATTGGATACGTTCTGTGTTGCAGCGATGGTTTTATGAGAGGAGAGAAGAAGCAGCTAAACACGCGGACAACACATTAACTGATGCGGCCTCTGCAAAAGTTAGAATGGAAGAATCACTATCTCTAACTATGTGTGTTTATCCAGTTTCGCGTTACGAGTTTGAAGTTAGAGATCGAGGAGAAACTGCAATAGTAGATCTCAGTTCGAGAACATGTCAGTGCAGGCGTTTCAACTTACAACAGATACCATGTGCCCACGCAATGGCTGCAATTAGATTCGTCAGAGGCAGGTATGGAGAATTTTGCTCCAATTATTATCAGAATGGAACTCTATTAGCTGCGTATGCCGCCGAGATTCACCCTGTGGGTGATCCGACGTTTTGGCAAGTCCCCAGCTACATTCGAGCAACCAATGTCAAACCACCAGTTGGTCGTCTTCCATCTGGTCGACCTAGGAATACACGCATCCCATCTTCCGGCGAAGAAGGTGTCATTCGTAGGTGTTCGCGCTGTAAGCAACAGGGACACAACCGCAGTACATGTAGAAACCCCTTGAATGTAACGGACACGTAAGAATTTTATGTATTTCATTTTGTGTAGTTTGTAATTATGACTTACGCAATAAATTTTAATTGTACACCATGTTTTATTATATGTTCATTGAATAACTTATTGTTCGTGGATCGCCTATTAAGATGTCAGTGACCACGCGATGATATTCGGCGTCAGTAATATAATCAACCGGTATATTGACAACACCATGACAAAACATCAAACAGCGTACCGCTTTCATGAACAACATCACATCCATATGCTCAACAAACACAACTCCAAACACAACAACACCAACACTACACCAGCTTCAACATACAGCATTGCCAACAAAACAAAACATTGACTTCACCTCCTCCATAACAACATCACGCCCAAAATCATCACAACACCCCAAACACAACTCCAAACACAACAACACCAACACTACACCAGCTTCAACATACAGCATTGCCAACAAAACAAAACATTGACTTCACCTCCTCCATCACAACATCACGCCCCAAAATCATCACAACACCCCAAACACAACTCCAAAACACAACAACACCAACACAAAGCAATCGTCACAATATGTCAACACAAAGCAATTAATCTAATCAATAACTCAAAACAGCATCAACACAATACATTGATATGATCATTAAATGTACATCTACATCATTGTATTCGACCAACAAAAAGATCTAACGCAATTTTAATCCTAAAGAATTGGCCATGGTCGGCGGTAAAATCCCAAGGCCGATCTAACATAATATATTCTATATATTTACAAACAAAAACCCCACAATCCCCACTATTTACAGTTTGGGTCGGAGTACCTTCTTGCCGATGGAACTGGAACGGCAGTCTTGTGTTTGTGCAGTCAGGTCGATCATCCCAAAATCCTAAACTGCGCAGTGCCTGCGTGAGAAGCAAAGTAATGGGCTTCATCGCATCATTGATCTCACGGTTGGAATGTCCTTTCGGGGAGGAATCATAGATCGTGATGCGATGCCGGACCAAGTCCACCAACAACGTGACCCAGTGATCCCCACAAATAAGGGCAGGCACTAAGACGTAATCGACAGTCCTCCACGGCTTGTATATCCCCTTCCGATCACCTCGAATGTGCATGGCCATATCGGAGAAGTCGTGTGGCTGCTCGGACCTGTTGCGCCATTTGTAAAGCAAGTGGCTCTGGAAATTAAAATAAGAATATTAGAAATCGCAACATTAATATACATTGACATCATAAAAATAATTTAATATCCAGGTATGAAATCTATACATACATATAGGTGGGCATGTGCGACGGTAATATTCTGGCGAATAATATGAGGACATGCTAATTGACGATGGGCCAGCAAGTAGCAGTACTCATCAATATGCTGCCAAAGTAAAATAACAGAGGTTAGATTTCACATTCTACGATTACCAAGTAATGGTTGAGTAGGTGGGTGTATGACTTACCGTATCCTCTAATTGTGCATCTGGGTCTGAGATACCACGAAGCCACCTCGGCGTGATAGTGACAGCCCGCGTCTCAATGGCAGCGTCAGGTTCCTCCAACCAGGTAATGTATGCCGCATAAACACTATCCTCAAAAGGGGCCATAGGGTTAATCACAGTTTCGGCTGGATACTGTGGTAGCTCCCTTATTGGATTTGATTGTGCGCGCCCTCTTATCTGGGTTAGTGTATGGGCTTCTCTCCTGCGGACCACGCCTATACTGCCTGCCAAACCGGCTACATCCAGCTTCACCTTCCCGCTCTGATTCTGCGATAACAATGTCAGCTTCCGGTGGTATGCTGGATGACGGTCCCGCTTCATGCTCTGTGGGCCGCTGAGGTAGAATGTCCTTTAAAACACAAAATGCGGGGCCGTAATGAGCTATAGTAATTGAACATAAATAACAGTACATGTGATAGAGTGAGTTAACAAACCTGTGATTGTGGACGGCCGCTAAATGCCATCCATGCCTGAAGGGTTGCTGATAGTTGGTCTACTCGCCCCACTACTTCGTTTTCCATTCGCTGCATATCATCGTGGATACCCCGTTCTATCCTCTCAACATCATCTCGAATGTACATTATGTCCTGCCGCATGTAGCGCACCTCTTCATCTAGGGAGTTGAATCGATCTTCAACGAATCTCCTAAACTCCTCGTCAATGTATGGTGGCGCAGGTGAATGATGATGTGGAAAACTGGCCGAGTGATGTGACCTGACTGGGGAACGATGATAAGATGCAGGGGTGGAATGATGTGAGGCGTGTGCTGAATGGTATGAGGCAGGTGCTGTATGATGTGAGGCTGGTGCCGAATGGTGTGAGGCAGGTGCTGAATGGTGTGAGCCTGCTGGCGAATGATGTGACCTTGCGGGAGACTGATGCGGTAACTGAGAAAAAAGATATATGTTAGGAATACAATAACACAACGTATCAACATGTGAACATATTCATAAATCATACCTCAACATAACTCGAGGTCGTTAGGACGCTACCCCCGTACGCACCTCGTGGTTGAAAAATCTCTATCAATTCAACCACGTGAGGTAGTTCCATCTCTGAGATGTCAGGCTGTAAAGCTGGAACAACCTGAAGTGGATCCGCTGAAAAAATATGTCGGTACAGGCTCGACTGCGTCAAATTCCGCTTAACGTTCTTCCAGCGGATGATACGCGGGACGCCGTCGCGTACGATAGTAGCGAACCTATGGTGCAGGCTAGGGATACTCTCGTAAATCCACACCTACATGGCATAAATTAAATATTACAACACGAAACATACTCAAAACAATTACATTTATTTTGCTACAAATACCTGAAATGCAATGGCCATCCCTGTGATGTTATACTTTCCCTTAAACTGCCGTCCAGTAGCTTCCAACCGCGCTGCAGAGTTCCTATATTTGACGTGCTGGCTGGCAACGGATCGACGTAAAGATTGCATGATGAAGAGATGGGCGGCAGATCCCCACGGGTATCTATTAAATTCCTCTAAATCCTCTAAAATATCTAAAATCCAAAGGTCGACATGTGATCTACCATCCCGACCAAATAAAAACCTCTCAACCAAATAAAAGAGAGATAATCTAACTACATCTACGTCCGAAAGAGAGGAAAAATCAAAAACATCAAATACTAAGTCTAGATCGTCTAAGGTTATCACATCTCTATCCCCAAATATCATATCCTTAAGACGAGAACTATCCTCCAAATTTAAAGTAGGAAAATGCCCACACCTAAGTCCGGTTATCAACCCAAACTCAACTCGTGAAAACCTAACCATTTGGCTACCAACTAAAAACCACATCTCATTTGGGTTAGCACCTAAATCTATCTCATGCAACATCATATAATGAATTAAAATAGGTGAATGATGTAAACTACCTATGTCTAATAAATGCCCTAAACAAGTTTGTCTAAACATACCTAATTGAGTCTCACTTAATTTACCCCGTATTTGGTCTAGCACGGCAAATCTCGCCATACAACACGTCTCTGCGTGAAAGTGCTCCTCTACTGGAATCTTAAAACGAGGCTGAGTTGCCATTTCTATCTGCACATAATAAATAATTAGTAATTAGTTAAAAATAAATAATATAATATCTACATAAGTAATAAAATATCAAACAATTATAAAAATAATATTAATAAACTTTATTTAAAATTTCTCATGGCACGTGTTCCAATGCGCCCAGAGAGGCCCCAAATGGGCCCTGGAACCGCCCAAAATGGGCCCAGGATCCGCGGGGACCCAATGCCAGAAAACACCTCTGGGCGTGTCGGATTCACGCGCCCAGAAGGGCCAAAAAGGGCCCTGGGAGCGTGGGGTTCACGCGCCCAGAAGGGCCAAAAAGGGCCCTGGGCGCGTGGGGTTTCACGCGCCCATTCGGGCCGAAGGGCGCTGGGGCGCGTGGTGTTCACGACCCAGGGCCCAAAAAATCCCTGGGCGCGTGGGGTACACGCGCCCAGACGGGCCAACAGGGCCCTGGGCGTGGGGTTCACGCGCCCATAGGGCCCAAAAAATGCCCTGGGCGCGTGGGTTTCACGCGCCCATTCGGGCCAAAGGGCGCTGGGGCGTGTGTTGTTCACGCACCCAGACGGCCCAAAAGGGCCCTGCGTCCCTGCGGACCCAGGGCCCAAAAAATCCTCTGGGCGCGTGGGGTACACGCGCCCAGACGGGCCAAGAGGGCCCTGGGGGCGTGGGGTTCACGCCCCCAGATGGCCCTAACAGGCTCTGGGTCCGCGGTGGCCCATGGCCCAAAAAGCTCTGGGCGCGTGGACACACGCGCCCAGAGATTTCATTCATTCTGGGGGCGTGTTTCCACGCGCCCAGATTGCATACTCACTCTGGGCGCGTGCAATCCACGCGCCCAGATTTCGCAATGAAGCCGTCGTCCTCCTCCGGCGTTTTCTGCGTTATCTCACCCAAAATTGACCTATTTGCTAGAATTTTCCCTAACTACACGCCTACTTCTCTACCTTTTTGTCAACATTTGACCAACAACGAACAAATAAACTACCACAGCAAGTTTAATTTTGTCCTCTAATTATGGAAATTCATGCCAAAATCTGAAAAATTATTTGTAAGCACACACACAAATGGCAACAACACAATCCAATGTCAGTCACACTAACCTTTTTTTCTGATTGTTGTTGTAGTGGAAAAATGCTGTCGAAGATGAAACTCGTGAGTGACCAGCAACGCAACGTCAAGAAAATGAATTTCTCCAAAATGAATGACCGTATTTTTAGGGTTTGCGTTTTAGGGTTTGGGGGTAAAATGGTCTAAAATGGTTAGTTTAGTAAGAATAAATTAGGGTTGGTTATAAATGTAAAGAGGGGTACAAATAAAGTTATTTTGAAAAATTTCCCATTAAGAAAAGCTTTTTCAGAACCAAAATAGTTGTCGCATATTACTTCAAAACTCTTGTTAAAGTAGAAACCATCTCCGATGCCGATGGGGTACTTGAAGCTAACATCCTCACAGTGATCTTGACATAACCGCTGCTGTGATATTTAATATAAACTAAGTAAATTGTAATAATCAATCTCACCCTTTAATAATTTAATAACATAATCTTTATAAAACATTATTAATAGTAAATTCAGTATAAATTAAGTGATTAGCATATACATTATCACAGATGTGACGTGGACATGTAAAGTTGCAATATTTCTCCAGCTCTTCTGTCTTCGAATTTAATTTTCATCAAATTCTCGGGAACACGAACGTTAATGGTAGCATTTCAATTTGCAAGAATATGCAAAGTAGTTTTGCTTTCAAGAGTTGAAATTCCCGAGAAATCAGGAGAAATCGCCGCATGCCACGTTTTAGATTCCCAGTTTCTGCCTTCCTCCCCTGTTTTATTCGCTCTTGAAATTCATTAAATAAAATCTAACCAATTAAAAAAAAATCAACAGTTAACTATGGGGTTCCATTACAGGCTCATTTCTTTAATTACTTACTAATATTTAATGAAACAAGTGATACTAATCAATCGTTTGTGGTAAATGATAATCTGGGTTTCTTCCAGTTTCTTTTCCACATCTGTTCTGTATATATATTTTAATTTTTAGTTTTTGTTTTGTCAACGGGAAAAAGTGAAAACAGACCAGCCAAAGTAAGCAAAAAGAAAGCAAAAGCAAGGAGTTACCAAGATAAGTACTGATTATTTGACTGTTTATCTTATTTTTTATGGCCATTTATTTATTGAGTGCTGTGGATAATTCAAATGACATGTGTGGATCAAAAGACTTGGTTAGTTGGGGGGGTTTGTTGAGGTGTGCCCAACTCTCAATTTTGTATCTTAGAAAGTTGTCTGCTTTGGCATTACATTCAACATTCTGCCGGAGAAAGTATCCAAATTTGTAGGCTTATCTCTAACGTTAAAACGTTTCTTTTTTCAGCTTAATATTAAGATTTCTTAGGAAGTTTAAAACTTTGGGAGCTTTGGGTAGATGGATCAACAATTAAAGCGATTGGGTTAGCTTGTATCTAAGTTTATTTAGTGGGTTTTGGTGATTTGTTGCGTGAAAGGAAATGGGTTCCTATGGAAAACTTGCGAGGAGGGCTATGGAGACGGAGATGCCAGTCATGGTTCAGGTTTCTATTCAAAGCTCAGTCTGGGTTGTCTTTGTTTTTGACAATTTGTGTCTTTTCAGCTTCGATAGGCATATATGGCGTAGTGCAGATGCTGAAGAGTTCTGATTGTGATTACATGGAAGTATTTGTTCCTTCCATAACCGTTCTATTTTTTCCTTCTTTCTTTCATGTTTTAGTCAATTACTTCGTTTAGCTTCAATCCATCCATATAGTGTAAGCGCGCATAGCTTTAATATTTGTGTATTGTGCGAGGAGCTTTGAAAGTGTATAGTAGAAAATGAGTATTGTTTTGGTGATGAAAGTGGGTTTCTTTTTGTTTTGGCAGATACAGGAACTGATCCGAGGAGCAAAAAATGCTGTGTCTTTGGCTCAGGTTTGTTTTTTCATTTCTCAATGTTCTTGTTGATATGTCGCTGTATATTTGTATTGAGAATTGGAAAGTTAGTGGTCCATTTCCTTTCTCCTATGTGTAATTGTTATCTGGCTTTTCACTTTTAGGTGTCGAGAAATGAGAAGAACGTTTCTTTGTCTATGGTGTGTTTAGTGCAGGCTTTTGATAAACTCCAAAATTTGATTTTTGCATTTCCTTTTATGAGTTTTGGTATATGAAGCACAAGAGACATGACATGTGCATGAGATCGGAATCCTTTTTTCAAAATCATAACCAAAAAGTGTTTTTAAACCTCAAGCAAATGGCTCCGGAATCCTGATCCATGGGTGGTGTTTTTGGGACATTAAGTTGTCAGACCTTAGCTACGCTGTCCAAACTGCTGAAATTGAGGCCATATGCTTTGTCATAGCATCAAGCGCAAATTTTGCCTGTTTTGTTATTTTCATAGGAGTATCAAGTTTTTGTGAAAATGTGCTTGGAAATTATAGACCTTGTTTACAGTATTTCATATACCAGAGTGTATGGTATTTGGCACGCATGTTGGAGTCTTGGTTTTACTGTTACTAGTTTGATAATCAATTTAACCTAGTGTTGTACATACATGTAGTTGTTTTGACATGTAAGGTTTATCTACAATGACAGCAACTATCTTATTCTTAAAACTACATGCTGTAGGGAGTGGTTTACTGGCAACCACCCAAAAATGCATTGGAGAAAGTGAAAGAACTTGTATGGGAGCCTTCAATAAGTAAATATGGTGCTGATGAAGGACTTCCAGAGCTGAGGGTGGCATTAACTAAAAAGGTAAACTTTTTTTTAAGAGAATTCCATAATCTTTTTTATTTGAGGATCAAAGTGGTTCTGCTTGTTGGTTTCTGATGAGGGCAAGCACTGGAAGATATGGGAGACTTAGATATTTGGTTTCTTATTCAATCCTGCAATTTGAAAAATTTTCCATTATTTCACAGTGGGTTTTGTGTGTTAGTATGAAGATAAGTTATGGGAGAGATCATACCAATCTAATTCTGTTCTAGTAACAGTTGTAACTACGATGGAAGTAGTTGATTGAGTGCTGATCAAAACTCAAACTTAAATATTGGTCCAATTTTTGTAATATGAAATCGGTCTTCCTAATTACTTGCCTAAGTGACCAGAAAATTGAAAACATTTTGTGAAGTAATTATTTTTCATTTTTGTTGCAGTTGCATCAGGAAAATAATTTGCAAAAATCCTCAGTGATGGTTACGGCAGGTGCAAATCAGGTGACTGAAATCTCATCTTGGAATTTATGTTGATTATCCTTGTGAAGGGTTCCTTTCAATTTGAGAATGAGAATAAGTTTCTAGGTTTAGAAAGATGCCGAAGTTAAGTTGGGTGGTGGAACACATGCTCTGCATATATTTTCTTGTAACTAACCATGAATGTAAAGAGGAGAAAGATCACTCTTGATTTGTTAATACAACAAGAAGATCACTCTTGATTCGTTAATACAACAAGCTCCATGTGTGTTATTCTTCAATATGCCAAAATTTCCTATTGCATTTGTTAAAATAACATCTTATAGATTAACATTATAATCTTGTCACTACCTTTGAGCTGAGCAATGCATCCTGTTGAAAAGGACCTTAAGATATCCTGCTTGTGGAACTAATTTTTGAATTCTTTGATTAAGTGGTATGGACACTACTTTGCAGTTGAGGTGACTGCAATATATAGCAAATAAAGTGACACCTGTTGTTAGGGATAACTTTAAAATTTCCACTAAATAAATTTTCTTCTGTATTTTTTCTTAACTCCTGATTCTACAATTTATGTTATTACTTTCTGTCCTTTGAAGCAATTCTCTGGATTAAATACTGAATTTCAGGTGTAACAAAGAAATTATGTGTTTGAATTCCTTATCCTTTGGGCATTGAGATGAATTATTAGTTTTGTTAAAAGAACTCTGTTTCTGTTATATGGCTAAATGTATCAATTCTTATTGATTCCCATATGTTTTTGAAACCATTGATGTATTCTAACTTATCTTAATGGCAGGCATTTGTGAATGTTGTTCTTACCTTATGTGATCCAGGGAATTCTGTAGTCATGTTTGCTCCATATTACTTCAATGCCTACATGTCTTTCCAGATGACAGGAATAACTAATATACTGGTTGGTCCTGGTAATCCAAAAACACTTTACCCGGATGCAGGTGAGAAGTGTCATAAATTGTTTATTGAATAGCATGTCAATCTCCTGCAGCATTTCTTTGTAGGGGTAATGTGGATATTTTAGGTGTTTTTTTTTCACTTGTCAGAGTAAATCGTCTGATCTTGTTAGTCTTCTGTTGCCATCATGCAGTTGATTACAATTGTGCTTATACTTTTCATTTTTCAAGTTGGATTTTATGTATTCTTGCTTTTGCAGTAAACATGGGTTACCAAAATGTAATATAAGAATCCTGTTTTGGAAGGATTTATGACACATTTGAACGTCAGTTATCAAAACTTTGCATTCTCAGTGTGTATAACTTCTTTTAGAATTTCGAGAATTGTAATTGATTTAGTGTAAGTTGATTCACCATCTCTGGATGTAAAATAAGAACCCTGTTTGGAAGGTATTTTGGTGTGTTCCATAGTGTCTTCAAGTACACTACTGTTTTATATTTCTTGAGAAAAAAAACTTCTTTACCATGTTTAAATATTACATAAATGAAAACCAAACCCTTTCCTGATCCTGATGTTAGAGGTTTAAACCTCAAACTTCTTATACCACCTTAGTCTACACCAAACTGTGATGTTTACAATTTTTCTTTTTGATGCCTGGAAAACCTATTTATCTGAAATTGGGGTATGGTGTAGGATTGAGTCTCATTTATGGGAGTATTTACTTAATATAATTCATTCCTATTACTTAATTGTATTGTTATATTCAAGTAAAACATGTACTTAGAAGTCAGTGTATGCTTAGTAAAATACATCACATATTATCTGTTGAAACAGTTATAGTGGAAGACTGATTTGACTTAAGCATCATCTCAATGCAGTTTTCTTCATGCATTATATGCCTGTGTTTATATCATTTATTAGTATGCCTTGAGTTTTCAGACTGGTTAGAGAAGACACTGTCAGAAACTAAACCAACTCCAAAGCTTGTTACTGTTGTTAATCCTGGAAACCCGTCTGGGACCTACATTCCAGAGCCTCTGCTTAAGGTCTTTCTCTGTCTTGCACTTGCTCTTGCTCTTGTGCGAGCACACACACATGGTCCTTGAATGTGATCAATCCTTTTTATCCTTGATTGTTTTTTCTGTTAAATATTTTAACTAGATGCTTTCTTTCTTTGGAGTAGAGGATTTCAGATCTATGCAAAGCTGCTGGCTCCTGGCTTGTGGTAGATAACACATACGAGTAAGTCTCTTCTGTTTTTTTTGCGCATGCATTTGATTTTATTGTGTGCCCTTCTGTCAATGTCCATGTGTTTCTGACAAAAGTCTAATAAATGCCATGGGATTGAGTGGCTTTTCTTATTTTCCTAAAAGTTTCGGCCTCCAAACAGAGAATGGTTGCATGTTTGAGAAATTCTGCATGCTTCAAATCCTACGCTTGTAATGTGGAACCAAAATGAATAGCAGAAAGAATCAAGTATAGAGGGACTTTGTGTATTTGCTTCCTTTGCTTAAACAAATCTCTCTAAAAATCTGGTTTCTAAATTTTAGTTGTTGTTGTGTCTGCAGCATCCACTTTTAGTTGTTGCCATGCCTGCATTTAGACAAATGTGTCTGTTTAATATTTTACACATTCAATTTGCTTGTGATCAAGTCTGTTATTGTCACTCAGAATATACACCATTTTAAGGATGCCAAATATATGATCAAGTATCGAAGTGATGATTGCTTAAGACACTGTTTTCTTTTTTTATACTAAAGATAATTCACTGATTGTGATCGTGTTGCTCTATATGATTGAAAATGTAGTTTTACAAGTCTATGATTAATAAAATTACGGTATCTATTTGAGTGTCAAGAGTATGGTATGCAGGTATTTTATGTATGATGGTTTAAAACACTCTTGTTTGGAAGGGGATCACATAGTCAACATCTTTTCCTTCTCAAAAGCCTATGGAATGATGGGATGGCGAGTTGGATATGTAAGTGAAAATTGATACTCTGTCAAACTCTTTTTCTTCAGGAAACTAATTCCTTTTCCTTTTTGAATAACAGCCGGTTTCTCAAAGCAAATTATGTGAATTTTTGGAATTCCATATAAAATTGGTTAATTTCTCACTTTGTTGACAGTCATAATTTCATAAAGTAATCAAATTTCGGTTGATATTTGATCATTGAAACGATTAAAAAGGATCCATTAGGTGGCTGCTTTTGTCAAGTATCTTCTTGTCGAATACAAATCTGACCTGCATTTACTCATATTTATTGGGTAATTTGATTTGCTTGATTTGGAAGACTGACTATATTCCACCAGCGCTTTATAATTTCCCATGTTTTCTTTGGTTACAAAATGTATGGTCTATTGTGAGCTAAATAAGGCATCCATGCAGATAGCATACCCCTCAGAAGTGGAGGACTTTGCAACTCAACTGCTAAAAGTTCAGGACAACATACCGATCTGTGCTTCAATAATTTCACAGCATCTTGCACTGTACTCCTTAGAACAAGGCCCGGAGTGGGTCACTGAGCGTGTGAAAGATCTTGTGAAGAACCGAGAAATCATTTTAGAAGCCCTGTCTCCATTGGGAAAAGATGCTGTTAGAGGCGGAGAAGGTGCAATTTACTTGTGGGCAAGGCTTCCAGAAAACCATCTCGATGACTATGCTGTTGTTCGTTGGCTGGCTCACAAGCACGGGGTAGTTGTGATCCCAGGTGGTGCATGCGGCTGTCGGGGGCATTTGAGGATCTCCTTCGGTGGCTTAGTAGAAGATGACTGTCAAGCAGCTGCAGATAGGCTGAGGAAAGGGTTAGAAGAACTCGTAGAGGTGGGTATGGTCCCATCACTGAACTTCTAATTGATTGAACTTAGAAGATTAAAATTGGTATATCATTTGCCAGTTTGAGTGAGTTCTCAACTGGTGCAATTCAAATAATTTTGAAGGTGGATGTTGTCTGAAATTAAAAAGGCTGATTTAGTGATTCATGTATATGGAAAATCTGCTCTCATCGAGATCCATGCATAAATTATACATACCCATTGATGTCTAATGCATGATAATGGTTTCATAACCTACATTTCTCATTTATACTAAGGATTTCTTCTTTTATGCTCATCATATTAGCATACCTATTTATAAGTTTCGAAGAGCAATGTGTCACGAGCTGAGCACTGGCTACCAATGCAAAAGGCTTGTCTATTAAGTAGTGGTGCTTACTCATCTTTGTTCCAGACACGATATTCTTATTTACTTAATTAACGCTCTTGATTTATACCATTTAATTTCTCGTTCTTTATATCTTTAAGATACTCGGTTAAATTTAGCTATCGGGAGTTAACTTGCGTTGTTCATTCTTTCATTCTCGAGAGATTTACATTCCACGTGGTAATCTTTTATTGGAGTGCAAAATGAAATATTTGACGGTTCATATTTGAATAAGAATTTAGGTTTATTCTAATATTATTTGTCATATAGATTGAACATTTATTATTATTAACTTAGAAGATTAGTAGATTAGTAACATTGTTTACTAACTCTTATATTTTTAAAACCAACCTATGCTAAAGCCCCAACTGCAGAGGTCACTTTCAGGCCCAATAAACATTTAAAAGCCCAAATAAATATAATTTGGGCACTTTAATACCCGACTTGACCCGATTTGCGCCCACGCATTTAAGATTGCAATGTCCGAACGTTCTTCTAAGTCCATAACTATAATTACAGATTACTCCTCCTTACCTATCTAATCGCTGGAACGTCGCCGTCGCAGATCTTTACGGACTTTTCTTCGTCGAATCAGAGAGTTTTCCCCTGAAATGAAAGCCTAGAATTTGGCCGTATCTTTAGTGAATATGGTCGGAACAAATGCACTTGTAGGATTACAAGATCACTTGAAGCTTGCTAGAGAGTACGCGATCGAAGGACTCTACGACACCTCGATCATCTTCTTCGACGGTGCCATTGCTCAGATCAACAAGTAATTTCGATAGTTTTTCCGTCCCTTTTCGTTAACTCACACACAGACATTCTCGGTTACTTAATTTGTTTATTTTTATTTCACGAACGAGTAATTTTCTCCAATCAGTGATGATCCCCTTTTTGTAATTTTATGTTCTCTATACTTAGGCTGAGTTAGTTAGCTTATCAGTTTATGTTTGGTAATTGGTGTATTTGGTCTTGGCATTTTAGCATTAACTAGTTTTTGATTGAATTTCTCCTTTGGTTTTTGCAAAAATGGAATTTAAGATTGTAATTTATAATACGTATTTTAAATTTTGTGGTAATTTGTTTGCGTGGAGAGCTGCAATTTTTGAATTTAAGCTCGTGTTTTATTCTTTTTTTTTGGAAAGTTTCATTTTTTTTAAAAAAAGGTTTTTGTTTTTAATTTGTTTTTATTTTTACATTTGGTAAATGTGGTTAATGGAAAACATTAAAATTTTTTAGTAAACTGCTAGGTTTGCTTAAATTTGGTCGATAGTCAAACAATTTTTAGTTAAATTGTATAAGGTTAGTGTGAAATATAAATTACATGTAGTAAGTTGTAAGGTGATATTTCATTTGAGAAATACTCTTGTTGCTTGTGAGAATTCTTTGTAATCAGGGAATTTAGGTTTTTTTCCCCATAAAAATGCACTTATATTTTGGAAAAGTTTGTCTATAAAAAAGGAGCATCTTCAGTTGAAATAACAATAAAATTCACATGTAGGTGGGTATATGCAGTGGGCTAGTGTTGGAGTTGTTTAATGTATTTTTATGCTGTTATTTTAATTTTAGGCATCTGAACACACTTGATGACCCATTAATCCGTGCAAAATGGATGAATGTCAAGAAAGCCCTTTCGGAGGAAACAGATGTTGTGAAGCAATTGGATGCTGAGAGAAGGGCGTTTAAGGAAGCTTCTGGGGGCAGGCGCCCTTCTTCGCCACCGATTAATGCTAAGTCTTCATTTGTTTTCCAGACATTAGATGAGTACCCAACCTCCTCAGGTGCCCTAATTGATGATCCTGATGTGTGGAGGCCACCAAGCAGGGACACTTCAAGAAGGCCTGCGAGGGCTGGTCAAGTTGGTACGAGGAAATCAACCCAAGATGGGGCTTGGGCTCGTGGTGCTACTAACAGAACAGGTACAACTGGTCGGGGTGGAAAGGCTGCTGGTCCTAGTAGAGGTAACTCTGGTGTTCGAGCATCAACTGCTGGGAAAAAAGGCACTGGTTCTGGAAAATCTAGCAAGATAGATTCAGCAGTAAGTTCTAATATAATTACCATCTTCGGAGTTTATGCAATGCTTTGAGTTATTAATGTGTTTAGAGTTAGAGGATTTTCAATTCTTGGCTTGTGTAGGGAATTTATTGCTAGTCACATGGATTTGAAGAAATTGAAAATAAAAAAGAATTAGCAGTTTGAAATTTTAATTTATTATCTCACTGTAGTCATCATTCTCCAGGCATTTAGTTTTGTGATGTTGGCATCTTGTAGCCATTATGGATATTTGTTCTTACTTTTGGTACCAAATATATTTCAAATAAGTTGACTTGAAATCAGTGATACTAGAGATTTCTTATTGGCAATCTTATTTTGTTTTAATCATATAGGTGGCAAGCTAATTTTTATCTGGTATGCTTCATTGGACAGTTTTGGCATGTGAAAGCCCATAATCATGCTTCCCAAGTTGCGATGAATTTTTGAGTTGAACTGTGATTTTTTTTTCAATTTCTCCTACACACCAATACTGAAATTGTTTCTTCTCTGAAATTATATTTCAAGTTATCTATGCTTTACTCACTACTCTGCATATGCTACTGTCAGAATGGTGACAATGAAGATGGAAAGTCAAAGAAGCCACAGTATGAGGGACCTGATCCAGACCTGGCTGAAATGCTTGAGAGGGATGTCTTGGAAACCAGTCCTGGAGTCCGCTGGGATGATGTTGCTGGTCTTACTGAAGCAAAGAGACTTTTAGAGGAAGCTGTTGTCCTTCCTTTGTGGATGCCCGAATATTTTCAGGTATTCTTGATCACTGAAGCTTTATTTTTTTGTTACTTTGTTGATTGGGGGTTAAGTTGGTTCAACTTTCAAGTGAACCAATTATGAGATATTAAATTGCATTTGGGAATGGTGACAAAGATATCAGCTTGAAGTCTTTTGTTGTAGTACTAACATATAATTGTACATAAGCTTTTAGTGTGTCTTGTGAAACAATTTCTTTTGTACTAGTTCTTTACCTTGAAACCTTTATGGAAACAAATAGCTATTGCTTCTTCACTTGCAGGGAATTAGGAGACCATGGAAAGGTGTTCTTATGTTTGGTCCACCTGGAACTGGAAAGACACTTCTGGCTAAAGCAGTTGCTACAGAATGTGGCACCACATTTTTTAATGTATCTTCTGCTACCTTAGCATCAAAATGGCGTGGGGAGAGTGAACGCATGGTGCGGTGCTTGTTTGATCTAGCGAGGGCATATGCACCAAGTACAATTTTTATTGATGAGATAGATTCACTTTGCAATGCTCGGGGGTAAGCTTTGCTATTTTACAGCCATTTGGTAAAAGAAATGTCATCTATCTTCTATCCTAGAATCACGAGTTAAGCCGGGTTTTCATGTATCAGTGCTGTTTAAATAAGTGGCACCAATTTCCTCTCTCTTTCTATCCGGAGTACTGGTCGTTGCCTACTTTTGGAATCATTTCTGGAAGATCTGCCTCTTCTCTGAAATGTGGCTTTGTTAGATTTGCTTTATGTAAATGCTGACTGTTAATATGGATGATCTTGTTCAGGGCTTCAGGGGAGCATGAATCATCGAGAAGGGTGAAGTCTGAACTTCTAGTTCAGGTAGATGGGGTAAATAATACTGGCACAAATGAAGATGGTACCCGTAAAATAGTTATGGTTTTGGCGGCGACTAATTTCCCATGGGACATAGATGAGGCTTTAAGGTACGTCCTCTGTATATGTTATTGAAATTTGGATTTTCTTCACTGTATGAATTGGTTTGGTGGTGTTTACAGAGCTTTATGGTAGATCTGAGCATTTTCATGTGCTGGGTCACTCTTGTTTTATCTCATTTTCTTGTAAATGCAATGCAGGAGGAGGCTGGAAAAGCGGATATATATTCCTCTTCCCAGTTTTGAGAGTCGTAAGGAGCTTATTCGGATCAATTTGAAAACAGTTGAGGTAAATAAATTTAACTAATTTTTAAATACCCTATACATTTATACAATATGTGAAAATTTGCAACAGTTCTTCTAAGCTGACATGCACATGCTTGTTAAAATCTTTATCATGTCAGGTGGCCCAAGATGTAAATATTGATGAAGTGGCTCGCCGAACAGAGGGATACAGTGGAGATGATCTGACAAATGTTTGCCGTGATGCTTCTTTGAATGGCATGAGACGTAAAATAGCTGGAAAGACACGTGATGAGATTAAGAACATGTCCAAGGATGAGATTTCCAATGACCCCGTTGCCATGTGCGACTTTCAGGAAGCTTTGACAAAGGTACAACGTAGTGTCTCTCAAGCTGATATCGAAAAGCACGAGAAGTGGTTCCAAGACTTTGGATCAGCATAAGAAGATACCAAGTAACCACCAAAACTATTTCATCGATTGTTCTCCTGATATCTCTGTCTGGTGTGTGATTGTGACGCCCCACGTGTGATTGATTCTTTGGTTGATTACAACAACCAAAGTGTTGGGAATGTCTTGTATTTTGTGATGTTTGAAATGGTGAATGTTAAACTCGTGACGATTCTTTCAGTAAAGTTACCGACTTTTTATATTGACTTGCTAGTGACTCTTGGTGGTTGTTGGCTATGCAAATAAATGCTTTTTTGTGCATCTGAGAAATCAATGCATGGAGATAAGTTGTACAATGAAAGAGCATAATAATTCGTGTCCTAAAAGGCCAAAGAATTCTACTGGTGGACGCTTACCCTTGTAGACTTTTGGGCTAGGAATTTTAATTGTGCTTGGGTATTGACGTGTACTAAATGAATCTCGAATTTCCACCACAAAATTTGTCTTCACTAAGCAGTTTTTTGGCTTATGTTGATTGCTCAGTCCAACTAATCCCGCCTGTCTCTATCTTCCTGCTTTCATTGCTAGTCTCGCCCCGTCTAACTTTCTTTGTTATTGTTTGAAAATTGCTGTTGTCTCTTGTTACCATGGGAATTGCTGTCGTCGCTTTAAGATGGACCCGCGTCTCTGATTACCAGACTTGATGTCTTCTCTTGCTACTATGGGGATATTCAATTTGAATTACACTTTCGTTGTTTCTTTATATCTTCTTCTTCTTGCACTCTTCACCTGCAGCAGTTCTGAACGGGTGGTGTCAGACAACCAAAGTCAGGGTAAAGCACATAATTTGTAGATAGCTTGTGAATTAATAATTCTTGAATATGTGAGTATGAATGTTTGTGTTGCAGATGCTGTATGCGCATTGGTAAATTGTGGGCAAGGAGTTTGCAAAGATTCAAATACTTCCATCCTTGGTTTCGACTGTGAATGCTATCCCGGTTGGAAGGAGATTCCGATCGGTCCTTTAACCTTCCCCTCTTGTGTTCTTCCTAACTGTACGTCTACCATTCTCCCTTATCTTCTCCTCTCCTTTCCCCTTTTGTACACTTGTTCACTTTTTGGAAACTGTATCCATTGAAACCTTTTTTTTTCAACTTCTGTTACAGTTCATATTCTTCTTCTTCTTCTTCGACTTTGATTAAAATTTTGGTGCTTATACGGTCTATTGAAATTAAAATTATTTAATAAAATTTATTTATTTTTTATTAATATTTAATTTTTTTATCATATAATAAATATAATTTAAAAATTATCTTACCTCAATTTTGAACGATGCCTTTTGTATAATAGTTAAGGTGAGCTCTCGAGAATATTACTCAATGCATATTATAAGAATTTAATAAGTAAAACAATTATAATCATACTAAGCTTATCCAAGATTTCTTCATGTGTATTTAAAACAAGTGTTGAAAATATATTTATAATTTTGTAAAAAAAATATAAAATATGAAAAATAGTTTGATAGGATAATTATAGCAAGATCCCAAGAAGATTGTGGAAAAATTTGGTAATTTTTTTGGATCAATCATGCGATCAAATATTGCATCCATCTTCATCTTCTAATATGTCATGAAATATTTTCGAAGCATTAATTTGCAGGCACAATTGATTTTGGATGTGGGAATGGATCTCCACCACCACCTCCGCCGATAAACTTTTCAGACCGTAAGCATCATCTTCACTAAGCATGTTTACAATGCAAGCAAGAGATAACAATTATTAATTAAAAATTTGTTGGTTTAAAATGCAGCTTGTAATCTAACATGGTGTGGAGATGGGAGCTGTGTGAGAAATGGAAGTGGGCACACATGCCAGTGCTACGAGGGCTCTTCTAATTTGTTCAATAATTCTTCCTTTGCTTGTTTTAAGCAATGTAATTAAGCTAAGCCATTTATTTTCCTTCTTTAATATCTTAATTACAAATTAAATTTTATGGAAATAGATCATTAATATTTTTGTTGCAGGTGCCTTCGAAGCAGATTGCCATGGACTTGGGTTGGGCCAACCACCACCACCACCAACACCCCCGAAATCTGGCTCCCCTGAAAATGGTATGTATATTGCTCTTCGTTTATTTGAGCTACTTGTCACTCTTATTTTTCTACTGATTAAAGCTTCGTATAATGTGGGGCCAACTCCAACGCCAGCAGCGCCAAATTCCTCAAGCAAGCTTCGAGTACTGACAATGATACTGTTAGCAGCAATCTTGCACGCATGGTTTTAGAGAAGAAGAAGAAGAACAGCAACTGTGGTGATTCTGGATTATCAGGGCAGTTAACGATATGTATTTCATCATAATAAATTTTTAACAATTCTGTTTCCTTGTAATAGTATTATTTCTTTTTCCCAAGAAATAATAATTTGGAAAGGCCCAAAACCTGGAAACGGAAGCGCATGAAATCATTGAGAAATCTTGTTGCATTACAAACTATTGGACAGGCCATCTGTCCATGGAAGTTTTCTCTTCTGCTCAAAGCATTTTCAGTTTTCTCTTTTTGATGTTTCTATTTTCTTCTCTTCGCACCTGTGTTAATTTTCAAAATGTAAGTGATCGTGCATTCATGCACTCAAACGTGCTTGATGAAGAACCCTATCAGGGAACCTGAGTTTGGCAAGTTTTTGGGGTCCTAGATACTGCTAAACTGGTCTCAGTTGGACCCAAACCAGCTGCCTGTGTTGTCAGTCCCCAGAGCCATCTCTGTATCTAGCTTATTGCAGTAGGCTAACATGGTCATTACGAGCTTATATGTAGAGGTTAGTAAATCAAACAAGCTGTTAGGAGAAATTAAATAATGATTTAACAATTAGAAAGACGTCAAAAACTTGGGAGATCTGGAGAGACAGAGAGAAGAGATATACACAGTACAAGCTTAATAGGACAAGGCACGTGGCCAAGGAAGATTAAGGTTATGCATGCATGGAAGCGCTTCGTATGAAAGCTATATTAGATTTGGCTTACATTTTGCTGTTATCTAGCTCATGTTGTTTTGTTGACGCAGATCGTACAAATCACTCTCTTTTTCTAGCCTGGAATTGGATGATCAATACAACCAGGCATGTAGATATTGCATCCAAATTGATAGACTATAGATCTATCTATGATTTCTAAAATCATTATGAAGCCTACCCTCGCTAATACTTACAAGAAACAATGTTATGTTACAGAAAAACTCCAACGTCCGACATTGCAACGATCAGCAACTCGACACATGATTATTATGTTCAATATTTTAATCAGGCTCAAAATTCTTAAAAGAAACCCACATAAAATATTGGTTTTTTATACTGCATTTTGAACAGATATCTTCCAAATCGATAGTGGTGAAGCTGACGAACATGATAATTGATGCGTCAAAATAAGAGTTTTCGTTTCAGAATCCCGAGTATGTATCCATATAGTTCTATGTCAAATAGTCTAGATGCATGTGTAACACTATTTAATCAAAATATTTTACTGCAAAAGCAAAGAGTTGCCCTTTCACGATCGTCTTATTCTACTTGGAGAGGAGCAGAGAAGGCAGCATATACAACACCAATTAGCTGAAAAAGTGATCGAAATTAGTACATTTATTTACTGCATAAAGTGATAATGCACATGATCTATCGTAAATAAAATCTTGTATGTGATGTAAACTGAGGAAGAAGATCTCTGCTGTGTTATAAAAAAATCTAAGGATAAGAAATTTGGCCACCCCTGAGCAAATTTGTGTTGATCTTCAAATTTTATATCTTGCTTTCATTCTAGGGTTTTCCACTGGTTTGCTAGTTTTGCTACATCATGTGATTGACTGATTGACTAATAATTTGGGAGCGAGTTATTTAAAAGTTATGGCATATGGGTCTGAAGCTTGTCAACATGTTCTAATATTAGAATATTTGTATTGATGAGAAATGAATTGACACAACAACCTTGATTGCTTAACAATAGCTGTTCTTGTATTGGGGTGGCAGTTCTTAACTCTTTCGATTATTCAGCCTGATTTACAATTCATAAAGAGTTAGATGGTTTGGCTTCAAGACATGTGAAATTCTCTATTGTAGCATATTTACAAATTAATTTTGCCAATTCACAATCAAAATTTATTATTATTTCTCCGGAATGAACCTGGATGCAACCAAGGAAGAATAAAATTTCAAATTGGGGGTTAAAAGATTTGAATATAATTTTAGAAGGCTAGACATGGCCTTGAGTATTTTTATCTTTTAAGGATCTTATTTAGTTTTTAAAGTGTGATCCATATAAAATTTAATATTAAACTAAAATATAAGTCAAAATTTGAAACCCTAATTTGTTCACTGTTACCAAAATTATCTCTATTTAAAAATTTGTTTTTGTTTAATCCACAATGCGACGTGTATAATTTCATTTCAAGGCCAAATAAAACTTGCACAGAATGTTCTAATGGCCGATCATTTAATCTAATCCTAGATATAGAAACAAAATTTGACCACTCAAATTGCATTTCCATATTTCATAAGCTCTAGGTTATATTTGTTTGATCTAACTTGACATCAATTGGGACGGTCCAGCAAGATCGTGAGACGTTCTACCCTTCCATGATCTTATGATCTTCAATTCTTCTGTGATAATGAACTCTACTAATCAAGAAACATTATCAAAGCTTTTTAAAATTACCTGTAATATGGCTAAGGCCAAGCGGCCAACAAGAAGTCATGCACAAGTGTTGCGATTTCTATATCATTTGAAAAAGGATGGCAAAAAAGAGAACATTTTCAGGGGTTTTTTTGTTGCTAAAAAGAAAAAATTGTTTGAGCCTCTGGCTAATAATGCCCTATTCACCAGGGCCTGAGTGAGTGTTGACTTATAGCTCGCTTTATGCGTTTGAAAACATTATCATGTTGCTCCACTTTTGGCAATTGCTTCTTCTTTGGACTGATGCAGTTTTGTCCAGAAATGGGTGTGGGTAGTGGCGTGAAGAGACGACAAATTTAGCATAAAGTTTTACCACCTCCACCCCAATTTGGCTCCACTTCTGTCAAGTCATTTCCTGACACAGAAATTTGCCAAGCATACGGTTTTTGTCCTCTGGCGCAAACGATCAATTCTGAATTTCATTTCTTCCGAAATATGTTTTTCAACTACTAACATATTGTTGTTTATACTCAAAGCAAATACTGGTTTCTTGAGAATATATCTACACTGGCCATGTACAAAAAAGCACTGAAAATGCTAATAAATAATTTTTTTTGTGATCATGTACAATAAATTACATGTACCTTGCATTCAAAATTTACAATTCTAATGTTAATTATTTCAAATTTTGTGTTAATGATTTTAATTTTAAAATTTTTATATTAATTATTTTAATTTTTATATTATTTGCGTCCATTATTCATTACATGTTATAAATTTTATGTTAAAAAATTGTAAGGTGCAATGGATGTGTATTAATAGTTGATTGTCTGTCTTATTCTCAATTTTCTTGATTGACAGCACTTTTTGACAATCATAACAACTATCACTGTCATTTATTATTAGTATTATTATGTTTTTCTTTTAATCAAAGCATAATTTATGGTGATTTAGCTTCAGAGAAAAAATAAGAAAGAATGTATGTCAACATCCATGAATAAGGCATGCGTTATTGTGAACGAAAACGATACCATCAAAGGAAGTCAAAACCGAAAGCATCTTCCTTTAACAATGAATTCTTGCATTAGAATCATTAACCCTATGTAGAAGTCTAAAACAAAGTGGAATCATTCCAAATTAGGATAAATATTAGTTGGCTACACTCAGCATATACATTTATCGCTGATAAAATCAATCAATCATACAAATATAGACATCTGAGAGGACTCGATTTCACCTTTATTCTGTATTTTTCTACTGCGCTGCAATTATTCTCAGACAAAGTTGTTTCCACATACCATCACCAGTGGACTCAAAAACATTGATGGAAATGTATTATCAAGAACATTTGGCTTCCATTCTCTCTCACTCTCTCTGTATACATACATGCGTGCGCGTTTATGTGATCAATGTACATGGTTGCATAACTATTGTTTGATTAGAAAACTCTAAAACAATTTTTAAGATTGATTACATCACTGGAAAGCATAAAACAAATCTTTTGAGTGACTTGCTACAGGTTATGATCCTTTTGAGTGAGTGACCAGCATTATACAACTTGGTTATCTTGTGTTCGAAATCCCAGCGTGCAATAAGTTTCAGTGATCGAAGATTGAAACAGTTACCAATAGTCTTCAATAAGGAACAAAACAAACCGGTCTACTGGCTGCTGGTTGAACAATATTAAACCGGTGAAGTCCAATACCAGACCAAAAATAAAAAAGGGCATTGTAAATAAAGTCGTGCTTGTATTGTTATTTGCTTGCGCTTGCTACTGGTCTAGAAAATGCAGAAGTGTTGAGTCAGGATATGTCCATAAGTAGTTCACATCACATATGACTTGAAAACATCCATGAATTCCTGTGCAATAGTGTAATGGAAATATATACTCAAGGTTAAAGCTGCAGCTAATTTTGGCAGAAATCAATGGATGAGCTAACCTATCTCTTGAGTGCTATTATTGCAGAACTTACTGGATCAGGTCAATCATCCGCCCTGGCCATGGTTATTCTTGAAAAAAAAATTGTATAATCAACTTATTTAATAAATATTTATATTGATGGATTTAATTATCGGTGTCTTCAAGAAGAAGCTAATATTGCACAAATCATTAGATAAGCTCATTCATTCTTTTTTTTTAGCTTAAAGTTAATGAATTCATTCATCTTTTTGTTCCTGCCTAAGGTTGGTCTAACAAAATGTGTAGGTCTAAAATACTTTTCATCCTTTCTTAAGACAAGCTTGAAAAGATATGTATATCTAAAATACTTGATAAATATGTATACTGATTGATTCTATTTAATGTTTTAAATCAAAAAAATTCTCGTAAATATAACTAAATTATATAACTCATTGGATAAGATCACTCTTCCTTCTGCCATTGAAGGTTAATGAGTTCATTCATCTCTTAGCTCTGTCTAAGGTTGGCTAGGGAAGATATGTATATCTAAAATACTTAAAAAATACCTATACTAATAGGTCATGTTGATAGTATCTTAAGGAAGAAGAGATTTTATAGCTGCAACTAATATTGCTTTGCCCATTAAACAAGTTCACTTGTCTCTTTTTCTTGCTTAAACAACTCATTCCAATGAGCTCACTCATCTTTTGCCCCTGCCCAGAGCTGTGTTAAGAAAGAAGAGTTCTCATAGTTGCAACTAATATTATATAGTTTGTTCACTCGTTTTCTTTTCATACTTAAATGTCAATGAATTCACTCATCTCTTAATTCATGTTTGAGTTTATTATTGAAAACTTATAATATTGAACAAAATAAGTATATTAATGAGTGAATTCATCTCTTTTTTTTTACATATTTAAAAGAATAAACATATCCAAAATATTTACTAAAATATAAGTAGAAGAGTTCATTCTTCTCTTTTTTTCTGTATTATTGAAAAGATAAATATATTCGAATTATTTACTGAAATATAGGAAGAAGAGTTTATCTCTTTTCTTTTACATTCTTGAAAAGATAAATATATTAAAAATATTTTTTTAAAATATTTCATAAATATATATAGTGATAGGTTATGTGAATAGTATTCTTAAATTATATAAGATATTACAAATACATTTTATATTTTACAAATGAATTATAAATATGTCAATAAAATTATATTAAAAAATATAAAAAAATGATATAAGAATACATCTATCTCACACAAAACTCAATTAAAATTTTGATTGTGTTGAGTATTTTATTAAGACAAATACCAAGATAATGCTTTGTTGATTAGATCATATGGATCACAAAACTATAAAGAAATTGTGTCCGATCAGTTAGGTTAAAATAAGATTTGAAAACACATAGTGTACTATGGATGATCTTCAATCAATTTTCATCCTATAAAGCGTTGACCCTTTTTGAACCGTCATGCAAGGAGCCGACCTCCCCACGTTAAGGCCACGTGAATTGCATATCCATGTGTGAGTGCATTCTCAGAGAAGCATGTCCCGTGTATGATGGTCATGTCTCTCTCTCTCTCTCTCTTTGTGTGTGTGTGTGTATGTGTGTATGTGTGTATATATTATATATATATATATATATATATATATATGTATATATATATATATATATATATATATGTTGTAATGTTGAAAAGTCATGTATCGGGAGTTCCAATTGGAGGGGTCATGGGGCAAACAAAAACACAAAATCGAACCGCAAACTACTAAAAGAAACATTACTAATTTTCATGGTAACGTTTATATATGTATGTATGTGTGTATATATATAGCACAAGTGAAACACATAGGAGCACTAATCCTACTTTTATTATTATTTTTTTAAATTCTCGAGTTACATACATGGCTTGAGTTGGATGAATATATGGGATCATTAAGTTATGTGATATGATTTGGTCCAAAGAAAAAACATTCAAGTATAAATTAATTTTTAAGAACTTATACATTTAGTTTAGTAATACATATTTAAATATATAGTTTGATTGAATTATTTTTTTACATTGGAATTAAAAGATTAAAAAATCAAGTCATTGAGTTCTAATTGAACCGAATCATATCATGTAATGTAATGATCTCATGATATTTAACCTAATAGTGTTGTAGGATCTCAATTAATGTAAGAAGTTCAACCAATCAAATTAATGAAATTTACCACAATTTCTTAATTTTTATAGTCTTATGCAAGTGAAAAAAAAACCATTATGAGAAGCAAACAAGTAGACAAATTATACGGCCTTCATTTAGTGGAAGGGCAAGTTTGGCTATATATTCCTGTGAAGGTGGGTGTTGTCTTATAGTGAAAGAGTGACTAGGCTCAGTATTGGGGGGGCTTGTTGATATGGATGCTTTCCTACTTGAAGGACAAGACAAAAGCACATGGTTAGTGTAGGACCCTACTCTCTCATGGAACCTCTTTGGCTTTGGAGAAGATGATTTTTCATTTTTTAGATGCCTTTATTTTCTTCAGGACAAGATGGTCATTTCCATTTGGGTTATTTTTCTTGTCCAGTACAGATACTAACACTCCTTTCATTTCCCGTCTCCTTGCATCCACACTCCTCCCGAAGCCACTCAATACTTCAAAGAAACCCGCAACTCTCCTTTGTCCCACCCACATTGTCACCATCTTCTCTTCTTTAGCACCCCTCTCTTGTATTCTTATGACGTTGATTAGTTCTTTTCTTTTCTTTTTCTTTTTTATAAAAAATTTATATCTAATAAAAACTAAATCATTATTATATTATTTATTGAGATTGAATTAGATGTTATATGACAAATCCCCCATATTATGTACATATTGGTCATTGATGTATTTACTGCAAATCATGTATGTATGCATCTCTCTCATCTCTTCTGTTCACATCATCGTATGTTTCCTCATAGCAAGTGCAAATGCTTCCAATCCTCTCATTCACTAAATTCTGTACCCACTTTTTTTAATCTTTAAAATCTTTTCTTTCTTCCCCAACTCAATTTCTTTGTCATTATTATTATTATTTTTCTAGACTTCTCTCCCTCTCTCACTCTCTCTCTCTATTGCCATCTCTATAAATACCCTACAACGAATGAATCTTTTCTCATCTTATATTTTCCCTTTCTACTCATCATCCTACGTTTCCTCTTAGTTACATGCTACTCCACTACTAAGCTTTTGCTTGCTCCTCCTCTTAACATCTGAAATTCAACACACACACTCATTGATCTTCCGGACCAATTGTCTCTCCCATTTCTCCTCTCCAAGTACAATCTCTCTTCCAACTTCCACAAATTTTCTATTCAACTTTCATTATGCTTTCAAGACTCTCAGATGCCTTTCGTGCCCACCCTGTCCACCTTCACCACAAACACCTGGACTTTACCTCACTCCATGAATTACCCGACTCGTACGCATGGACTCAACAGGATGGGTACCCAGCTGCTGGAGACTCTTTCGTCTCCGAATCGGTGCCGGTTATCGATCTCAAGGACTCTAATGCTATCGAACTCATTGGCCATGCATGCAAAACTTGGGGGGCTTTCCAAGTCATAAATCATGGAATCCCCACTAATCTTTTCGACAATACTGAGTGTACTACTAGAAGCCTTTTCTCTTTACCGAGGCAACAAAAGCTCAAAGTTGCTCGATCACCAGATGGTGTTGCTGGCTATGGTTTAGCTAGAATTTCTTCATTTTTCTCTAAGCTTTTGTGGTCTGAAGGTTTCACTGTCGTTGGATCACCACACGTTCATTTTCGCCAACTTTGGCCCCAAGATTACAGTACACAGTGGTAATTTAATCTCAGCTGGCTCATGCACCTGTAAATTTATTCATTTCTTTTTTTTTCATTTCATGATAATGGTAGTATAGCAGAGTAAGTACACTCAAAACTCAAAACCATTTGCTTTCCTTAATGCAATTCGCAAAGATTACAATGAAAGGAATGGGCCTTCCCGAAGATTTGGAGTGATAGCGTCAAGAAAAAAAATCCAGCTGTTGCTCTTTACTGTGCTTTATATTCATAATAATAGATAGCATCTTCACTGTTATATTATGCAGAGTCTTCATGTTTATGTGTTTTTTAAAAATGTTTTTCAGTCATGTAATTGAAGAATATGAGAAAGAAATGAAAAGGCTAGCAGCTGGGTTGATGTGGCTAGTTCTGGGGTCACTAGGCATAACCAAGGAAGACATGAAATGGTCCGCCCCCAAAGGTGAATTCAAAGATGCTTGTTCAGCATTACAATTGAATTACTACCCGGCTTGTCCGGATCCAGATCGAGCCATGGGTCTGGCCGCGCATACTGACTCGACCCTCCTCACTATCCTTTACCAAAACAGCACAAGTGGGTTGCAGGTCCTAAAAGAGGGAACCGGGTGGGTCCCAGTCCCACCCGTCCCCGGTGCACTTGTCATCAACGTGGGCGACTTGCTTCACATATTGTCAAACGGGGCATACCTGAGTGTGCTCCACCGGGCTGTCGTGAACCGAACCAAGCATAGGTTATCCATTGCTTACCTCTACGGGCCACCAGCCAGTGCCCAAATCTCACCTCATCCAAAGCTAGTAGGCCCAAGTCATCCTCCACTCTACCAGCCGATTACTTGGGTTGAATATCTTGGCCGAAAGGCAAAACATTTCAACGAAGCACTTTCATCAGTTCGAGTTTGCAATCCAACAAATGGCTTGGTTGATGTCAATGATCATCATCATAGTGTAAAAGTTGGCTAGACAAATCAAATTAACAATTCGTTCTTTCATGGTTTTTCTTTTCAAAATTTTGATTGGTTTGTCAATATTGTCAAAGCTCTAGATATAATTGTAAGATTTTTTTTTCCAATTGACAGGAAAAAAATCCAATATGATCATTCAATTAAATTATCACTGAGTCATGTAAGGATAATAAATATAATTATTTACAATATATTTAATATATTTAAAATTTTTAACTTTTATATTAATTCTTTCAAAAATTTTATTCGTAAATTTTATATTAATTATTTTAAATTATTAATTATAAATTTTAAATTTTATACATCAAATTAATTATATCGTGTCTTTTGCAAAGAAACCAAAAAAAAACCATTTAAATTATTACAATAAGGAGACAAGAAGCAACATTTTCTTCAGCCCCGGATATGAAACAAGATCTCAAATAAGACCGCGAAAGTGAAATCAAGACAAACTACTTGGTTTAAATAATTAACATGGTATAGCCAATAATTCCTTCGTTATATCATCAACACATATTGTCATGGCTTCTCAGAAACGATGGGATGAGTTAAAGTCTCGAATTTGGATTGCTACATATGACTTATTCGTTATTTAAATGACATTTGTCATTACAATGGTATTGATCAGAAATCAGAATCTAGCTCATTTGCCCGTGGGAAATATCAGAATCAATCTGAGTCACATCATGAATTAACAATCTAATGGTTTCATGAATGAGATGTTTTACATGAAACCGTGATTATTTGAGCCTCAACTGTTCCACATTTCACGATCACTTTGACACCAAGTCCCTAATGAATGAAAAGCGAAAGCAGATTTAGGATTGGGAATCGCTTTTGGTGTCTGATCCTGCTCTTAAGCAAGTCTATTAAGATAAGCTAATCATGCTCATGCAGTTGCTCTTTCATTTTCATAGGATCAGATACGCCAAACCATACTATTGATGTCTTTAATGGCCTTATTATAATTGATTCTTTTATAAGGTCCGTGTCTTTTCAAGTGAGTAATTAATTATGAATATGTAAACCCTAAAGAAAGACCATTTAGGATTACTTTTTGTCCAAAAGAGCAATTATTCAATCCTAAGTCTCCTTATAGTTATTATAAGACACAATTTGCCTTACGGAATACTGCCGTTGCCATGCATGATTTCTTTACATTAATTCTCTATTTCCAAAACTCATATAAAACCCTAATGAGCCTCTGTCTAATAATAAATTAAGAATGAATATAACACGAGATGTAAATTTAACTTAACCTTCTTTGGATCAAACGGTGGAATCGATCGAATTGCCGAATAGAATTAAGAAAGAAAGTTGTGATTGAATTTGGTAATGATGATCAAGTCCATTGATGCGTCAGTATTTCCATCAAGAGTATCTCTGTCAATTGTCATGAGCAATTTCAGAAGATAACTACGTAAGGCCAGAAAATCATTATCGTCCGTGAATGCTAGCTAAACTGCCACATATACAAGGATGTTGAAACAGATTTTCAGCAAGAAAATGAAAGAATTTGAAGGTGGCAACCATTGAAGATAAGGCAACGATTGATAAAGTCTTCTTGGCAAGTTGTTTGTAGAATGCGCTACGCAATTAATTGCTGCCTCAATAAATCAAAAACAATTTATAAAATATCAGTATAAAGTTGCTACGTGACAGCAACAAACGGGGAAAAGGTGAGGCTGATGAGCATAGTTTTAATTTTCAACAAAATTTAAGCTCTAGATAGAGTACAACAACAAGAAAATGCCATTTTTTATGACAATGATGCCCTCCATTTTTGGAGTTTGAGTTTTTAAAGTGTGATTTCTATCCAATTTAATAGTTGGTCCAAAAAAAAATAAAAAATAATATGTACAATTATTCTTAGATTTTGAATCTTAATTTTGAGATTTAACCAAACCACCTATTTCGACTGTTTGAAGATCACTGTTTAGTATAAAGGAATTGATGAGATTATTTTCCTCTTCTTAACATGCTTAATTCATAATATGAAAATTTATGATAAAGACAATCGCACGTGTACTGTTTTGGATTATATGGCCATAAATAGCTTCCTATAGTTCAGTTAAAGCCAAGAATCTAATAATTAGAATGAGTGATGGCATCGGGGTCATTATTGATACAGAATCTGCCAAGGGACCCATAAATCTATGAGAGATTATGCTGAATCCACAAAGATTTATAGAGAAGAAAGACTCTCAAGCACTATCTCGTTGACAATCAAAAGACAAGTTGCCAAAACAAATTGCAACTCTATTTATAATAACTACAAATTACACCCACAATTAGATGAGAAATCAATCACTCGAATTCCTCTCAATCTTCAATCATTCAGTCTACATAGAAATCAATTCCAATCCCTTTAAATTATTCTCCAAAGATCAGTCATATACAATCCCTCTAATGACTCATTGACAATGATAAATGAAAAACAAGTAATGTAATCTAGACATTCTAGCTCAAATCGTCCAAATTTTGGTAGTTACATGGTTATTGGAGAAGATGTGATTTGTCCTTAGCCAGCCTTTCTCCCATCAATGGAAGCTGTCTTGTATCGTAAACATAATGGGTTGAGGTGAAACGAAAATATAATCAACTTGCACTAATTTTTATTAATTATCTAGTAATTAAAAGTGATTACTGCAAATCAAATGATAATTCAAATTAATATATCAAATTGTGTCAAATCGATAGAAGCCAACCTAAATACAACCCGTTTAATAATTATTTTAAAAATTAAAATTTTAATATCACATTATTATTATTAATAAATTAATATATTATAATTATTCAAATAATTGATTATGTTATAGATCAATTATGTGTCAAAATTTATATTATATTACTGATTTAATAATTGTGTCGTTTAATTTTAGTTTAAATTTATTAATTTATATTAAATTCGTGTTAATTTAATAAATGATGTCAAAAATTACCTCCCTTGGTTTCGGCAAAGAATTGTTGGCTATAGTAAAAGATTTTGATTAGTCAAAATTTTGAGCACCAAATCCTACTGTAGGAATTATTTTAATAAATATGTATGTAATTACATTTTTTTAAGTTGTCTTATTGTAATTACATAAAAGCATTGTAAGAAAGAAATAAAATCTTGAGTGAGATATCTGCTTTTGCTAAATATTGATTAGTTTGATGAAAATTTAAATAAAATAATAAAATTCATAAAAAATATTAATGAAACCGACTTAATTCAATAAAATTCAAGTTCATGTATGATATTTAATTTTTTTTACAGTCGTTCATTTTAAAACTAAAATATTTTAGGATACAAATAAATTTTAATAAAAATCGAACCATGTTCACCCTTAATATTTAGAGGTATATAAATTCGGTTTAAATATAAAATTTAAATTGATTCAAAATATTTATTTTAATTTAAGTTAATTCAATCTAATTTAATAGACAGCAATTCAAAAGCTAATTCAATTATTACGGTTTAATTTTTTTAAAATTAAGTTAAATTTAATAAATTTTTAAATTAATTTGAACATTTTTAAATTATCAATTTAAATTAGCCTACCCTATTAACTCTAGATAGCACAGCTTCCTTGAAAAATGGAGTTTTTATGACTTATTCCTTAAAAGAAAGAATTTTATGACTTAGGGTTTCCTTTATCCAAAATTATTTAGTTCTTAACATTTTTTTTTAATAAATTTTTTGTTAATGTGTAATTAAATTTATTTATAAACTATTTCTTTTATTAGTTATCAATCCCAAACACGTATTATTAAGATAAAAATTGAGAGATTTTTATATATAAATAGCATTTATTAATTAGCAATCACATTGGACCAAGCCCAAATTCACAAATCTTCGATTGAATTAAACAACTGAAGCAAGTACGTACTCCACTCAAACATTTACACAGTGCAAAAGACTTGGACAATATCAAACATTGCAAATTTTAGACTCCACAGGAGGCCTTTAGGGCAGACTGAGCTCTCTGGCCTCCTTCAGTGTAGTAGAATCCGAGGAATTCGACATGATCAAAAGGCTTAAAAAGCAAGGGATGTTCTTCATCTACCATCTCTTCTGGGGCTTTTATTATGTAGCCTGCTTTGGAGATCGAAAACAATCCTGCAGAATATCTTGCCTCGTTTCCAGACATCATAACACGATGATACGGAGAGTGCAATCTACCATTCGACCACGCCTGCAAAATACAGATTTGAAGCAATACATCATTGTTTTGAAGTAGGACAACGATCACATTTTGGAAAATTTTAGTATTCTTTTGACTCAAAATGTTAGGTAGAGGAAGAAGAAGCTTACGTGGAGAGAATCTCCAATCATTGCAATGAAAGAGTGAGGTGAGGGTTTCACATTGATCCAATCACATTTTTGGTCTGTACCTCCAATCCTTGGACTTGATTTTGATGCAATATGGTTACTATGTTCTTATATGTGTGAGCATTCAAGCCAAGCTTTGTCTCGGTTGTTTGAGGTCCTTTATATTTCATAACCCTGAGGAGATAATTTGTTGAGTTCACGTGTTCATTCATGTACTTTTCAAGCCCCAAGCTCTCCAAAATCATTCTCCTGATTGTTTGATCCTGTTCTGATACTTGTTCTGAAAAGGATTGTATAGTCTTGCTGCAAAAAGCAGATTGGGTTAGGTAAGAGATCATTAGTATTTTTATAGAGCAGAAAATGGAATTTGCCTTACAGTTTTGCTGCCAAAGGAAGCAAGTAAAGGCTTCAACAAGTACATTGTTTATGCACCTAAAACCCTTGAGGCCACAAAATACTTGTCATGGTTGAGACTTTTTGTATAATATTTGCATCTCAATGCCCATGCTCTCATAAAGTGGCACTTGAGGGTATTGCCCTACGTAACGTTACGCATTTTGGTTTGTAGAGGCAGGTCGAAAAGCTCCTCCAATGCACCAAAAATCGCTTTCCTAAGTTCCATAGGAACATTGTTGAACAAAGCCTCAAAACAGCCACATTCTTCCTGGGCTCGCCTGACTTGGGTTTTCACTGAATCCCACTCAGAAGTCCCTGGTTTCAGTCTGGCTTCGAGAAGTCAATAATTGGAAGTCTAATTGTGGTTTGAGAGCCCATTTCTTCTATCTGTGTTAGCGATGGAAGAAGCTGTAATTTTCTTCTTTACTGCTTTATCATTCGAGTGCCTTATATGGAAGAAGTTGTAATTTTTCTTCTTTATTGCTTTATCATTCGAGTGCCTTATACACACACACACACACACACACGCACGCACCTTCATGGATGTGTCGTGGTTTATTAGAACAAATGAATGATAATCGTATTAATGGTCTCTAGATGGTGACAAATGGAATTTTAAGAATTTTTTAATGTGTTTCTGTAGATACAACAAGCATTTCCAGGATAAAAAGTGTAACACCCTCTTTTTCTTTAAAAGAGGTGGCACCTTTGAAACACAGGTTGATTGACTGAAATTTCAAAATTTTATATGTTTTTCAGTTTAATATTAAATTTGATGGGAGTCACATTTTAAGAACTGACTTAATACTTTTAAAAACTAAGAATTGTCCCTAAATTTAAAAGTTGTTGGTTAGGTTTATTTCTTTGGAGTAATTACTATGATTATGAATGAGCAATTCATGATATCCTAATAATATGCACGGGACCATTTTGGATAGCTTTCTATTATGAATAATAATTCATGATATCCCAATAATTGTTGATTACTATAATGTTCTAATGCATACTAATTGACGTCGACATTGATAGGAAAACAAAAGAAATTGATTAGAAATGTTCTTTGAAGGAGACTGAATATGATGCGTGTGATCATAATACATTATCACGGATTATGTTGGACCACTGAGTTCAATTGATCTTAGCAGAAAATTTTCCATGAAAGGACAACAATTGCGCAAATTGACGATGGCTTACTTCAAGCCATAGACATAATTTTCTAGTTGTCAATGATTCGGGCTTCCTTTCAAACTTATTATTTTGTCGTTCGCTCGAGATTTGAACATGAAGATCATTCCTAAATGTTGCTTATCGAGCTCTTACCTCCTCCTGATTTCAATTTGGATTTTAACCGAAATCCAAGGTTTCGCTGTGATGAATGAAAAGAGATGATCAAACACGTTTTTTTTTAATAATTACTTTCATCTCAACAATTGTCCTAGCCATCTTGATAGGAATAATCAACCCAAAATCAACGGTTACCTTCTAAATTGGATACAAATATTTGTGAATTGAAAGCAAACATGACAATATGCATAGCTATGGCAAGAGAATCTCCAGCATCACAATTAGCGATAGACAGACAATACAGTAAAGGGAATTCATGCAAATATATCTCTAACAGGCTAGTGACTTGAATTCTGAGAATTTCATTATAACAGATCTTGTAATAAGTAATCACCATCGCAAACCTGACTTGTTTATATTATTGATATTGATTAATACACAAAGAGTAAGGTGTATACAAATAAAGATTAAAATTGAGAAACTAATATAAGTTTATTTTGTCTGTTTGGAGATAATCCCAAAATATAATTAATTATATGGCTTAACTGCTATATTTAGTGACATTTATCTTTTGAGTTCAAACAATTAATGTAATTACAAAGTTTAATTTGTTTATACTCCAAGATTTTGTTGTGGTGTAACACGATCTATTGTAAAAATATGAGATATGTAATAAAAATATTTAAAATAAATTTTTTTTAAAAATTTAAAAATTTATTAGGTTGGTTTGATTTTATTTGTTTGAACTAAACTTAAATTAAAAATTAAATTAATATTGTCGGTTTGATATTTTTCGAACAAAAATCGAGCTAATAGATTTACAAACCAAGATCGATTTGGATCGGTTCCATTGGATGTCTCCATCCCTACATAGATATTTAATCTATATGCAAATCTCTTGCATCTCAAGCCTCCATGAAACCTTTTCTTTATTTTATTTAATTCACAAGTTTTCTGCTCTAATTTTGTGACTTCAATCTTCGGTGACGATCATAAAATAATCTGTAGTGGTTATGAAACTGAAAGTTGTAGGTGGCAAATTTTATCTTTGGCAAGTGATTAGGGATACAAGGAAAATAATACACTCAATACAGTACATATGCAAATGGTATTTTGATCGAAACAGAGATTTCAAACACCGCAGTAGGCTTTGGCTGTGCACTCAGCCTTTGAACCTTCTTCTGTAAAATAGTAACGAAGCAATCCAAAGTGTTCGAATGACTTAAACTTTAACGGATGTTCATCATCGACCAACTCTTCTGGAATTTCTATTATTCCATCGTTGAATGTAAACAATCCGAGTGAATATCTTGGCTTATCTTTTTTCATGATCACTCTATGCGCAGGAGAATGAATCCTTCCATTGCTCCATGCCTGTTCATTCAGAAAAACGAACATTTTTAATTAGTTATTAATTGTCATTATTGTCCGAAAATATTCCTAAATTTTTGTGAAGAAAATGGTGACCTACCAAGAATCCGTCACCAGCCAGGACTAAGAAGGACGAAGGTGAGGGATGATCAAAGTTAATCCAACAACCATCCTTTGTTCTTATTTCTAAGCCACTAACATCATTTTGATGAAGCACTGTTATAAAGCTCTTGTCTGTATGAATGTCACAACCCAAATTCATTTCGTTCTTCTCAGGCGTTCTATATTTCATGATTCTAAGTACATAAGTGCTTGATTCAACGATGTAATCATAATGCTTATCCACATCATAGGTTTCAAACACCATTTTCTTCACCATTTGCTCCAATTCCGATACAAGCTTTGAGTAGGACAGCATAGTTTTACTACAAAATATTGAAAGTCAAATGATCAAAACCAACTAACAATAAGCATGTTTAAGTGTTCATTTGAGTTTCCGCAGTTGACGTCTGATAACAAGTAACACCGGGTATTTACCAGACATTTGTAAGCAAAACAGATACAAACAAGCTCTAAATAAAATCTGAAAGTAGATGAACTAGTAAACTTACCAGAAATTTGCATTTCCCGCAGGCCACATGAGATTGGTGAAATTCTGAGTTCCTTCAACGGTGTTTGCGCATTCAATGCCCATTCCTTCGTAGAGTGGAATAGATGGCTGGTTGGTGAGATAGCCGAAATACGGCTTATCAGAAATGTTTTTCTGTTTGATTTCTGTTGGAAGATTTAACAGCTCTTCCGCTGCAGAAAAAACTTCTTTATGAAGTTCTAAAGGAACTTTATCATAGACTGCCACAAAGCAGCCGAATTCCTCGAGTGCTTCAGTAACTTTGTTGCTTGTGGTTAACCAAGAACTCGATCCATGCTTCAGATTTTCCATGGAAATATTTACAACTGGAAGCTTGGGAACTGAGAAGGATCCCATAGTCTTGGTCGAATTTACCACACCAAACAAGCTTTCAGTTCTTTTCTGAAGGGACCACTGAGGGTTAGATCAATTAAACCTTCTAGGTGTTTATAACATTTAATAGATAGAATAATTCAATTCTTAGAAAAAGATATCATAATAATGTCACAATATCAGAAAATAAGAGGATACAGTGCAGAAAATGACAGAATTTGTCGATGAAATCCACGATCTTTGTCACTACATGTCATTACAAAACTTGGTTGCTTACACAAACGAATATCCAACGGAGTAAGCTATGGTAATTTCCCCATTTGTGACTTATTTGTGTGTTATTTTTTTTAAATTAAAACCCTTCTCCATTTTAACGTGAATCAGATTCACATCTAAAACCTTTTCTTATAAAATTCAAGCAAAAATATGAATAAAAACCAAAACAACATTTTCAAAGGTATTCTATCACTATATTGAAACTTGAATCCGGCCTCGACTGTGTAATAAATGTGAACCCATACAATATATAGTCATAAAATGTTGAAATTTAGCTGAGTAGTTCTTTCTCTAATTTTTTATATGTACCCTGATATATGTACTGGTTATTAAATGTAAGTTACACATAAAATATATACGTGCAGGTTACACTTGCAAATGAATAGTTGTTAGGGTTTTATCTATCAGCATAAGAATTAACATGTTATGTCCTAATAATTGTCATAAATGATTATATTTTTTAAAAAAAATCTTCTGCACTAAATGATAATTATTAATAGGTTTAACAATCAAAATGATAATTATTAATAGGTTTAACAATCAGTTGGATTACATAATTAGCGTCCCAATTTCTTATTTTGTACGAAATTTTGCTTCTTAGTTTGAATTTTCTAATACAAACAAGGGATTATTTTGAATTGTTTCCTAATGAATTAGTGGGTAACGAGTCCTTATCCCACAAATCACATCATGACATGTATTGTATCATCTTTGTCCAGTGATTACAAAGACCCAGTGTTGCTGGCAGAGGAATGTATCTTATCATATAGCCAATTGACGGATTCAAAGCACGCAAAATGACACAGACAGTGACTAGAAATATTTAATTAGATCAAATGGACATTGACATCAAAAGACTGTTCTGTAAGTGGCGACATTAACGAAACATTCATGTATTTATTTTTTCATCTGTAAGATTATTTATTTATATAGTGGCACCAAGAATAAAGTCGAACCCCTTCAAAGAGATAAGAGATAAGATAAAATGTGGGAGCTGAATCGCCACCTGATTAGAGCCTTGTTATGTTTTCTAATCTCTAGGCTTTTTATTATTCTAAAACAAGCCGAGCTTGACATGGGATCTTGATAAACTCAAGATAAAGGAAGTAGGCTTGACCTTAGTAGATGACTTTTAAATTATGAGTTGTGAAATAAAAGTAAAATACTTTTTAATATTTGCTAGTAAAATATAAACACTAAAATATCGAACAAAGTCTTAAATTTTTCTCTTTACTATTCGGTTTTCAGGCTATTCTCTTCATTTTTGTTATGTAAGAATAATAATGCGAAATTCATTGGATATTTATTTTTAAAAAAACATAATCTATAACATGAGTCATCTTTATATACGAAGAAAATTAAATTAATTGCTCCTGCTTTTGTGGTAATCTAACATGTTATTATGTCTGAGGTGTGGGTTCAATGCAAAACCTATTTAATTCTCGTGTCATGCTGTGATGATTCTAAACTGTTTTGTACATATATAGAAATCAGCATCACTTTGTTAAAACATTTTACAGTTTTAGATGTCTTATAGATGTTAGTATTTATATAATAACCCATTTTGTAGCTACAAATATTTACACTCTAAGCACACAATCTGCCGTGATTTTATTTTTGAACTTTATAACTCAAAACTCGTCCATATAATTAGAACAGTTTGAATTTTGTAACATATCATAAACTCATTTTCATTAATAATGTGAAATATAATAATTTTTTGTTTTAAATATTTACGAGATCTCATGTTATGTTTATTATTAAACTTAGAAAAAATTTTAAAATAATTTTAATTTTAATTTTTTATATTTTTGATCAATCTTGAATTTATTTAATTAAAATAATTGTTTTAAGTAATCTTATCTTCGTAATCACTGTTTACCTTTCATACTCAAAACATATAGATAAAGACACTAAAATTGGTGTCATATCGTACTAAAACTTGTGTCATGCTTTCCTAACTCATTTTACATCTCTGCTCGTGACATATTTGTTTATAACTTTTGGTTATGTTCTTATAAATTGTTTGAGGCAATCAAAGGCATTGATTTGACCCTGGAATTGTTGTGTTGCCTAAACTCTAGGAATTTTAATTCAACTTATTGTTTTGATTTGAAACATGCCAAGCCCAATATCTGCCTAGGGAAACTCAAGTCAAGTGCACAAATTCTCATTTCATAAGATCCAAATTTTTACGAAACAAATTTAAATTGTAACAATAAGGTGCTGAATTTTAACCCATAATAAATATTTCCTTACTATAATACTAATCTCTTCTATGTTACTGGCCAATAGAACCTTATTCCCCACCTCAATTTACAATCCTAGACTGCATACACTATAATATTCTGAATTGGAGAAACCACCCTCTATTCCAGAAGAAGTTAAAACCAAATGTTGAATGTAGGATACAATGTCATTTGGGAAACTAATTAAATACTTTAATCATTATTTAATCATCAAATATCATTCTTAACCACATTGCAATTTAGTTATGATCCACCATATATTTTTGTCATTACTTGAATTGGAAGGTATTTTTGTCTAAATGCACTTATTGGACTTCTTTAATAAACTAATTAATAACATGGCTAATTTAATAGATTCATTAATAAAAGTGAGTATATTCAAATATATATATATATATATGAAATAAAAGAGAGAATTTTATGAATTAAGGTTTTTTTATTCAAATTTTATTTTTTGAAATTTTATTAATATGTAATTAAAATTTATTTATAGACTTTTGTTTTATTAATCATCAATCCCAATGGTATTCACAATCACATTGGACCAGGCCCAAATTCACAATCTTCGATTGAATTAAACAAGGGAGACAAGTACGTACTCCACTCATACGCTTGCACCAAAACAAAAAGACTTAGGACAATATCAAACATTGCAAATTTTAGACTCCACAGTAGGCCTTTAGCGCGGACTGAGCTCTCTGGCCATCTTCAGAGTAGTAGAATCCAAGGAATTGGACATGATCAAAAGGCTTAAAAAGCAAGGGATGTTCTTCATCTACCATCTCTTCTGGGGCTTTTATTATGTAGCCTCCTTTCGGGATCGAAAACAATCCTGCAGAATATCTTGCCTCGTTTCCAGACATCATAACACGATGATACGGAGAGTGCAATCTACCATTCGTCCATGCCTGGAAAAATACGGATTTGAAGCAATACATCATTGTTTTGAAGTAAGACAACGATCACATTTTGGAAAATTATAGTATTCTTTTGACTCAAAATGTTAGGTAGAGGAAGAAGAAGCTTACGTGGAGAGAATCTCCAATCATGGCAATGAAAGAGTGAGGTGAGGGTTTCACGTTGATCCAATCGCCATTTTTGGTCTGTACCTCCAATCCTTCGACTTGATTTTGATGCAATATGGTTACTATGTTCTTATCTGTGTGAGCATTCAAGCCAAGCTTTGTCTCAGTGGTTTGAGGTCCTTCATATTTCATAACCCTGAGGAGATAATTTGTTGAGTTCATGTGTTCATCCATGTACTTTTCAAGCTCCAAGCTCTCCAAAATCATTCTCCTGATTGTTTGATCTAGTTCTGATACTTGTTCTGAAAAAGATTGTATAGTCTCGCTGCAAAAAACAGATTAGATAAGGTAAGTGATGATTAGTGTTTTTATAGAGCAGAAAATGGAATTTGCCTTGCTGTTTTTCTGCCAAAGGAAGTAAGTGAAAGTTTCAACAAATACATACTTCGTAAAAAATGAAAAATGTTCAGTAATTGAAGATAGTGAGAGGAAGTTAATTACGTGCCTAAAACTTTGGTTTCCTTGAGGCCACAAAATACTTGTCATGGTTTCAACTTCTTGTATAATATTTGCATCATCAATGCCCATGCTTTCATAAAGCGGCACTTGAGGGTATTGCCCTACGTAACCATGAAAGGGCTTCTTAGAAACGTTACGCATTTTGGTTTGTAGAGGCAGGTCGAAAAGCTCTTCCAATGCACGAAAGATCTCTTTACTAAGTTCCATAGGAACTTTGTTGAACAAAGCCTCAAAACAGCCATATTCTTCCAGGGCTTTCCTGACTTGGGACTTCACTGAATCCCACTCAGAAGTCCCTGGTTTCAGGTCTGGCTTTGAGAAGTCAATAATTGGAAGCCTAATTGTGGTTTCAGAGCCCATTTCTTCTATCTGTGTTGGTTGGTGAAAAATAACGGAAGAAGTTGTAATTTTCTTTTCTATTGCTTTATCATTGGAGTGCCTGCGGCCAATTATATATATAGCTCCACGGATGCTTTGATGTTTATTGAGACAAATCAACGATCATCGTATTAACAATCACTGGATGGTGACAAACGAAAGTTTAAAAACTTCTTTGATATATTTCTGTAGACACGACAAGTATTTCTAGGACAAAAAGATTCTCTGCATTAGAAATCAAAAACTAAAGGCGAATTCATGATATCCTAATAATATATGCATGGGACCATTTTGGATCGCTTTCTATTATGAATAATAATTCATGATATCCTAATAATTGTTGATTAATATAATGTTCTAATGCAGACCAATTGACGTCGACAATGATAGGAAAGTAAAAGAAATTGATTGGAAATGTTCATTGAAGGAGACCGAATATGATGCGTCTGATTATTGCACAATATCACGGACTATGTTGGACCACTGAATTCAATTGATCTCAGCAGAAAATAAAAAATTTTCATAAACGGACAGCAGTTGTGACGAAATGAAGATGGCTTACTCAATCGATAGACAATTTTCTAGTGTCAATGATTCATGCTTCCTTCCAAACTTATTATTTCGTTGTCCGCTGGAGATGTGAACATGAAGACCATTCATAAACGTTGCTAAACAAGTTCTTAGCTCCTGATTTCAGTTTAGATTTGAATCGAATCCAATGTCTCGGTGGGATGAATGAAAAGAGATACAGAATTTTTTTTAATAATTGATTTCATCTCAACAATTGTCCTATTCATCTTGAAAACAATCAACACCAAAATCAACGGTTACCTTCTAAATTGGATACAAATATTAGTGAATTGGAAATAGACACGATAATGTGTATGGTTACGGCAAGAAAATTTCCAGCATCACAATTAGCAATAGACTGACATCACAATCAAGAGAATTCATTCAAATATATCTCAAACGGCTAGTGATTTGTGAGAATTTCATTATAACAGATCTTGTAATAAGTAATTACCATAGCAAGCCTGTAATTAATAGTAAGAAAAACCAATAAGCTTTTGAATTTCAATCTTTATTTCTAGACATGTTACCGTTAGTTGTATTAATCAATATCAGTAGGTATAAGATAAGTCGGGCCAGTAGGCATACTACACAAACCCAACATGATCATGGTACGACATGACACAGGTACAAAAAATTGATGAGTTCAAATTAGACAGATTTTAACCACGGTAACAAATTAGGCTAGTTAAAATCATAAATGTTAAATTTTTAACAGAAATAATTAAATTTGTATAAATATTTTTTTAATTATTTATAAATATTAAAAATTTAAAGCTTTATAATACTACTATGTTAATGGATAATATGAATCATGTTGAACCTAAATTTTAAGAATCAGATATGACATGAATCTAGCACGAAGTACCAGTTCAATTTGTCGGGCCAAGTCGATACAAGACATAATTCACTCCCTAGGAAATCTATTTGAAAATCTATTACATCTCAAGACTTCCATGAAACCTTTTCTTTATTCCCTCTTATCTCACAAGTCTTCTGTTCTAATTTTAAGAAATTTGTCTATGATATATTGCCTTCAGCATGAACAAGTGGAATCTTAAATCTTCGGTGACAATTAAGAAAAATAATCTTCAGCGTTTAAACTGAATCTTGTTGGTGGCAAATAGCACTTTAAACACTTAATTGAAGACTCAATTTCTCTCTCGGGCAAGTTAGTATGGATAAAAGGAAAATAATACACTAAATACAATGCATATGTAAATGGTATTTCGATCGAAACAGAGAATTCAAACACCGCAGTAGGCTTTGGCTGTGCACTCAGCCTTTGAACCTTCTTCTGTAAAATAGTAACGAAGCAATCTAAGGTGTTCGAATGACTTAAACTTTAACGGATGTTCCTCATCGACCAACTCTTCCGGAATTTCTATTGTTCCATTATTGTATGTAAACAAACCGAGTGAATATCTTGCTATGCGTCCATTATTCATGATCACTCTGTGCAGAGGAGAATGAATCCTTCCATTGCTCCATGCCTGTTCATTCAGAAAACCCAGCTTTTTTAGGTAAATATTAATTGTCAATATGGTCCGAAAATATTCCTAAATTTATGTGAAGAAAATTGTGCCCTACCAAGAATGCGTCGCCAGCCAGGACTATGAAGGACGAAGGTGTGGGATGATCAAAGCTAATCCAATAACCATTCTTTGTTCTTATTTGTAAACCAGTGACTTCATTTTGATGAAGCACTGTTATAAAGCTCTTGTCCGTATGAATGTCACAGCCCAAATTCATTTCATACGCCTCGGGCGTTCTATATTTCATGATTCTAAGTAAATAAGTGCTTGATTCAATGATGGAATCATAATGCTTATCCACACCATAGCTTTCAAACACCATTTTCTTCACCATTTGCTCCAATTCCGATACAAGCTTTGAGTAGGACAGCATAGTTTTACTACAAAATATTGAAAGACAAATAATCAAAACGAACTAACAATAAGCATGTTTAAGTGTTCATTTGAGTTTCCGCAGTTGACGTCTGATAACGAGTAACACCGGGTATTTACCAGACATTTGTAAGCAAAACAGATACAAACAAGCTCTAAATAAAATCTGAAAGTAGATGAACTAGTAAACTTACCAGAAATTTGCATTTCCCGCAGGCCACATGAGATTGGTGAAATTCTGAGTTCCTTCAACTGTGTTTGCGCATTCAATCCCCATTCCTTCATAGGGACGTGGGATAAATGGTTCGTTGCCGACATAGCCGAAATACGGCTTTTCAGAAGTGTTTTTCCGTTTGATTTCTGTTGGAAGATTAAACAGTTCTTCCACTGCAGAAAATACTTCCTCGTGAAGTTCTAAAGGAACTCTATCATAGACTGCCACAAAGCAGCCATATTCCTCGAGTGCTTGGGTAACTTTGTAGCTTTTGGTTAACCAAGAACTCGTTCCAGGCTTCAGATTTTCCTTGGAAAGATTTACAACAGGAAGCTTGGGAACGGACAAGGATCCCATCATTTTTGTTGAATTTACCACACCAAACAAGCTTTAGTTCTTTTCTTAGGGGACCACTGAGGTTTACATCAATTAAATCAGCTAAGATATTTATAAGATTTAATCGTTACGATTTTTCAATTCTTAGAAAACGATACTATAATGATGTCATAATACCGGACAAATGAGAGGAGACGGTACATAAAATGGCAGAATTTGCCGATGAAATCCATGGTTCCGTCACTACACGTCTTTGCACACTTGGCTGCTTATACAAACGAATATTCCAAAAGTAAGATATGGTAATTTCGCCATTTATTTGTTATTATAATAACTACTCATTTGCGAGTGTAACCTGCACGTTGGTAATAAAAGTTTTGAGTTTATGGTCCATATGTAACGATCAGTATGTATATTAGAGCAAGGAGAAGTAATCAGGAATTGAGTTATCCAGTTCTATTGTAATAATGTATGAATTTGTATTTATTGCACAGAAGAGACTGGATCCAAATTCAATGCGGTGTTAAAAAAACTTCTGAAAAATTCAGAAAAAGTACTACATGAAAAGTAGCCGATTTCACTAAATCAAGAAAAGTGAACAGTTACATAAAAATCTGGTTTCGTTTTAGTTTCTATTAATAATTTTGCTCGAATTTCATAAGAAAAAGGTTTCAGATGTGAATCTAATTCCCATTAAAATGGAGAAGGGTTTTAATTTAAGAACTAAGAAGCAAGGTGTCATGTGCAAATAGTTGTCATAAATCATTAGTTTTTAAAAAATAATTTTATATAATAAATGATAATTATTAATAGGTGTCACAATCAGAGGGTACATAAAATTTATGACCGAATGTCATATTTTGTATCGAATTTTGCTTCTTAGTTTGAATTTTCGAGTACAAACAAGGGATTATTTTGAATTGTTCCCCGATGAATTAGTGGGCAATGAGTCCTTGTCCCACAATGTATTGTATCATCTCTGTCCAGTGATAAGATAGGCTTGGTATCCCTGGCCGAGGAATGTATCTTATCGAATACCCAATTGGTGGATTTCAAAGCAGGCCGAATGACACAGACTGTGACTAGAAGTATTTAATTGGATCAAACAGACATTGACATCACAAGAGTTTACAGTAAGTGGCGACATTCACTAACCATTCATGTACAGTATTTTTTTTAAAAAAATCTGTAAGATTATTTATTTATTTAGCCATACCAAGGAAAAAGTCTAACCCCTTAAAAGATATTAAGGGCCTAATGAGATAAAATGTGGGAGCTGAATCGCCCACTGATTTGAGCCTTGTTATGATCTCTATTCTCCAGGCCTTCTATTATTCTAAAACAATCTGAGCTCGATATTGGAACTTGGAAAACTCAAGATAAAAGATGCAAACATGACCTTAGTAGATGAGCTTCGCTTGGTATTTGAAGTAAGGTGGCTTTTTAAATTATGAGTTATTGTGAAATAAAAGTATTATCTAAACTTCAGGACTTTAATTGAGCAATTCCACTTGTTGTTTTGATTTGAACATGCCGAGCCCAATATCGGACGAGGGAAGCTAAAGATGTTCATTATAACAATAATCTCTTCTTTATTACCATCCAATAGAATCTCATTTTTCCACCTCAATTTACAATCCTAGAATGTACCCTATAATATTCTGAATTCGAGAAACCCTCTATCCTTGAAGAAGTTAAAATCAAATCTTGGATACAATATTAATTTTTAATCTAACCAAATACTTTATCATTCTTAATCATATTGCAATTTAATTATAATCCACCATATCTTTTTGTTCTACAATGTTGAAATTCCATGTTGAGTGGTCCATAAGATAATTTAAGTGGTCCTTGGAAAAATAAACTTTTTTGTCAACTTTTTTGGTGTTATGATTAATCCATCTTTTGTGGTCCTTAATTACAATAATTGTTGTCCATCAGGACCACAATTGATAAAGATTTAGCAAAATCAATATCATAGTTTATCGAATCAAAACTGGATTTTGAAATGAGATTTGATCGTAATTCATTGAAAAAGAAATTTAAATATATTAACAACATAAATGTCTCTTTATCTCATAACTTGTCAATTTTATGGACCATTATATTCTTTAATTCTTAAAATATAGGGGATCAATAACAATAGGTTTGCTCTTTCTTTCTCGAATCCTGTTGGAGGGGACATACTGCCTAATTGCTTAAATCATCTTAATTAATTATGTTTTGTACCACACACACACGTATACATACATGTATGTATGTCTGAGTATGTGTATTTTTGTATTATAATCTATAACTTATGAAAGGGATGAAGATTGGACAATCTTCATTAAAAAAATAAAATAAAATCCTAACACCATGGTCAGAATCATTATACTGACTAGGAGATGCATATAATTCATATGTTTATCATTATAATTGGATAATTAGAGATCATACAATAAGAGAAATTTATCATATGAAAATTGAGAATTCTATTTGCTAGACGGAAGTAATTGAATTACTTTCTAAGGGAAATTCTCATTCCTCCAAGAAAACGAAGGAGTCCGAAGCATAACAACAATCAATAAAATTATTTCATTTTTAGTCTAGTAAAAGAGAGGAAAATAAGATAATATGCATGTCAATGTCATATCGTATTCTAAGAAACACTGCCAAAAGAGAATAAAATTAGAGCTTCTTTCTTTAAAAGAGTAGATTTTTGGTAAACGACTGGAGCATTAGAGTGTTATTCCATGTAATGACGCTGAGACTTCAATTTAGTTTGTGCTTTGTATGTGTTTGATCTTGGAAACCAAACGATTCTCCATGTTTGTGTCAAAGAATTTGGAACAACACATTGCATAGAGGAAATGGGATTCATATTTCGGGTTATGTTTCTCCCTTAAATCTTCTCATGAATTTAATGGATTTTACATTGATTATTAATTATAATCATATGTGATAATATGAGAACATAGGGAAGATCCGAAGACAACGCCTAAAAATAGAGAACATCGGAAGATAAATCCTGAATAATTGGGAGAATTAAATAGCTAAATGTGAAACATCAAGCAAGCAAACATAATGTGAAACATCCTTATTTTCTCCACAACACAGACATGTACACACGGAAGTAAAAATTCTGAAGAAATTGACAAAGACATGACCCACAGCATGCACTCAACATCCCCAAAACCCTTTATTACAGAAACCTGAATCAGACACCTACACACACTTATCACACAAGGAACTCACACGCAGCTTATCCAAAGTTTAGGACATTTATTTTTCGGACAAGTAGTTCATCAAACGCCGCAGAAGACTTTCAACATGTTGCGGTCGCCTTTGTTTTGGGCATTGCTTGATAGATAGAATTGCAGAAGTCCAGGATGATCAAATGGCTTGTATTGTAAAGGGTGCTCGTTATCCACTAGCTCTTCCGGTGCCTGTATCACCCCAGTTAGGAATGAAAACAATCCAAGTGCATATCTCACTTCCGGGCCATCCACAATCACTCGATGGTAACAAGATTGTATCCTGTCATTGCTCAATGCCTACGCTAAGCAAAAACATCCATTCCGGGAAGTTTATATCCATGATTTTAAAAAGCATAATCATAATTATCATCCCATTAGAGTATTTTAGCTAGAATACGCTAATGCTAATCAGTTCAATTGGTAAAAGTTTTTACTTCAGGTTTGAATCTACCTCGAGAAGGATTTTGTTTACAGTTATATAAAAAAAAATACATCAACTAGAAGAAATTGACTCACCATGCATACATCACCTGCTATGATCACAAAAGAATTAGGTGAGGGCTCAAAATGAATCCACTCTCCGTCCTTTGTTCTTAACTCCAAACCTTTGACATGATTTGAATGAAGAATGGACACCAAGCTCTTGTCTGTGTGACCCTTAAAGGCAAGATTAGTCTGGTCCGTCTGCGATTTCCGGTATTTCAGGAAACGTAGAAGGTAAGTGGTTGATTCCTTGTGAGACTCGTAGTGTTTCTCTAAACCATAGCTTTCAAACAACATTCTCATTACCAGTTGCTGCAATTCTGCTACTATGTTTGCGTATGTATGAGCAGTTTCACTGGGAGAAAACAGAAAACCAAGAAGCATAAGAAGCTTAATTAAACTGAAAAACTTTACAGCATGATTTTATATATAGTTCTAGTTATCAAAATTGTTACCGGAACTGATCATTTCCTTCAGGCCACATGAGGTTTGTGAATTTCTCACATTCTTCCAGGTTTGTTGCATACTCAATGCCCATGCCCTCGTGGAGAGGAAAAGCTGAAATCTTGCCCATATACCCATGGGCAGGCTTGGGGTTAATATTTTTCATTTTGGTTTCTTGTGGGAGATCAAACAATTCTTCCAGGGCATCAAATACTTGCTTGCGAAAGTCTGAAGAAAGTTTGTCGTATAATGCAACAAAGAAGCCGTATTCTTCAAGTGCAAGTCTGATTTCATTACATGCTGCTTGCCAAGAACTTGAACCAGGCCTCAGGTTTTCCTTGGTCAGATCTACAACAGGAAGTTTTGGTGTTGTTACGGAACTCATGTTGGTCTTAATAAGTTTCCTTCTCTAAGCTAGCAAGTTTAAGGGCTTAAAGGGTAACAACTATGAATGCGTTAGTATTGTTGCTAATTTATACAACAGTCGGATTGTTAGTGCGCGCCATAACAAGACAAATGAAAAGATTTGGAATACGTTTGGGTTGAGATCCTAATCTTCTGTAAGTTTTTTATATTAAATATAATTGAATGAATGTATGAAAAGATTTGGAATACGTTTGGGTTGAGATCCTAAATTTCTGTCAGTTTTTTATATTAAATATAATTGAATGAATGTATAATTAGTAAAACTAGCAACTAAGAAAAATTTATTTGGTCATTTAACTGTTATATTATTAAAACCAAGTAATAACACAATAGTTACGATCACATCCTTAACTATGATATCACTAAAGGATAACTTCAAAATACTATTGTTTGAACTTAATTTATCTCTGTTGATGTGTTTGTGGACGTGTAATCTTGATCTATAATACATCAACTAAATCACGCTATACACAAAGACAATAATTTAACATGATTCAATAATAGGGGTACATCCATGGATGAGAGTGATATTAATAATTGGTTAATACAAATTATAAGAGTACAAACATTAATTAATACCCTTATGATGCCTGGTTATTTACATCAATGTATAATAGCTAACCTATTGTTTCTAAATCATTCTTCCCTGGTCTTCATGGAGAACCCTATTGTGTAAACCCCTTGTGTCTTTTTACTCCCGTAATTTTTTTTATATGAATGAATAGTAGTGAAGTGGACTTTCGAATATCTTAAAGGTACTTCCATGGTAGTTTATATTTTGACAGTGAGAAGCCTGTGTTAGAAGGGTACACAAATGTCTTGCTTTGTTAACCATAGAAGCCAGATATTGTAGTCATTGAAACTTGCCAAGAAACCTAATGGATGATAAATTTCCTATAAGAATTGGGGATGAATTAAAAAAGCTACACTGTCCATTGTGATAGTCAAAGTGTCACTCACTTGTCAAATAACTCAACATTCTATTTGAGATCCAATTACATTGATAGTAGACATTATTGGATACGTGAAATACTGAAGATGAAACTGTTGCAACTTGAGAAGAGGAGAGTATTGAAAAATATAAGCAAAAAGTGGCCATGAGGCAGAAGGGGGAGATTTGTTAGGTTAGTTTGGTTTTCATCTCATGTGAGGGCTATCCAATCAATTAGGAATCTTTGGATAAAAATCTTAATAAATAAAAAAGTCTAATCCCTCATTGCATAAGATATAAAGAAATTGGACTGTATAAAAGATTTGCTACATTATACAAAAAAAACTATAGAAAACATCATACAATGAGAAGAGAGAGAGATGAAGAAGTTGTACTAGCAATAGCCAGGTGGTATCAAATTCATTGGTTACAAATACGGAGATAGTTAATTTGGGAATTAGTTAATTTGAATTGGACATTAACAAGTGTGATTCTTATGATAACACTATCAGAGTGGATTTTTAGAAATTTAACTCATTTTTCAATAAAAATTTGTATTCTTATTTAAGCAGGTTTCTTATACTATTTCATAGCAAAAGTTTTTCAAAATATTTAACTTATTTAAGAAAGAATTTAAATTATAAAATCTTTTGAAAAACAAAAAATAAAAAATAGTAAAGAAAACTTCCTTTAAAAAGGATATAAATCCTTCTTAAAAAATTAATCTAGATCAGAGTATTAATATTAGTCACATTTATTATCTGAAACACACTTTAGCTCTTGATTTACACGTTATTTGCATCTTGGAAGAATATCTAAAGCAGTCTATACTCCCTTATTTTATAGATATTCTTCAAAGATGTGAAGTGAACCTTTCAATTAATATTTTGTTGATGATGTCGATTAGTGGACCTCCGTTATATATAATCAAACTTGATTTACGGAAATAAGTGGACCACAAAACTTTGATGTCAGACATGTATTCTTAATTAATTGTTGAATTAATCAAAGAAATGGACCACAAAATCTCTACTTAGGATAGTTTTTACTAGAGGAAGAGAAGTAAATTATTGATCGTCTCCCTGGACTATATGATTCAGTTGATCCGCACAAACATCATGTAGTAGATTGCTTTTGTTTTAAGAACAATCAGTAAGAAAATTTATACTAGAGTTCGGAGTAGCATTACGTTTATGCCTAACACAAACTACAGAAGCATTGCACACTGATGCAAATTAACTTTGATGCTGCAGAAAGCAGTGACTTTTGTTTGAATTTAACATGTTCAACAATTTGACTTACCTACTCAACTAATCCAATTTTGTTTCACTAATTTTTGAAGAGATTCAACTAACTTATTGAATATAAAAAGAAGCAATGACAAATAGGAACTAATCTAAGATTTGAATCATATTCACAACATGTACGATCACTTTGTTGAATGAGAACAGTCCCGTAGAATATCTGGTTTACTCTACTTTCATATCACTTGACGCGCACAAGATCTTATTCTGCCATTACTCCATGCCTTACACAAATCAAACAACATTGCATCTTGCTAAAAGCCTCGTTTGTACTAATTTAATGGCATAATTAATCAACTAATTAAGAACCATGATGACAAGACATGTGGGAGACAGCTCCAAATCAATCCACTCACTGTCGTTGGTTTTTATCTGTAAACCATTGATATGGTTTTGATGAATTATGGACTGCATATTCTTGTCTGTATGAGGGTACAAACCAACATTGTGTTCATTCATTGAGGTTTTCGATACTTGAAGAACCGAAGAAGGTAATTAGTTGTTTCGATGTGAGAGTCATAGTACTTCTCAATGCCGTAGATTTCACCAGTTGATCTAATTCCCCTATTAGCTTCCCAAAGGAAGTAAAAAATCAGAGACGAAACAGGGGGAAAATCTTAAGAAATAAGAAAAGCAATGAATTTATATTGATTCATACCATAAGGTAACATTTCCAGAAGGCTGCATAAGATTTGTAAACTTTTGCGATGCCTCGAGATTGGTTGGATCATTGATGGCCAAGGATTCGAAGAGAGGAATGTGGGTGCATTGTCCAAAATATTCATGGTAAGGTTTATTGCTAGAGTTTTGCATTTTTGTTTCTTTAGTAAGATCGAATAGTTCAACGCCTGCCTTAAAAATTTCATGGTGAAGCTCCAATGGAAGTTTACTGTCCCAGGCTTCAGGTACTCAGCAAATCTACAAGAAGAATTTTTGGCAGTGTTTGTGAACCCATAATCTTATTGTAACATGCTACTTTAAATCATATTTGATAATCAGTACAATATATTAAAGTAGACAGAAGAAATCAAAGGACAAGCTTTTGTGGTTTTTCCTCCAAATTTTTCAAAAATTTTCATGTAAAATTTGATGTTGTTTAGGTTTCTATTTTTGTGTTTGAATTTCATAGCAGTAATCCAAAGTTAAGTTCAGCATCTTCACCTTTTGTTTTAATTTAATGGTTTCGTAGACAACAAGAAGTTCTTATTTTAAAATATCATTGGAAGTCAACAAATCCAAAATATATATAATGGAGCTAACCTAGTTCACACCTTGAAAGAGATATAAACAACAATGAAATCCTATTTGTCACATCTTAACTGCCACCTAGACCTTATGCCTTCGATAAAATTGACATTGATTTGGACTTAAATAATATCTTCTTTTTGACTGTAAAAAGAGAGAAAGAACATAATAATGTAATCAGTTAGAAAAAAAATTAGAGAAAATATGACCTCAATTATATCAATGTTAAAAAAATAAAAGACTTGTGTGCCCGTCGACACAGCCAAGAGGTTGCAAGAAACTCAAGTATGAAACCAAGTGAAGTGCATCTACAAATTTTTTGTGGTTGCCAATCGGACAGCTGAATATTGCTTAATTGAAAGTGCTTTTCGGGATAGTATGAAAGGAAAGTGCTTTTCGGGGTAGTATAAGAGCATTTTTTTTAAATAGCCGAAAACCTTGTGATGGTTGAAATGCTGAGACGGTAGAGGAAGAATTTGGAAATTGGAGAGATCGAAATGAAAATAAACAAAAGTGGGTAGGTTGAATAACAAAAACTTCATCTAAAGGGTTGAAATTATAAATAATTATGCATATTCTTTGATTAGTTATTCAGAATAATTATACATATATTTCACTAATTTTTTGTCCTCACACCTTTATGGAGCTCTGCACTAGCTGAAAGTCACAATATTAATGCTTTTGAGGGAAGAATATTACTTGGAAAAGATTCATGTACATACCCTTACAAGATAAACATGAATATTAGAAACTGAGAACACGAAATACATATCTTGGCAAACATTTAAACCGTATTTCTATACGTACAGATATCATACGAAGACACATAATTTTATTTTTATTTATCAGAATTACAAAGCCATCACACCGTTGATTAATCTGCATGTAATGGAAACAAATACCATTTTTCTTTATTTTTCCTAGACAAACTTGCCCACAAATTCTCACCACACCAGAAGCATGTATAACATGAACTTTTAAAGTTCTATAGGCCACGTGATTACTCAAATACCACAGAAAGCTTTGATAGAACAAGCTGATTTCCTACCCTCTTCTGATTGATTGAAATGAAGGAACCCAAAATGATCAAATGGTTTATACTTCAAGGGGTGTGTCTCATCTCCAAGCTCTTTTGGTACATCTACTACGCCACTACTGAATGAAAACAATCCTAGGGAGTATCTCGCTTCACTTTCATTCATAATCACTTGATGGCGACAAGGTGGTATTCTGTCGTTACTCCATGCCTGAGATGAAAAACAAACTTTTAGATCACCAAATCCCAGTTTCACTGATTAATGATGTTACTAGACGTTGATGAAAGTAGAAGATATTGACTCTTTTTTTTAATTGACAAGTATTACATAAATTAGCTAAATCGAACGCCTCTCCAATCTTAATCTACAAGGATTTGGAGCCTCCTTCAAAGTCCCAACAACAAAGTAATTATCATTTGGTAGGGCTATAAATGTCCTTCTGATAAGGATATTTCTTCTTCTTCTATCGATCGACAATCAAAAGTATATCTTTTTACCAAATTCAATAAATAAAAATAGGAGTGCCACTCACCAGGAGTGCATCACCTGCCATGACAATATAAGATGAAGGGGAAGGTTCAACATCAATCCATTCACCATCCTTTGCCTGTACCTGCAAACCATTTATGTGATTAATCTGATGAATTATTGATGTCATGGTCTTGTCTGTGTGAGGAGTCAAGCCCATGGTTGTTTCGTTCTTCTCTGGCGCTCTGTATTTGAAGTATCGAAGTAGGTAATTGAGTGATCCGATGTAAGATTCGTAGTAAGTTTCCACACCATAACTTTCAAATAGCATTCTCATCACCAATTTGTCTAATTCCACCACTAGCTCCGACATGGAATGAGAACTTTCACTGTAATATTGAACCCAAAAGAGGAAATCAGAACAAAGGCACATTACGTCAAAGAAATAGTTGATAATAAAGTGTTTTTGTGCAACAATTTTCAAGTAAAGGAGCTTTCTGTAAAAGCATACATACCAAACATTCGAAAAGAAATTCGCGTGTTTTTTCAGACCCAACAAGCACTTTTACAAGGCATCTTACAAGCAAGTTTATGTATTTTGATCAAACATTAAAAAATAAAGATAAAAGTGCTTTTGGCAATCTATAAGCATTTTTTTTTGGCTGTTTAAAAAGCAATCTCAAAAGCACTTCAAGTGAAAGGATCAAATGATTGATACCTGAAGCGATTATTTCCAGCAGGCCACATGAGGTTGGTGAAGGTTTGAGTTGCGTCGAGAGTTTCTGGATTATCAATGGCCATGGATTCGTAGAGTGGAATAATGGTATATTGTCCGAAATATTCAAAATAAGGCTTAGTGCTTGTGTTCTTGACTTTAATCTCTATTGGGACATCGAATAATTCTTCAGTTATGGAAAGCACTTCGCTACGAAGTTCTTGAGAAACTTGCTCATAAATTGCTTCAAAGCAACCGAACTCTTCAAACGCATGGCGAATATCCTTGCATGTTGAGAGCCAAGTGCTTGTTCCCGGCTTCAAGTTTTCTTTGGACAAATCTATAACGGGAATCTTCGGCTGTGTTTGGGATCCCATACTCCTGTTTATTCTTCTTACTTTCTTCTATTCTTGTATTTTGTTGATGGGTTCATATGGTTGCATACTAGCTACTTATAGAAATTTATTGATGCATTGGGAATCAAAACAACTCCAATGGTAAGATCTGGTGGAGAAAGATTAATACAAATAGTAAAATACTTTGATATATAGTTGGATTCACTATTATTTGAGAGTCAATAAAATTTAAGAAACTAAGTATGAAGGCAACCGCATTCTCTTGGATATATGTAATTGCACCGTATATGATCAGCTAGATTGGAGAAGTTCTGCATGACACGATTAGATAATGACAATGATGTAGCATTAGCGACAGCCTTATGTACAGGACCACAAACTATTGAAGACAAGATACGTAATGTTCATATGTGAGAGTGACAACCAATTGACCAGTTGATAACCATTTGCAAATAAGGAGTGGTCCTATGCTGCTTAGCTCACTTTCTGCGTCATTGTGCTATGAAATATAACTGGCTTGCAAGGACCAGGTTCACCACTTTAAAATAGGAACTTCACCTTAAATGACGAAATTAAAAACAGGCAAAAAAAAAGACAGTGACAGACAATGAGATGAGCATCGTCAAAATTGTCATTCATGCAATGAACTTCAATTAATTCTAACTACGTGGTAACTTCTTCCTCAAGAACATACATATCTTCTACAGTCCAAATTCACCTTGCCTTTTCCAGCGATGTAGGATCTAACAGTGACATATACATCTTCTACAATCTCATGTACATGTTCTTTGCTATTACCATGATATTGTGTAGCCAACGACAAACCAGGAGAAAAGATTTTATTGTAGGTATCCTACATCATTCCTACAGCTTATATCAATATGTATATATTGAATTTGCTGTTTTACCTAAAAGCTTTAAGCTTGAAAGTAAGGGTTCATATTGAATTTACCACTTTACTTCAAAGTTTTAAGTTTGTTTGAAGGTAAAGACTCCGACAATTGTATTTAAAATTTCTCTCATTTGTAAGAGAAATTTTATTTAATAAATTTTATTACGTGAATCAAAAATAAACTATTGTCTTTAATTTTTAGTATTCATAAGAATGTTAACATTAGACTATCAAGTCAAATTATCTTTGATATTGTGCTAAATTTGCTAATTTACTTAAAAGTTTAAGTTTTTAAAGATAAAAACCTGAGCAAATGTATTGAGATCTCTTAATAAAATCACGTTAAAAAAATCTTATAAATTTAAACTATAATAAAATTAAAGATTAAAAAATAATAATCATACTACTTTAGAACATTTATTTTCTTAACTTATATAATTCATCATCATAAGAATAACATTTCTCATGAAAAAATAAATAAAACGCTAAGTCATTCATGAAAATTAAGAAAATGAATGAGGAAAGGAAAGGAAATGAGGAAGAAAAAGAATAAATTTTCACTATTTTTAAATTATTTATTATCTTAATTTACTATTTAATCAATGAGTTTTATGTTATTTGGTACAAATAATTTAATATAAATACTTAAAATAAGTAATATTAATCCCTGTGTTTGGTGCATAAAATCTCCTTTAAGTAACTCTTTCTTACTCACTCAAGGCATAAAATTAGGAAGAAATCTTCTTTGCAGTAATTAAACGAGCAATTAATAAAAAAAAAGGAGACTGATGTAAAGCAAAAGAAAACCCACATAATTCATTAACACTGAGGATAATTGTTAGATACACAGCTAAACAACAACCAAGCCCCGGACGTGTTTTCAGAGAACATACTGGAGCACCCAGTTAATGCCTGGATACAAGTAACAGACAGAAGCTTCCTATGTATATATAACTAGGGAAGCAAGCACAAAGTTCATGGATAATTAAAAAAAATTAAGAGCTTCAAACGCCACAATAAGCTTTAATAGGACACTTGGATTTGTAACCCTCATCCGTGCGAAAGAAACGCAGCAATCCAAGATGCTCAAAGGGTTTGTACTGCAATGGATGTTCCTCATCAACAAGCTCGTCGGGAACTTCCACGATTCCGTCGCTGAATGAAAATAATGCCAGAGAGTATCTATCGGCAGCGCCGTTCATTATCACTCTGTGGCTGGGAGAATGTATCCTGTCATTGCTCCATGCCTGAACCCAAAAAAATAAATACATTTGTAAGTAAGTTTTTCATATTACGGAAGAATCCCGTGTTATTTATACCAAAAATGGTAAGGGTCCCACCATTAAAGCATCGCCTGCAATAACTACGAAGGATGTGGGCGACATCTCTACATTAATCTTCTGGCCATCCCTTGTATCAATCTCCAGGCCATTAATTTGATTTTGGTGAAGAATTGTGGTGAAGCCCTTGTCAGTATGAGTAACAAAACCCAGATTAGGCTCATCTCCATTCGGTACTCTATTTTTCAGCAGACGAAGAAGATAAGTAATCGACTCTATGTAAGAACCATGGTACTTATCCAGTGCATAGCTTTCCCAGATCATTCTGCTCACAATTCCATCTAATTCTGCTGCTAGCTTTGCGTACCGATTGAGAGTTTTACTAGACAAAGAAATTAAAAAAAAATGACAAAAAAGAAAAATGAGCTTCCACTATGATGATATTAAAGATAGATTTAGTTGAAATATTCATAAAATATATACCAGAAACTATCATTTCCTTCAGGCCACATGATTTTTGCGAAGCTTTGAGTTGCATCTAGAGATGTTGCGTTATCGATTCCCATGCTTTCATGGAGAGGAAGCTTGGGAATTCGTCCAACATAACCATTTAATGGTTTTTCGTATCTGTTTTTCATTTTGGTTTCAGTTGGGAGCTCAAACAACTCTTTCAAGGCACCGAAAATTTTATTACGAAATTCTGGTGACAGTAAATTGTTGCACTCAATTATGAAACACCCATACTCTTCAAGAGCTTGCCTAACATCTTTGCAAGCTTTGAGCCAAGAGTTTGTTCCTGGCTTCAAGTCTTCCTTCGAGAAATCTAGAACAGGAAGCTTGAGCATGGCTTCAGTGTCTTTTTGATTTCTTAATTTTTCTTTTGGGATTATTGAGGAGAGATTGACACAATGTGCATTCTTCAGCCCTTTTATAGTTGCATGCTTCTGAGTTGTTAATAATTGCACTCTTATCTGAAATTTTAAATGCACATTAATGTTCAATTGCCAACAAAATTAAATGATAGGTACTTCTTGACTCTCTATCTTCACAGAAGCATGGATTTTTCGGAAACATATTTGCTGGAGTATAATAAATCGGCGGTTTCTCAGATGATTACAATGAAATTGTTTCAAACTTCCAAATGGTGGTCCATGTTATACAATTATTGGCCCATTTTCTATCATAATTATACAGGAAAATTATGGTCAATCGAGAAAAAGATATTAAATACAATTGTCCGAATCCTCATCTTTATGCTTAAGGTATTAGGTAAAATGACATATTCGACATGAGATATGGCTGTTGAGAAGATCGAACATGATAACATATCAGAATCTGATGTTTCATATTCTATATTATTTTTTAAATTGAACAGGACATAAAATGACTTCGGATCCAAAATTTGACATACTTCTGTCATGGGTTCTATATGATTGTACTAACATATGATAGGAATATTAAGGGAAGAACATAAATCTACATAGATACACCAATTCATGTTCTCATTTTCAATACAAAACCCATTTTGTTCTTGATTATAGGACCACTTTAAATTAATAATTGTATCTTTTTCATAACAAAATCTCATTCATTGTTTAGGGATTTCAAAATCTGGTCCCAATTTAAAGAGACAACCTTGCAACTATTAGATGTATATACAAAGTTCAAACTCCCTCAAATACATTCTGAATTTGCTTTGATATAGGCTTATGCTTTCATTTTCAGAAGACAATGACATAATACTAGAATTTCAATTTCATAATTACAAGTTGAAGACATGATACATTTTCTTTTTTAGGGTTATGGACCACTATTTGTTAATTGTATAAATTACTTTCAAATAAATTTTATAATATGATATGCAATAAGTTCTCTCTCGTTGCACATGGACAATAATTGTATACATTATGAATCAAAACAAATTTTGTCCTGTATGTGATATTAGTTAAATACTCAGTCCTCTATAAATGATATAATGTGTACAATGTCCAAGGGCACCTTGTGATTATCACTATGAATTATGCTTCCTGATCATGATTTGCAAATGAGGGACTGGGCTAGATGAGCAAGCATTGCATTCTATGGGTGTATGCTACAAGCAACTCATAAATATTGTCTACACTTATGAGATACAACTGAAAGGGAGTACAGTGCATAAAGGAGTAAGAGTGGTGTTTTTGGATTCACTTGTGGGACAAATTCATAAAGCAAAACAATGTAATCTATTTAGCTGTCTTGTTAGGCTAGCAGATATTCGGAGCAACTTCAACAACAGCAATAACTGTCTTACCTCCTTTGGAAATTTAACTCCTTAATACACAAGGCAAAGACAAGGACAAAGAGTTTATTACCTTATTACCTACTTAATTTATTACTTTATTTCAAAAAAAAAGAACAACAAGAGTATGAAAATTCGACAATCAAACCTCAAACTTTATATATTTTTGGGTTGTACTCGAGAAATAATTAATTACAAAAAATATAATTAAATAATTAAATAATTAATAAATTATATTTACATCGTTGTAAATTTAAAAAAAGTACATAAAATATAAATATTTAATAAGATTTACTGTTAAATATTGTGATATTATATAATAATATGTTGAAAATGTTATACTTTTTATTTTTCATGCTTTAAATTTTGTTGAAAATAAAATTATAATAAAACAAAATACTTAAAACATGGGTAATTTGTGAAGTATTGCCAAACAGGGCCTTAGAAGTGTCAGGAGGATCGGATCAGACCTTCTGGCTCAACCCATCTTAATGTGGTCTAATGGACCTTGCTCTGTGTTTAGGCTCAATAGAGTTAGCAATAGGTTTGAGGTTCTGTTTACACCCATCTTGCATTGTATGAATATTGCTGAATTAGGAATAATAAATAAGACAAAATTGAAATAAAATGGTAAATTCTTACTGAGAAGATGTACAAACAAGAACTTGTTAAGCCCTTACAATACAAACATAAAACTATATGCAACGCCAGTAAGCCACCAGTACCAAAACACTTTCAATGTTCTTATCTCGTTTGGAAGTTAAAAAACTTGATTCCAAAACCGAAGAGAAATCCAAATATTACTGTAAATGCAGCAATAACAACAGCAACAACTGGCAGAAAATCATGCTTGAAACCAAAATAACTTCTGAGAAATTGTTCAACTTTTTCACCTGACTCAAGCTCTTCTTTTATATCTCCAAATTGGGATACAACCAATCCATACAGACTCCAAGATACTGGACTTGCCCAGTAGTACCATCTCCACCATATAGGAATTCTCTGTCATCAAAAAAGTTTCAAAATGTTAGGAAGCAGTTTGTCATTTGATGTGTATACTTTGGAAAGCAAGCATTTCAACGAGTAGTGGGCGGCAGGTGGCGCTTACCGTTCTTGGGATGATGAACCCAGAAAAGACATTCCATATTGCATAAAATGCAGCTGAAACAATGGCAGCAACATGGTGGTTTGGAGTCATAGACACGGCCATCATTCCGTAAAAGGTGAAGTATAAGAATGTGAACAACATAAAGTATTGATACCAAAGGAATTTGGCCACAGTCCATTCAAATCCGATCATTGCATAGACTATCACACCATATACAATAGATTGAACCAATATATAAGGAATCTCAATCATAACCTGAAAGGGAAAACAAAATTCAATAAGAACAATAAAAGCACAAAGAATTTTACATTTCTGGTATGTAACCTGTGAAAAAGCTAGTTACTTGTGCAAAGGCATATGGCATGGCTGAATACATTCCGGCAGCTCTTTCTCTATAGAAGACTGTTCGTTCAACAGCTACCACTGGCTGTACAGCCGTAGCATTTTGAATGCCAAGGAAGAGAACAGCAATGTACATAGAGCCCGTTGCATTAAACAGATCTTGTTGCTTTTTCCTACAATTTGAAATTTCAAAATTAAGAAACATTAAAAGGTATAGAGCTATGAGACTTCAAATGACACAGAAGGCTAATGCTTCAGTCACCAATTTGGAACTCACGTTTTAGTGCCCAAGTCCCAGAACATTGTACCAAATATCAAAGCGATGAAGGTTGTAAATATAAATCTAACAGCAGTATATGGTGGATTACGCCAGTATGACCAATGCTGCTTCCATAAGCAAGCCAGAGTTTGGGTAAAAAATGATTGTGAATACTGTGTAGGGAAATAAAGATCCTTTGAACCCGGAGAAGGCTGGCTTAAATCTCTGATGAGAGCTTTGTTTCGCCTGGAACATTTGACATACATTAGCAACAAATTTAAGGTAGTACAACAAAAGTGGCATGAGAATTTTAGTCTAATAACATAGCCATCTAATTTACAAAAATGTTACCTGTACAATTCTGAGTTTTTATAAATAGCATTAAAATCAACCCCCAAAGCTATTTCTTGGGATAGAGCGGAAACTTCCAACATCCACGTTGCTGGATTGTATCCATCTTTGATTCTGCTAACTCCTTCAATTCCCTTCGCAAAAAGAAAAAGAAAGAAAAATACATTATCTTGTTTTGTAATGTAATATAAAGATGAATACATCAGAAAGAAATTTGAAGTTATATTTTCATCTTATGTGGTTTATGAAATTCATCACATCATACCTCAAAATAATTTATAAGTTGGCTAGAATGGCGACCCAATGGCCCAACATATATCTCTTGTCCTCCTCGCTTCAGCAGAAACAGCTGCAATGCCAGATTAAACATATTACACTCATTGAGTCACAAATAGAGGAGAACTAGAAAATGCATGACTCCTTTGATCTGGTATCAACATTTCTCACCTCATCAAAAGCTTCAAAGATATCAATGCTTGGCTGATGAATGGTGCAAACGACTGTTCTTCCTGTGTCCACAGTGTTCCTGACTGTTCTCATAACAATAGCAGCAGCTCTTGCATCTAGCCCAGAAGTTGGCTCATCCATGAATATAATAGAGGGATTTGCAACAAGCTCAACTGCAATGGTAAGCCTCTTGCGTTGCTCTGTCGACAAACCACTTACACCAGGCAAACCAACCAGTGCTTGTCTCAATATGTTCAATTCCACAAGCTCCATGACTTCCTCAATGAACATCTGCAAATCATGAGTGAAAATGTAAATTGATACAACCATTGCCAAGTGCTTATTCATGGATTCAAGCTACTTCACAGTGCATGGGATTTCAATACCAACCTTTCTCGTTTCAGAATCAACATCTGGGGGTAATCGAAGCCAGGCCGAGTAGAGCAAGGACTCATATACAGTGACAAAAGGAGAGTGTATGTCATTTTGCTCGCAGTACCCTGAAATGCGAGCAAATGTTTCTTGCTTCTTTGGGTAACCAGATATCATGATGTTCCCAGTAATATATCCACTAGTTTTCCTACCCGCCAACACATCCATCAGAGTGGTTTTACCAGCACCACTAACACCCATTAGAGCTGTAAGAACACCTGGCCTGAATGAACCACTCACACCATTCAAAAGTACCAATTTGTCTTCAACAACACCTTGAAGTTTCATTTCCTGCAAAGTTTAATCAAACAAAATGGTCTTCATGTCTGGGCTGCAATGCAGTGAAGTATAATATTAATTTCTGAAACTTAATATTACCTGGGGCATGTCAACAGAGTATGTAACTTCATCAAAGGTAATGGAATGGGGTTCAAATGGAAGAACCATTCCTCTTTTCTTGCTATGATTGGCCTCAACAGCTTCTTCTGTTACAAGATATGTTTCAGTATGTCAATCATCTAATAGGCAAAGTATGACGAATCAGATACCCGTGAGACACAATTACCATAAATGAGTTTCGTTACCTGAGTTAGCTTTGTGACTAGAACTACTTGCATGAGTAGACAACTGAATGGTTCCTCCCACTCTGTTATCAAGCTTTTTTTTCTCGGATTCCTCTGTTATAACAGCCTGAGGCTTCTCAAATGCTACACATATATTTGCACATAATAAGTACATAATCTCTATGTTTTAGAAGGCAATAAAGTGAAGAAGCTAAAGATACTCACGGTTAAGAAAAGTGAGAGCCAGTGTGAAACCAAAGTTGAACAGTATTATAAAACCAATCATAGCGCCGACTCCTATCCAATACCAATATGCATGGGGAAAGAACCCACGAGACTCCAAAACTTCAACTCCAAGTGGTTTAGTCGAGTTTGGGAGAATCTTTGATATTAAAATGTTTAAAACATCAGCATTTTATTAATGCCAAATAAACAAATAGGACAAAGGCCATTTGGGGTATTACCTTGCTCCAGCTGTTCCCAAGAAACTCATTAGCTACAATTGCATTCTGCCCATACATCATAGGTGAAAGCCAGTAAGCCCATATCCACCATTTCTTGATATCATCTGTGTTATTCAACGATGAAAACAAAGTGTTGCAGTTAAAGTTCTATCATATGTAAAAATAGTATAGTAGTTCAATTTCTTAAAAGCCAACACATGGCCCCGGTCCACCCATGCACAAACAGAAATCTCCTCTCCACAGAGATAGGCCAAAACAACTAGGCTATCCCCTAGGGGACACAAAAAAAAGGTTAATTAGTGAATTTAACTTTCATGTTTTTATACCTCGTGAAAGGACAAATCCACCAAGCGTAAAAAGCAGGAGCAATGCAAATGAACCAAATGTATTAGCAACAATCATGTTCCTCCCTGTTGCAGCAATAAATCGGAACAATGCAGAAGACATCTGGTTAACAAACAAGAGCACCAAGTACTGCTTTGCAAACCTGCAGCAAGTAGATCAACTTGTAAAACAATTGCATTAATAGGCCAAAACATGCAATAAAATCTTCAATTGCTCCTCATAAATTTGCCACTTTTTATCTCTTCTTACCTCCCAACATTGGGATCAAACCCAACTACGTAATATGTTAGGAAGACCCAAACAGCAACCTCTGCAAATGAAATGGGGATCTTGAGGATCCATGTGGGAATAGCATAGGCCCATGGAGGATAGAATCGGAGGTCTCTTTGCTTGTAGAATACAGGAAGCTTTGCTATTGTCATAGAAATCTCTGCCATTCCATTGAACATGACCATAACGACAGTGAAGAACAAGGCACCTGTATAAAGTACTCCATCATTTATTGAACCCCGGTGCATCTTTGTCCGGAAGAAGAGTGTCATAGTTATTAGTGACATTGTTGTAAGCTAGAAGCACAAGAAAAACAATATATAAGTACATTATCACTTAAACAAAAGAAAAATAATAATAACAATAATAATAATAATAGAAATAAAGTTGATACGCACTTGGAAAAGTTTGAATATGTAAACAAACGAGTTCCTCTTCATCAACAAAAATTCTCTTGAAGTGCAAGCTTTCAACAACTCCTTCTTGTTAACACCATACTCTCTGGTAGTCAAAGCAGCTGGGTGGCTTTTCCTCTTATCAAATGGAGTTATAAGTTCATCACCAAGTTCCTGTCCCACATGGAATGACTGGAATGCCTCAGCAAATTCCTCGGCAGTGACAAACCTGTAAGGCTCCTGTTTACGTACCCAATACTGTTGCTGATCTTTCTTTGATGTCACCTGCAACATTTTGTGAATCATGACATTGAATATGAGAATTTACATATGAAACTCCTCTTACTATGATTAAAACTTGTAGTATGTTGAAAATTAGAGAAATGATGATAATCTCTTAGAAGAATTTTATCAGCACTTACTTCTTGCAAGAAGTCAGCAACGCCCTTCCTTTCAGGACATCTGAATCCCATGCCTTCAAAAAAGTCTAGCACTTGTTCACGAGGACCTTGGTACACTATCTGACTATCAGACAGAAGGATAATATCATCAAAAAGGTCATAAGTTTCTGGTGCTGGCTGTAGGAGGGAGATCAAAGCCGTTCCATCAAGGATGTGAATATTTTGCCTGATACAGTTAACAATATTGAAAGTTGTTGAACTGTCCAAACCAGTAGATATCTCATCCATGAATAGAGCCTTTGCTGGTCCAACCAGCATTTCACCTGTAATTCAATTATTAAAAGATTTGACATGCTTCAATTAAAATAGATAATAGACTTGCGTTTTCTCTTTGCAATACATATGAATTAGTGAAGTTTTAGCATTTACCTGTTGTTACACGCTTCTTTTGTCCTCCAGATATACCTCTTACCATTTCATCACCTACGAGAGTATCAGCACACACTTCCAGTCCTAAAACCTACACATTGATGCAGTTACCATGATTATTAGAGTTATTTTTAATAACAATTCATAATGTTAGAGTGATTTGTGATGAAAGAAACCTTTAGAATGTAATCTGTGTTCACACTGGCCTCTTGGCCTTCTATGGATGTTGCCTGTGACATGAGAATTGAAAGAGATAAGAAATTCAATCACAATGAGTATAATCCTTGGCCATAAGATTGATGGAATCAAATTCTATTTGTTAAATTGACACAAAAAACTCAAGTGAACAATTAAGAATGGCAGGAATTGAATATCAAAATCATTATTGTCACAGACTACCAGACTGAAAAAAAGTTTTAAGAGAAAAGTTTTAGAACTCCCAAAGCAAGCTTCTCTCACCTTCATGAAAACATCAATATCAGGATCGGGCTTAATATTTGCTGCTTTCTCTCTTCTAGCCAACTCCGATAACATGTCTGCATTTTAGAAGAAGTAATCTTTAATTATGATGCAAAATAAGAAATCTGCCATACTTCAAAATGTATATTATGTTAAAAGGGAAAACAAAAGAGAAAGAACCAACAAACCATAACGACTTCCAACCCCCTGGCATCTTGCAGAAAATTCCAAGGTTTCCCTTACAGTCATTTCTCCTATATGAACGTCATGCTGACTGATATAAGCAGCAGTTCTCTGAGGCATAAATTCATGCATGTCGTGGCCATTGTATGTCACCCTACCCGACACCTAAACAAGATAGTTCACTTCCCCATTATAAATAAGCCCGGAGAGCGAAAATCAATAATAAAATTCGAATACTCTCCACACTAGCATCAAATAAAGTTATAACTATGTACAATCACCTGTAGACTAGGATCAAGCTTCCCGGCCAAAGCCAACAACAGAGTTGTCTTTCCAGAACCTGGAGGACCCAAAAGCAGTGTCATTCTGCAACAAACAATTGAACACGATGAGACATAATTGCCCGGAGATCATGAATTCGCATAGGATATAGCATGAATTCAGTTCTCACCTCCTCGGCTTTATGATTCCACTAACATCCTTCAGGATTGTCAAGTGTTTCTTTTTACTTCTTAGAATATGCAGACTGTTCAAGAAACCCTTCAAACAAAAATACAATAGGAAAATGTAAAGATAAAATTTACCCTCCCAAGAAAAAAAAAGGAAGAAACCAGGTCTATGTTATTATCTTGTTACCTCCATCATGTTCATGGAGAAGTTAACGAATGTTGGCAAAGCTCTACCTCCGACCTGTGCTTCTGCTTCAACGTGTAAGTGCTCAAATCGGACTTCAATTGTGGGAAGTTCGATTCCAACTCTGAGGAAGAAAGAGGAAAAAAACCCGAGAACAAAGAAAATTAAATAAACATGAAAAACATGAATTTCAGGCACCAGAACAGAGCTCCTCTGTTTGGCTGCCAAGAAAATCACTAAGCAAGTATGCAAACTCACATATGCATGCATGACACAAAAAATGATTGAATACAATTTTACCTATCTAGGCGACTCCTGAGCTTCAACAAGAACTGTTCATTATCCACCTCTGCAACTTTCAGCAACCTTTCAATCAACTTCTGCCTATCTTGCAATCCCAAATTAAGCACATCAATTTCGCTAGTATCGCCTCGTGAAGATGTCAGTATTCCTTTCCTCAAACGATCAAAAGTTGGTAATTTCTCAAGTGCAGCCCATTTCAAAGCTTCTTCATCATCTTCTTCTCTTACAGACCTTGAAAATACATCCGAAGCATTTCTTTTCCATATAGAAGAACTTCCTGAACGTAAACTAGCACTCGCCAAGTAAATATTACCCCCATCCATTACAACTCAAAACTATCAGACCACCAAAACCCAGAATTGTTTTCCTCTACTTATTGAAGAATAAAAATCTGGTTCTGCTCTTTAGAAACACATATTTTTCCACTTTATCCAGACTTGAAAACGGTCAAATGGCAATTTAATAAATAGTGCCGGCCAAAGTTGGCGGCGAGAAATAACCATTTATATGTTTTTTGGAGTTTCCTTGTTAAATAATTCATGTCCAACGTCGAGCTGGCGGGCGAACACTGCAACTTCCATTCAAATTGAAAATCACCCTTCGTCTTGTCACCATATATTTTTTTATAATTCTTCGAATGCTTGATGCAGAATTCCGTTGGCGGGATTCGTTCATTTTTTTCTACGTCAACCTGATAACGAAAGACTAACCAAATTGCATGTTACTCCCACAGCTTAGTAATAATTGTTCAACTTCCAGCCCGGATATTCAGAAGACTTTATTCGGAGAAATTTAATTTATTAGGCTACTAGCTGTTTAATAATATAATAACACAACCTGTATAGAGTTCTTTTTTCAAAAATAATTCAATTTTTAAGTAATTTTATGTTTATAATTCAAATAAATGATGCTTTATATTTAAAATCACGTATTTATTTAATAATTATTTTATTTTTTTCCGTCAATATTTGATAAATTTTATTAAAATTATATTTTTCTCGATAAAAAAGAGTTAAGAAAAAAATTCAATAAAAATAGTAAAAAAAAACCAAAATAAAATATTTATTACGATAAATATTTAATCTTAAATATACAATATTATTTATTTAAATTATAAATATAAAATAATTTAAAATTTAAACTATTTTTATAAAAAAAAATTCACAAAACCCATTGATTGCTAAATTCTGTGTTTAATTCTTCATTTTTAAGTCAGATTAATGATTGAATTAAAATAAATAATTAGATTAATTAATTTCAACCATGAGTTGATTAACACAAAGTAGTTAAAGTTAATGATGTTTCAATGAATTTAATCAATAATCTATAACCTAATCATTGATACAATCCATCTTGAATAAATATATGATAGTATGAGTTTAAGGTGATTTAGTTATCATGTTATAATTTCTGGAAAAATTATTGCAGGAAAGCCTGCCATATTTGACCATGGAAATCAAATAATATATTATATTATGAGTGCAATGGACTGGTTTGGGCATATAAAATAATTGATGGTAGCATCACCCTTGATGTAGAGGCAACTTTGGATTACTGTGAAGACTACAAAATTGCAATAACCAGTCAAAGCAAGCAGGATAAGAACCCATTCTGTGATGCACAGAAGTCAGTCAGTCTGCCTCTGGCCTGCAAGGCTTTGACCCATATTCTTAAAGAAGCTGGAAACCCAAGGGCAAAGTTCTGCTCCCGGCATCTGCTTCTGCTTTTGCTTCAGATTCTGAAATCAGACTTTACCAAACCTGAGAAAAATTAAACAAAGAGAAATTACTGCCGACTGGTTGGGGTAAAAGGGTTTCTAGAAGTGAAACAGGTCAAGTCAATAGCTAATAAATTCCCAACACTTGCAGAAACCCGTGACTGCAAAAGAAGAAGATAGCGTAGCAAGTTGCTCTGCATGCGTATGCTGTTTGCATCAAGAGACTGTATTCTGTAAAAAAAATATTGTATAAATACAAACAATATTATTTTAGTAGAAATATGTATTCTGTAAACGTCAGTATAAAGACCAACGTCTTAATCAAAGAGAACTACACTTTACAAGATACAGTGTACTGTGCACTGTACATTTGACTTCAATAAATTTGGGACTTTGAATCTGCCAAGGGTCTTGATTTTTTTTGGATTTGGGTACTAGAAGAAATTGAAAACTTTGTTGTTATCCACGCTGTTGCTTTTTGAAAAATAGCCTCCATTATTGGGCTTTGTTATTTTGACCGTAAAATTTAAAAAAAAATTGATTATTTAACAAAGAAATGAATTAAATTAGGATATATTAATTATATATAAGGTAAAAAAATTAATTTTATATCAAACAAGTCCTTATTAATTTTTTAAACTTTTATTGATAACCAACTATGACTTTAAAGATAATTAAAATAGACAATTGGTTAAAATCTTATAATATTAAACTCGATAAAAGTTATATTCAAGACTTACAATTTTTTTTATTTATAATATAAAATAATAATTATTTTTGTAAAAATTTAAAAATATTTAAATAAATTTTAAATAAAAAATAACCGTATTACTAATTTTATTCAAGAACATGCAATTCAAACATCAATGGTATCATAATCATTTTTCTTTCCAATACTAAATTCAACTTAGGCAACTACGAGAAATGCTTTGTCCAAAAGTGCTGACTTTTTACGTGCTTTTTTTGACCATACTCTTCTAGAAAAAGAGAGAGAGAGAAGCTTGTAGGAAATGTTAAGTATATTGATAATACATGGGCCTAATGGCATGTCAAGGCCCAATATTAATGGATACATGGGGGGCCACCACAACCCATAAACAATATAATAATATTTATTAATTAATGTTGACCACATAGACATTAATGAATATACAGTATCTGGACAAAGCCGATGGCCTTGTGTGAAAAGCAAAAGCATTTAAAAGAATGAGTCAAAATTTTCTATCGTTTCTGGAAGTTAAATACCTTAATTCCTAGAGCAAAAATAAATGCAAAACCAACTGTAAACCCAAGTACAACAGCTGCAACAACTCCCAGAAAATCATGCCTGAAGCCAAAATAATCTCTCAGATATTGCTCCACTGTTTGCCCTGACTCAGTTATGTCTTGTATGTCTCCAAATTGGGATACAACCAATCCATAAAGAGTCCAGGATACTGGACATGCCCAGTAGTACCATCTCCACCATATTGGAATTCTCTGTTATCAGAAGAGTTATAAGATGTGAGGTCAAAAGTTGTCATTTGATGTGTATACTTGGAAGGAAAGTTGGCATTTGAATGAATGATGAGGGGTGGAGACTTACCGGTCTCGGGATGATGAATCCGGAAAAGACATTCCATATTGCGTAAAATGCTGATGAAACGATGGAAGAAATGTGGTGGTTTGGTGTCATGGACACAGCCATCATGCCATAGAAGGTGAAGTATAACAATGTGAAGTACATGAAGAACAGATACCAAAAGAACTTGGTGGCAGTCCATTCGAATCCAATCATTGCATATACTATCACACCATATACAACAGCTTGAACAAATATGTAGGGGATCTCAATCATGACCTGCAGGGGAAAAGAGAAAATTCAGTAAATAAAAAGAGAAAGCAGAAGAGAATTCAGTTATGTGACATGGGAAAAGCTAGTTACTTGTGCAAAGGCATATGGCATGGCTGAATACATTCCGGCAGCTCTTTCTCTGTAGAAGACTGTTCGTTCCACAGATACTACGGGCTGTACAGATGAAGCATTTTGGATGCCAAGGAAGAGAACAGCAGCATACATTGAACCCATTGCATTAAACAGATCTTGCTGCTTTGCCCTATAATTTGAAATGTCCAAGTCAGGATTGATTACAAGGCAGATCAAGCTATAAAACTTTGAATGAAATGTAAATGTAATGTTTGAAATTCATAGTAGTCACTCACGTTTTGGTTCCCATATCCCAGAACATTGTCCCAAATATCAAAGCTATGAAGGTCGTAAACAAAAACCGAACAGCACTGTATGGCGGATTACGCCAGTATGACCAATGCTGTTTCCATAAGCAAGCCACAGTTTGGGTAAAAAATGACTGTGAATACTGTGTAGGGAAATAAAGATCCTTCGAACCAGGAGCAGGCTCGCTTAAATCTCTGATAAGGGCTTTGTTTCTCCTGAAATATTAGACATACATCACCAAAAAATCCGAGATAGAACCAACAAATGTGGTAGGTGGATTTCAGCTTAATAATAAAATCCAGTACTTTGTCATAAGCTAACCTGTACAGCTCTGAGTTTTTGTAAATATTAGCAAAATCAACCCCCAAAGCTATTTCTTGGGATAAAGAGGTGACTTCCAACATCCAAGTTGCTGGATTGTATCCATCTTTAATTCTGTCAACTCCGTCAAGTCCCTTCACAAAATTAACGTAAGTGTGTTAGCTGGTTTTATAATGTAACTTGTTGAAGTTAAAATTTGGTTTTAGGTGGTGTGTGAAAATTTATCACATCATACCTCGAAATAACTGATAAGTTGGCTAGAATTGCGACCCAATGGCCCAACATATATCTCTTGTCCTCCTCGCTTCAGTAGAAACAGCTGCAGTATCACGTTAAACATGTTGGACTCACGAATCACAAATAGAGGGGAGCTTGAAAAATGTGTAACTCCTTCGATCTGGTATTAACGTTACTCACCTCATCAAAAGCTTCAAAGATGTCAATGCTTGGCTGATGGATGGTGCAGACCACTGTTCTTCCTGTGTCCACAGTGTTCCTGACTGTTCTCATAACAATAGCGGCAGCTCTTGCATCTAGTCCGGAAGTTGGCTCATCCATGAATATGATAGAGGGGTTTGCAACAAGCTCAACTGCAATGGTCAGCCTCTTGCGCTGCTCTGTCGACAAGCCACTTACACCAGGCAAACCAACCAGTGCTCGTCTCAATGTGTTCAATTCCACAAGCTCCATGACTTCCTCAATGAACATCTGCAAATCATGAGTGAAAATGTAAATTGATAAGAGCCGTTGCAAGAACATTATCAAGGATTCAATTAACTTCTAACATTCAGCACTGAATGACACAAAAGGGAAAAATGACTATAAGCCTGAAACACCGTGGGATTTCAGAACCAACATTTCTAGTTCCAGAATCAACTTCTGGGGGTAATCGAAGCCAGGCTGAGTAGAGCAAGGACTCATATACAGTAACATGAGGAGAGTGGATATCATTTTGCTCGCAGTATCCTGAAATACGAGCGAATGTTTCTTGCTTCTTCGGGTACCCAGAGATTGTGATGTTCCCAGTAATATATCCACCAGTTTTCCTACCGGCTAATACATCCATCAGAGTGGTTTTACCAGCACCACTAACACCCATCAGAGCTGTAAGAACACCTGGCCTGAATGCACCGCTCACACCATTCAAGAGTACTAATTTGTCTTGAGCCACTCCTTCAAGTTTCATTTCCTGCAAAGTTAAACCAAACCAATTATTCATTATGTCTGGACTACCCTGCATTGAAATATACACATTACCTTTTAAACTTATAACTACCTGCGGCATGTCAACAGAGTATGTAACTTCATCAAAGGTAATGGAATGGGGTTCAAATGGAAGAACCATTCCTCTTTTCTTGTTATGATTGGCCTCAGTAGCTGCTTCTGTGATAGATAGAGAATTGGAAGTGTTTCTCCTCCTAATATCCTGTCCGCTCTCTGCATTGTCAGTCAAGATAAATTAGGATTGTCAATTAGAATTTATCATCGAAGAGGCATAGTTCATTGTATCATATATATTCACACATAACTGACATAAATAAGCTTAACCACCTGAGTTTGATCTGTGATTAGAGGTACTTCCACGATTTGGTAACTGGATGGATCCTCCCATTCTGTTATCATGCTCGCTACTTTCAGATTCCTCTGTTATAACAGCCTGAGGCTTCTCAAATGCTGCATATATATTTGCGGAAAATAAGAACATATATAATCTCTATGTTTTAGACGGCATGAAAGTGAAGAAATTAAAGGTACCCACGGTTGAGAAAAGTGAGAGCCAGAGTGTAACTCAAGTTGAACAATAGAATAAAACCAACTGAAGCCCCTGCTCCTATCCAGTACCAATATGCATGGGGGAAGAACCCGCGAGACTCCAAAACTTCAACTCCAAGTGGTTCGGTCGAGTTTGGGAGAATCTTTGATAGGAAAAAAGTTTAAAACATCAGCATTTTATTAACGCCAAAATAACACAAATATGCACAAAGCTCATTTGGGGCTTTACCTTTCTCCAATTGTTCCCAAGAAACTCGTTAGCCACTATTGCGTTCTGCCCATACATCATAGGTGAAATCCAATATCCCCATATCCACCATTTCTTGATGTCATCTGTGTTATTAAACAATGAAAAGAAAGCGTTGTAGTTAAATTTCAATAAACAAGCTATTTAGTCAATTTGCCAAAAATGAAAAGAGAGGCAAACTTTTATACCTCGAGAAAGGACAAATCCACCCAATGCAAAAAGCAGGAGCAATGCAAATGAACCGAATGTATTAGCAACAATCATGTTCCTGCCTGTTGCTGCAATAAATCGGAACAATGCAGAAGTCATCTGGTTAAGTAACAAGAGCAGCAAGTACTGCTTGAACAACCTGCAGTAAGCAGATCAGGTTGTAAGATATTTGGATGAATTGATCAAACATATTGTAAAATCTCCAGTTGTTACTGGCAAATTTATACTTCTTATCCTTTCTTACCTTCCGACATTGGGATCAAACCCAATTACATAATAGGTGACGAATACCCAAACTGCAACCTCTACAAATGAGATGGGAATCTTGAGTATCCAAGTGGGAAGAGCGTATGCCCATGAAGGATAGAATCGCAAGTCTCTTTGCTTGTAGAATACAGGAAGCTTTGCTATTGTCATAGATATCTCTGACATTCCGTTGAACATGATCGTAACGACAGTGAAAAACAAGACACCCGTATAAATCACCCCATCATTTACTGAATCTCGGGGCATTTTTGTCCGAAAGAAGAGTGACATAGTAATCAACGCCATTATTATAAGCTGGGAGCATAAGAAAACAATCAATGAATAAACTATTGACTCAAATAAAAGGTTAAAACAACTTAAAATGGAGCTGATACCCACTTGGCTGAGTTTGAATATGTAGACGAAAGAGTTCCTCTTCATCAACAAAAGCTCTCTAGAGATGGAAGCTTTCAACAACTCCTTCTTGTTAACACCATACTTTTTGGTAGTCAAAGCAGCGGGGTGGCTTTTCCTCTTATCAAATGGTGTTCCAAGCTCATCACCAACTTTCCGTCCCGCATGGTATGAGTGGAAAGCCCCAGCGAATTCATCGACTGTTACAAAACGGTAAGGCTCCTCTCTTCGTGCCCAATACTGCTCCTGATCTTTCTTTGATGTCACCTGCAATATTTTGTGAATCATGGTAATAGGAGAATTTACACATTGGACTCCACTTAGCATTAGAAAGGCAGTAATTTGAAATTTTGAGAAATAAAGCTATTCTCCTAGAAGAATTCTCCTATGCCCTTTAATAAAAGATTTTGTAGGAAAGAGTTTATCAGCACTTACTTCTTGCAAGAAGTCAGCAACGCCTTTTCTTTCAGGACATCTGAATCCCATATGTTCAAAAAAGTCTAGCACTTGTTCGCGAGGACCTTGGTACACTATCTGTCCATCGGACAGAAGGATAATATCGTCAAAGAGATCATAAGTCTCTGGTGCTGGTTGTAAGAGAGAGATCAAGGCAGTTCCGTCAAGGATGTGAACGGTTTGCCTGAGAGAGTTCACAATATTGAAAGTCGTTGAACTGTCCAAACCAGTAGAAATCTCATCCATGAACAGAGCCTTTGCTGGTCCAACCAGCATTTCACCTATATTTCAATCATTGAATATTATGATATGCTCAAATTTAAGATAAATAACTGGTTTATAAATGTTCTTTGCAAGAGAAATAATTGATGAAGTTCTGCAATTTACCGGTTGTAACACGCTTCCTTTGTCCTCCTGATATGCCTCTTATCATTTCATCACCTACCAAGGTATCTGCACAAACTTCCAGTCCTAAAACCTGCAATATCATGCGGCAAGGTGTTAAAGCTGGAGACAATTTGATACTTGCTTGTAATAACTTCTTAGATTAGAGTGATATATGAAGAAAATACCTTTAAAATATAATCTGTGATCACACTCGCCTCTTGGCCTTCTGTGGCAGCAGCCTGTGACAAGATGTAAGATATTCAATCACCATGCGTATGAATCAATAAACATAAGATTGAATCCAATCAAATTCTATTTGCTAAATTCGCACAAAATATAGAACAGAATAAACCAGTTGAAGTGCACGATTCAACATGTTTTAAAACAAAACTTCTGATTTATATTTTGGTTAATCAAAATTTCTTGTTTTGGCAAGACTCGCTTGATTGGATTTGAATAAGTTGATTACTAGACTTCTTCATGAATCAAGTTCAACTTCTCTCACCTTCATGAAGACATCAATGTCAGGATCAGGCTTTATATTTGCTGCCTTCTCTCTTCTGGCCAACTCCGATAACATGTCTGCAATTTACAAAAAGCAACAACCTTTAATGCTCAAATTAAATGACAAATCTGTTACACTTCAATCTGAATTATTTAAAGGGAAAACAAAAGAGAAAAAAGCAACTAACCATAACGCGTTCCGACCCCCTGGCATCTTCCTGAGAAGGCCAAGGTTTCCCTGACAGTCATTTCTCCTATATGGACATCATGTTGACCGATATAAGCAGCAGTTCTCTGAGGCACAAATTCATGCATCTCGTGCCCGTTGTAGGTCACCCTACCCGAAACCTGAACAACACAATTAACTTCTGACATTAGAGACAGGCCCAAAGTGCAAAAATCAATACTAAAAACTAAGTCCCGTCCATACTAAAATCAATGAAAGTTAATAGGTGTATAAATCACCTGTAGATTAGGATCTAGCTTCCCGGCCAAAGCCAACAACAGTGTTGTCTTTCCGGATCCTGGAGGACCCAAAAGCAATGTCATTCTGCCACAAACAAATGAGCATATTGAGATATGACTTCCCAGATATCAGCGATTTGCATAGAAAAGAACAGGAGGTCGGTTCTCACCTGCTTGGCTTTATGATTCCACTAACATCCTTCAGGATCGTCATATGTCTCTTTTTACTTGAAAGAATATGCAGAGAGTTCAAGAAACCCTTCAAACCAAAAGACAAGAGGAAAATTAACTCTAAAATTAACCCAAAATAGAAAAAGAAAATGATTTATGTTACTAAGTTTCTACCTCTACTATGTTGAAGGAAAAGTTAAAGAATGTAGGCAAAGCTCTGCTTCCCACTTGTGCTTCTGCTTCAACATTTAAATGCTCAAATCGGACTTCAATTGTGGGAAGTTCGATTCCAACTCTGGTAAAAAAAAATAATCCCAAGCAAAGAAAATCATAAACTAAGAACCAGAACAGAGTTCCTCTGTTTGGCTGCCAGGAAGGTTAAAAAAAACACACGCACACAAACTCACACATGCATGCATGATAATAATAAATAAGTAAATAAATAAACAAAAGGTTACCTATCAACGCGATTCCTGAGCTTCAACAGAAACTTTTCATTATCCACATCTGCAACTTTAACCAACCTTTCAATCAACTTCTGCCTCTCGTCAAATCTCAAATCGTTCACTTCAATTTCATTCGCACCACCCTTTGAAGTTGTCAGTATCCCTTTCCTCAAACGATCAAAAGTTGGCAATTTCTCAAGCGCAGCCCATCTCAGAGCCTCTTCATCGTCTTCTTCTCTAGAAGATCTCGAAAATACATCCATGGCATTGTTCCTCCATATCGAAGAACTTCCTGAACGTAAACTACTACCCGCTTTGTAAATATTAGCATCCATTACAACAACTCAAGCTAAAACACCCACCAAAACCCAGAAATTTTTTTTTCCCTTTATTTGTTCAATACTTGGATTAACAAATCCAATATTGGAATTGTGTTATCCTACACAAAACAATATCTTGCTTAATATGAAGGTACTGGATATTGATGAAGATAGAATTGTATATATAGTGCGGAAAACGAACAGCCATTGGTAAGTCAAATCAAATAGTTAATAGTTCCCAGCTTCCAAGTAGTTTCATTCATGCTCATTGGAGGAGGCGCGCAACAATTGAATTTTCTGTTAAACAGCATCATTTTACCACCTGTCATGGGAGGATCCTCGTTTTGACAAACTGAAAAAAAATCAAAGAACATAATAAAAAAAGACAAATCAAATTTATAATTTAAATTAGATGACAAGTTCAATCCGTTTGTGCACACAAGACAACTATTTACGGGAAAGGATGCTGTTTTAGACCACCGACCTCCTCAAAACTAATATTCATTTGGAATTCCATGGAATTTTGAGGAACCTAAATTGAAATTAGCATCACCATTGATGTCACTAATGCTTGCTAATTGTAGACTTAATGCAATTTTAATTTGACAGGTAACCACAGCAAATTATATTTATTTTAATCATTTAATTAAGAATATTTTATTATCAAATTTTCATTATTAAAATTGACTTTACCATGTTTAAACATTGAATTCAATTCAAGCTCAAAACCAAGAGAAGAATCTAGCCTGTGTTGTATTACTAATTCTATTATCTAAAACTTTGATTCATAGATCTTGATAAATTCTTAATCAAAATTATAAATAAATGACTAATTAATTGATATTAGATATTTTTTCAGTTTTTAATTCCCCATTCATGCAAATATCAAATAAAATCATCATCAATGATGTCATCGCAAGATGGTGGAAAATTCCCATCACCAATGATATCATCACCACCCATTGAATGACCAACTTGGAAGACAAGCAAAAGTGCTTTCCCACTGCAAGTTTGTTTCGGGTTTATGCATGCTTTTGCTTAATGCTTATTTCCAGATAAAAGAGAGAGAAAAGCTTATGGGAGACAACATAATTTTTTTTTAAATCCAAATGGGGCACTTCATCCTCAATTGATTGTGCCAACAATTGTCCGCAATAAAGTCCAATATTTGATTCTAGAAGCATAATCTATTGAGTCATTAAAGGAAATAATAAGCACGTTCCCATGGCCTTATGTTGAGTCGAGATTACGAGCCTCTCCCTACTTTTATTGTTGAGGATATCATGGGCCGAGGTGACGCTTTGGTGCAGACATAATTGATTGAAAACGGAGCTGTATTTGCCTAAGAAATCAATAGTTTGAATAATTTGATACAGATGGGAATCAAGATTGCTGAAATCCCAACTCCTCGGGGTGCCTTAAATTTGAGCTGCCTTTTGTGGTCTTTATTGACTTCAAGCTTCTATGGCGGGCCTAATGGCTAGTAAATTGTCAAAATGGTTTGCCATGCATGAATCTATCAAAATTGGAAAATTTTGAGAATTTTTTGCTTAATTTATTAACATAATTTTTAATAATAAAATATTTTAGTAGAAAGTTGATATTATCAGAGTGTAATACGATTTTAATGAAATCGTGCACCCTGAATCGATAAGTGCGATTGTTGTCAAATTTGCAGCATTACAGAAAATATGAACAAGAACTTGACACAACTCATTTCATTGCAGGGAAGATGTGTTGAAGCCTGTAGAGAAATGAAATTACATTTCTATCGCTTCTGGAAATTGAATGCCTTAATTCCAAAGGCAAAGATAAATGCAAAGAGCATTGAGTACAGAACGACAACAGCTGCAACTGCTCCCAGAAAATCATGTTTGAAACCAAAATAATTTCTCAGAAAGTATTCCACTGTTTCACCTGTCTCCAGTCTGTGTTGTAAATCTCCAAACTGAGATGTAACTAATCCATACAAGGTCCAAGATACAGGATTTGCCCAGTAGTACCATCTCCACCATATGGGAATTCTCTGTTATCAAAAAAGTTGAAAGATATTGGAAAGAATTAGCCATTAAGTATGTGTAAGCTAAGGAAATCTAGCGTTTGATTTGGTAGTGGGAGGAAAATGCTTACTGTTCTTGGGATTATAAACCCAGAAAAGACGTTCCATAATCCGTAAAATGCAAAGGAAACAATGCCAGCAATGTGTTGGTTTGGTGTCAAAGCCACAGCCATCATGCCATAGAAGGTGAAGTACAAGAAGGTGAAGAACATGATGAATAAGTACCAAAAAAACTTCGGGGGAGTCCATTCAAATCCAATCATTGAATAGACTATAATGCCGTATACTGCAGTTTGAACAGCTATATAAGGAATCTCAATCATAACCTGCAGAAAATACAGAAAGAGTTCAGTAAAGAAGCAGGAGAATTTTACATTTCAAGCATGTCGTGTCAAAAAAGTTACTTGAGCGAAGGCATATGGCATGGCCGAATACATTCCAGCAGCTCTTTCTCTGTAGAAGACTGCTCGTTCGACAGCTACGACTGGCTGCACAGATGCCGCATTTTGAATGCCGAGGAAGAGAACAGCAGCATACATGGAACCCATTGCATTAAACATATCTAGTTGCTTTGTACTATAATTTGAAATGTCAAAATCAAGTAAGAATATATAGCATATAAAACTAGAAGACTTTGAACGACATTGAAATGTAATATTTCAGTTTCCTATTTGATATAACTCACGTTTTAGTGCCCATGTCCCAGAACATTGTCCCAAATATCAAAGCTATGAAGGTCGTAAACAGTAATCTAACGGCAGAGTATGGTGGATTTCGCCAGTATGACCAATTTTGTTTCCATAAGCAAGCCGTACATTGGACCAAAAATGGTTGTGAGTACTGAGTAGCGAAATGGAGGTCCTTCGAACCAGGAGCAGGCTTGCTTAAATCTTTGACCAGTGCTTTGTTTCTCCTGAAATACATGAAATACATCAGCAGTGGTGGCCCATGTGCTATAACTTAGTATTTATCATAAACTGACCTGTATAGTTCTGAGTTTTTGTAAATATCAGCAAAATCAATTCCCAAAGATAATTCTTGCGATGAAGCAGTGACTTCCAACATCCAGGTTGCTGGATTGTAACCATCTTTAATTTTACTAACTCCTGCAATTCCCTACATTAAAAGGAAAGGTATGGAATTAGCTAGTTGCATAATGTAATTGAAAGTCGCTTCATAGTGCTATTTGGAGATAAATTTTCATTGTTCATAATTTGAGAATGTTCATGATGTCATACTTCGAAATAGTTGATTAGATGGCAAGCGTGTGGACCCAATGGCCCAACGTATATCTCTTTTCCCCCTCGCTTGAGCAGAAACAGCTGCATCGCAATGTTAAACAATCATAATCACGTATAGAGAAAATTTTTGTTAATGCTTCAATCCAGTACTAACATTTCTCACCTCATCAAAAGCGTCAAAAATGTCAATGCTTGGCTGATGGATGGTGCACACTACAGTTCTGCCAGTATCAACAGTATTCCTAACAGTTCTCATAACAATTGCAGCAGCTCTTGCATCTAGCCCTGAAGTTGGTTCATCCATAAATATGATGGAAGGGTTTGCCACGAGCTCAACTGCTATGGTGAGCCTCTTACGCTGCTCCGTTGACAAACCATTTACACCGGGCAAACCAACCAATGCTTTTCTCCATGTGTTCAACTCCACAAGTTCCATTACTTCCTCAATAAACATCTGCGAAGCGGGGAGGAAACTAAATGAGCATACCTGTATCCAACAATGTATACAAGGATTGCATTAAGTACCAACCATTCTGGTTGCAGAATCAACTTCTGGGGGTAATCGAAGCCAGGCTGAGTAGAGCAAGGACTCATAAACAGTAACATGGGGAGAGTGGATGTCATTTTGCTCACAGTATCCTGAAATCCGAGCAAATGTTTCCTGCTTCTTTGGGTAACCAGATATTGTGATGTTCCCATTAATATATCCGCCAGTTTTTCTACCAGCCAATACATCCATCAGAGTTGTTTTACCAGCACCACTAACACCCATCAGAGCTGTAAGAACACCTGGCCTGAATGTACCACCCACACCATTTAAAAGTACCAATTTGTCATCAACTACACCTTGACGTTTCATTTCCTGCAACGTTAAATCAAACCAATTAGTCATCATGTCTGCTCTACACTCTATCAAAATACACAAGTAGTTTCTCAAGCTTAATGTTACCTGTGGCATGTCAACAGAGTATGTAACTTCATCAAAGGTAATTGAATGTGGTTCAAATGGAAGAACCATTCCTCTTTTCTTATTATGATGAGCCTTAACAACTGCTGTCATCGATAAGGAATTCGAAGAGGAGTTTTTCCTCCCACTACGATGTCCACCCTCTGTAAGTTAGCAGGAATTAATTATCATCAAAAGACATCTAAAAGGAACAAAATATCTCATAAATACAAAAAGATTTCAAGTTATCTTCATCACCTGAGTGAGTTCTGTGACTAGAGCTACTTCCACCGATTGATAACTGAACCATTCCTCCAACTCTGTTATCATGCTCGTTACTCTGAGATTCCTCAGATATAAAGCCCTGAGGCTTATCAAATGCTGTACATATTGCCTAGAATGAGTATATATTCGACACTTTTAGCGAGCAGTAAAGTGAAGAAGGTAAGGATACACACGGTTGAGACACTTTAGCGCCAGAGTAAAAGCGAAGTTGAACAATAGTACAAAACCAGCCAGTGCCCCTACACCTAGCCAATACCAATATGCATCATGGAAGAACCCACGAGACTTCAAAACTGAAACTCCTAGCATTTTGGTTGAGTTTGGCTCAATCTTGGTACAAAGGAATTTCAGACATCAGCAGATATTTGGATATAAATACATTAATACAAGGTTCATTCAAGGCATTACCTTTCTCCAACTATTACCCAGGAACTCATTTACCACTATTGCATTCTGTGCATACATCAAAGGGGAACACCAATAAGCCCATACCCACCATTTCTTGATGTCCTCTGTGTCGTTAAACAAGAAAAAGAAGAACTTGAATCAAAATTTGACAAAAATATCAATCTGTTTTTATCGAACTTATATCCTTAATCTTGTACCTCGTGAAAGGACAAATCCCCCCAATGCAAAAAGCAACAATAATGCAAATGCACCAAACGTGTAAGCGACAACTATGTTCCTGCCTGTTGCTGCAATTAATCGGAACAATGCAGAAGCCATCTGGTTAACAAAGAAGAGCAGCAGATATTGCTTCAACAACCTGCAGCAAGAAGATCACCTTGTAAAACAGTTGAATTAATTAGATAAAGCATGAACTTTAAATCTTCAGGGTTCTTAGCAAATTTGTCGCTTTTTCTCTCGCCTTACCTTCCAACATTGGGATCAAATCCCACAACATAATAGGTTATGAATACCCAAACAGCAACCTCTATGAATGAGATGGGAATCTTGAGGATCCATGTGGGAAGAGCATATGCCCATGAAGGATAGAATTGTAGGTCTCTTTGCTTGTAGAAAACAGGAAGCTTTGCTATGGTCATAGAAATCTCAGCCATTCCATTGAACATGACCATAACAACAGTGAAGAACAGGGCTCCGGTGTAAATTACACCATCAGTTAACGTATCTTTATGCATCTCCGTTCTTATGAAGAGTGTCATACTAATCACTGCCATAAATGTCAGCTAGTAGCAAGGGAAAATAGTCAATACAATACTATCTCTTAAAAGCAAATATTAGAACAATTTAAATTTAAGTTAATACCCACTTGGAAGAGCTTGAAGATGTATACAAATGAGTTTCTCTTCATCAGCAAAATTTCTCTTGAGATGCAAGCTTTCAACAATTCCTTCTTGCTGACACCATAATTTCTGGTAGTCAAAGCAGCAGGGTGGCTTTTCTTCTTGTCAAATGGAGTTCCAAGATCATCACCAAGTTTCTGTCCCACATGGAATGATTGGAATGCCTCGGCAAATTCCTTGACAGTGATAAACCTATAAGGCTCATCTTTATGTGCCCAATATTGCTCTTGATCCTTCTGGGATGTCACCTGCGACATATTCATTATTCATAGAGATTGAATGAGAAGTTACACATGAGGATGACTGAAAATGTCATAAAAAAGAGCTCCATAAGCGCTTACCTCTTGCAAAAAATCAGCCACGCCTTTCCTTTTGGGACATTTGAAGCCCATGAATTTAAAAAAATCTAGCACTTGTTCACGGGGACCCTGGTACACAATCTGGCCATCAGATAGTAGGATAATATCATCAAATAGATCATAAGTCTCTGGTGCTGGCTGTAGGAGAGATATCAGAGCAGTTCCATTAAGGATATGATTAAATTGCCTGAGAGCATTCACGATTTGGAAAGTTGTCGAGCTGTCCAAACCTGTAGATATCTCGTCCATAAACAGTGCTTGTGCTGGTCCAACCATCATTTCACCTAAAATTCAAATCAGAAGGGATGATAATGTTTTTTAATCTGCAAGTACAACAGAAGTGTATTTATTGAAGTACGGCATTTACCTGTTGTTACGCGCTTCTTTTGTCCCCCAGATATACCTCTTAACATTTCGTCACCAACCATGGTATCAGCACATACATCCAGTCCTAGAACCTGTAAATTTGTGATGAAAAGTGATCAAACTAGAGACATTAGTTCCTTGTTGAAAATAATGCACAATATTAGAGTCATTTGTATTGATGATACCTTCAGGATATAATCAGTGACCACATTGGCTTCTTGGCCTTCAGTTGCTGCTGCCTGAAACAGAGAAATACAAGAAATTCACTGTCAGCGCAACACCATACCTATAGGATTGATTCTAATCTAATTTTTTTTGTTACTCAACACAAACTAAAACGACCACGAGGTGTTAAACATGGAAGTTCCTATACCATGGATTTAAGTCTTAGGAACACCTGATTGAATACGGGCTTTGAAAGTGAAAATCCCTTTTTTTTCATGAATTGTTTCATTGAAATCAAATTGACTTTAGCTTCACCAACCTTCATGAAAACATCAATATCTGGATCAGGCTTGATTTTGGCTGCTTTCTCTCTTCTGGCCAATTCTGATAACATGTCTGCATTTTACAACGAGTAAAAACCTTTAATGCAAATAGTAAATAAGAAAATCCATCAAACTGCAACCTGAATTTTGTAATTGAAGGGAAAACGAAAAGAAAAAAAAGGCAACTAACAATAACGAGCTCCGACCCCCTGGCATCTTGCAGAGAAGGCCAAGGTTTCCCTGACAGTCATTTCTCCTATATGAACATCATGTTGGCTGATATAAGCAGCAGTTCTCTGAGGCACAAATTCATTCATGTTGTGGCCATTGTATGTCACTCTACCAGAAATCTACAGAGATACATTTCACTTCTCGGATTAGAGACAAAACAAAAGAGTGAAAATCAATGATAAAATCCAAACCAATCTTAGATAATCAGAGCTTTTAACTAATTAAATTCACCTTCAGACTAGAATCAAGCTTCCCGGCCAAAGCCAACAATAGTGTGGTCTTCCCAGAACACGGAGGACCCAAAAGCAATGTCATTCTGCTACAAAGATATGAACAAAATGAGAAATGACTGGTCAGATATTCTGAATTTTCATTTTAAGATAAATAATAAACAATATCAATTCAGTTCTCACCTGCCCGGCCTTACGATTCCACTTACATCCTTCAGTATTGTCAAATGTTTCTTTCTACTTGAAAGAATATGGAGAGAGCTCAAGAAACCCTTCAAACATACACAGATTGTTAAAACATGAGCAGAGAAAATTAACTGGACATAATGATTCTATTTTCAGGGTCCTACCTCAATTATGTTGGCACAGAAGTTAATGAATGTTGGCAAGGCTCTGCTTCCTACATATGCGTCCGCTTCAATATTTAGATGCTCAAATCGAACTTCAATCTTTGGAAGCTCTATTCCAACCCTGAGAAATAACAAAGGAAACACAAAATCATAATCCACCTACCACACACATGAAAACAGAATTGCGAGAACTATAATACAACTGCCTATTTTTCCCTGAAAAAAACTTGCCAAGAAATGGACGTATGACCCTTTACTGCATGAAATAGTTAAGCCAAATGCAGGTGCAGGAAAGAATAAAGTTTTACCTATCAATGCGGTTTCTGAGCTTTAACAAGAACTTTTCATTATCAATTTCTGCAACTCTGACCAATTTTTCAACCAACTTCTGCCTTTCCTGCAGTCCAAGATTGTATATACTAACTTCATAAGCAGCACCTCGCGAAGTAGATAATATTCCTTTCTTCAAACGATCAAAAGTAGGCAACCTCTGAAGTGCAGCCCATTTTAGAGCTTCTTCATCATCTTCTGTACATGACCTTCCTTCCCTGGCATTGCTTCTCCACATGGAAGCACTTGCTACACGCAAACTATTACTCCCTTTGCTAATATCACTACTCTCCATTAAACAACTGAAAGATAATCAAAGCTCAAACCCACCAAAACCCAGTAATTCTTTTCTCAGCTTTTCTCTTTTTGGCTGTAATTTTACAGCAAGAAATCCAAGAACAGATATGGGTATTGTTCTTAAAAACTTGTCAGCTATTGTCTAAAAATCAAAGTTCTTTTGCAAAGCTACAATGCAACAACTGTTAAAGAGAAGATTGTGGATAATTAGCATTTGTAATGAAGCCTTGTTTACCAAACCAAAGTAGAAATACCAACCAAATTGTCTTCTTACATTAATGCAAACTTTCAAAATTCCATGACCTTTCATTTTATTCACAAACAGACACAAGCCCAACTCCAACTACAACTTGTCTTGTGGAATTTCGGTTATTGCATGTGAAAGGTCCCCTTGCAGTTTTAATTTCTAATATCAATCCCTTTCTATAAGCTTCAATTTTATACCAAAAAAATATTAATAATGATAATAAAATGCAAAACAAATATACCGCATTATTTATACAATTTATTAAATAATTATATTAAAATCATTTTGTACAAGTTTTACTTTTAATTTTTTTATAAAATTAATATAATGTATCAATCTTTTTCCTTTAATTTTTATTTTAATCACAATTAACATTATCTCTATCTTCGATAAAATTAAAATAAATTAGTTTACAATTAAAAAAAATAGTTATTATGTCTAAACTAATCTATTTTATTATCTAAATATATCTATGTATGAAATAATATCACTCGTCTCATCAATTAATATAATAATATACATTTAAATTCAATCAAATTATTTATATCGAATCTTATTTTTATTAATTAACATGTTATACAATATCTATAATTATTATTATTTTTTTTAAATATGATCCTTCTAGATATTAGCATTGCCCTTAGCTACCATTTTCTCTCCATCCAATTCTCAATCTATGACATATTTATATTTTCTTAAAATAATTTTAAAATATAAAATTTTAATTTCAAAATTTTCTTTTACATTTAAGAACTTTCCTTCCTAATAAAATGCAAATGGGTGAATCGTAAAACTTTTATTTAATTAATTTAAAATCTTTGAATCCATTTCCATGTGTAAACTTGATAGAACAAAGACAGCAATTGAATATAAATTTAAGTAGGATGGATTGACACAATTTACATATATGGCCAGATTTAGAATATTGAGACTATATAATATAACTTAAATATATAGTAAATGAAGCACAAAATATTTAAATTAAAATAATTCAGTACTGATGTGACTTCAAAGAACGTGGTTTCATGTGGACACTAATTGAAAATATATATATATATATATATATATATATATATATGTATATATATATTGCAGGCCATGTTGGAGAAATTTATTGCAAGGTAGCCAACATGGTTTGTACAGAAATTCATGTTACAAAAAAGTTAGAATAAATGAATACATGTATACGATTTTGTTAGGAACTCGAGTAAGATATTTATTTATTTTTTAATAAAAATTTAAAATATAAATTAAAAATTTTTAAATATTAGTTAAACTCTGATAATAATAGATATGAAATGGTTATTGTTATAGAATATTTGTTTTTGTAAATATACGATATTAAAACATATTTTAAAATTAAAGAAGTCAAGTGTAAAAGTTATTAACAACCAACTTTTTATTATTGTTTTTGTTAGCATTTTTAAATATTATCAAAATTTTTTAAACTCTTTAAATCTTCTCAAGACGGTGTTTAATAAGAATTTCGAGTTTATAAATATTAATAAAATAAATTACCTTCTAATTTATAGAATTCTTATATAAAAAAATTTTTATATTTAATAAAAATATTATAACTACTTAATACTGTAGTTATAAGTTTTAAATTTAAATTTTAAAATTATAAAAATATAATTAAGAGTTAAAAATTATAATTTAAATATTATAAATTTTTTTTAATGAATTTGTAATTTACAATTTTTTCTTGCATGCTTGAATTCATTAGCTTCGACGCAAAAAAAAAGTTGTTGAATAATTAAAAAATAAATAAGAAATCAAAATCATCGATTTTTAATGTGTATGAATTCTTCTTTCTCCGGATGCTTTTCGAAGCTCGTTCGACAATATTGTTTAGTATTAGGAAAATTAATTGAAAAATATAAATACTTAATTGCGTGATTGATCATTGATTCTATGAAAGTATTTATCAAATTTATTTTGAAAATATAAAAGACTTGATTCATTTAACATAAAATTTGTGCCAAAATAAATGAATCAAGCCCTCGAGGGTTGCATTAGCATTGCTCGGGAAGAAAATTACGGCAGTCCGGTAATCTATTATAGCCATTCAAGGCCGCAGGGCTGCATTTCAATTAGGCTCAATAGTGATAACAGCAGGGTCCATAACAGGACTAGGAGACCAGGACTGATTTAGTGACTGAGCTTTGCCAATGTAGATCAAACCAATAGTTGAAGCAAATTCTGCTCCCATGTCGTGAAAATTATCAAAATCTGATAAATATGAAGAATAAACCAAGTCTGCACATTCAGTATCTAGAAGACAACACTTAATACGTGAAAAATAAACCACCAAAAGCAATGCTTGTACTTCGGTTTCATGTTTACAACTCACTCTGTTAGTAATGTTGATGGGACACAACTTGTCATTCATCATCGTCTTCATGCTCTTTCTGATGCATGGCATCACTGTTAACTTCCGAAGCAAGCTCAGTTTCAATGGACTTAGAAGGTAACCTCTCATACGCTATGGATCTCGAAGGTAGAAGCTTAAAACGCCCAAAAGAAAGAATCTGGCTGAGCTTCTCATAACCCCACTTCTGCTGCATGTAGACTGCAGCTGCTAGGAAAATTGCTGTCACAGGTATGACAACATCCCCAAATTTGGAGTAAAAATCCAAATTTGGATTTACAAACTCATATTCATCGGCAAAGTAAGGATTCGGTATTGGAGATCGTATGTAATCATATACATGAGGGAGAAGTCTGACCCCTGTGATCCCAACAAAGTATAGTTTCCTCAGTGGCTTGTTATCTATCTGCCAGAGGAAGTTACCAATAACTTGAGGGAGCAAGAAAAAATCTTGGACAAGACCCACGTACTCCTCTAGTTCAGTTTTCCAACCATTATGCGTGGAGTAACTAGCAGTCAAATCTACATCCTTCTCAGTTTGAACTGGTCTCTGAGTGGTGTTTACAGAATGAATGATCAGAACAAGTATATAACCAATGACATGTATGGTTAAGGTAGCAAGAAGCACTCGCTTGTCACTTGGGATGCCATGAGGTTCAAGAGGGGCCCTTGAAAGTAATCTGGTACGGGATTTCCACACCTTCTGCATGAGCCTTAGAGTTAGCAGAAATGATGCCAATACGAGGAGCTTTACTGTGTAATCAATCACTTGGAACCACTGATTTTTCTCGAGGTTGTATGACGTCGTCTCATAAGATTCAGAAGCCTTTCTCTTGAAGAGAGCTTCAGCCCCTGTGATGAGAGGAAGACTATACCCAAGAGCTTGGACCCCTAGCATGACAAGAGACATGAAAGGAACAGAATCTAAAATGTGCTTGATATAAAACAACTGGCTGAAAATGCAAGCGACTGCAAATGAGAGTGTCACAATCCGAAGAATCCCCTCAACGCTCCTGTGAGATAGAATGTCTTCCCTCTGCTTCCTGTACATAATAGGAAATGTTTGGAGCTTAATTGTGCTAAAATGGAGGGGATCGTCATCATTTCTTTTGCTGGCTATGGAAATCTTAGCAGTTGGATTTACCAACCACCGAGCTGTAGTGGGTGGGTATGACACAACCACTTCAACGAAACAGTCCAACCCAGCTTCAAGATCCATGCTCTCAAATAGGATCTTCCATGAAGCTCGAACATCCCGGCAACCAACTAGATACATCTGCCCAACATGTGGATCATAAAGACCCTCCAGAAAAAGCACAGAGAAATTGCTATATAAATTTCCAGCAAGTGAGAGTTGAGCTGATACATTCAGAAGGAGCTGCTTTTCAGTATATTCAGCTTTAGTATGGTAAGGAGTCTCCTCTTCCTTGGTTGAAATATTACTTGAAGACCAGTAGCGTCCAAACAAATGGCCAAGCGAGAGAATATCCATCCGAACACTAGTTTTTGGCAGGCGAGCATTAGGAAATGGATCTGCAACTGCAGAGATGTCAAGGGTCAGATCTTCTGAAAGAAGAGAAAGACTAGATAAAATTGCCTCTGAGTCTTCCAATTTTGGGAATTGAAGCAAGGATTTCTTGATTACGGTTCCAAAGCTAAAGGCCTCATTTTTTTCCAAGACAATACCAGCTGCATCTATTTTTGAGTATGTGTAACGTGGTTTGGAGGCTCTAAAATAATTCCACAACTCTCTAGGCCGCACATACTTTTCAAATGACAATGGAAAATAGGACAAACTACTTTTATTTATGCTGGAAAAGCTCCCAATAATTATGCTTCGTTGCTTAATGGAAAATGAAATAGGAATGTACAAACATATCCGAGAGTCACAACTACTCCCTTCTGCATCAACAATTCCAACACAACCAACCATGCAAAGTTGCCCATCAGAAGACTTCCAGAGTCCCTCAGCAGCAACAGTCATCTTGCTCACCCCAGATTTCCATGCAGCAGTATACTGATGTGCTGATGGAGGCGCAGCTCTAAATACTGCAGCAACCTTTGCTGAGGTGGAATTTCCCCTTCCATGACTTTGCTCACACTTAACATTTTGGATGAAGATTTTAACGTCTTTAAAGCTCCCATGTGTTGCTTGAATCTCTTTATTTGAACCAAATGGACCCAACCTCCTACAGAAATTGTCAGTGCCATTGCATCTCCAGTTTGGCACAACAGTGAAAGCTCCGTCATTGGTGACCTGCTCAAGAACTTCGCAGAATCCAATTCCTTTATAGATATCTATGCCACCTTTCATGAAGCTATCTTGGAAGGGATATGGATCACATGCCTTTGTAACAATCCTCTCAGCACCAAATTCATAGCGTGCAGACCTGCCACGCTGGGACAAAATGTGAACTTTGTCAAAGTACTTAGGATTTGATTTCAAGTTTAAACTGCTCATCTCTCCTCGTACAATCATATTTGTCAGTGTGAAGGCCATTGGAAAATGAAGCACAAGAAGAATTTGATCATCCTGCAAAAGAGGTGGCTGGTAATAATTCAGATCAGCTCCTTTCATCCATTCCCATGGATTTTTAGAATCAGATTCCCGCGATGGTAACATTGCAGTTCCCAACAAACACAACACCCTTTCACCACCATTTTTTTTAGATTCAGTATATATCCCTTGAAACGACATTGAAAGTTGAGTATGATTAGGCCATATCTGAAATTCGGGGGCTTCCACCATAAGGTTTCTCAGCAAATGAACCGTCTAGTGTTATGCCCATAGATAAGTCCCCACTAATACTGACATACTTCTTCGATCGATGGCCACTGTCAACATCTGCAACGAAGAAAGAAGCTATTTTTGCAGGGGTTTGAAACGAGTTCTTGGGAATCTCTCTATCATCAAAGGGCATTATTGGGGCAACACCTGTCTCTTGCTCCCAATCTCCATTTTCTACATAGAGCTCATCTCTGATACTGTGAATCCTATTACTTTCAGGTTTAAATTCAGTAGCAGAAGACAAAACAAAACCACAATGTTTTTTCACTTCATCAATCCTATCATAGTTGTAGGTCACACTAGATTCACTTTTGACTTCAGAACCCATATCCAGCGGGTATGATTCAGGGAACCCAGAAACCATAAATCCATACACGGTAGAAACAAAAACAACCAAAGTAACAACCTTCATAATTCCAAAATCTCAACACTCAATCACTCTGTCAATATTCTCAACTACCAAATCGCTCCTTAACACAATTTACATACAAAAGGTGCAGTTTTGATCCTCACCCATAAAACTTAACCATCCTATGATCATCCAAAGAAGACAACGAACCAAATAAACAAATGTATATTGTAACGGATAATATAAATCTCACAGCTTGGAAGATACACTGCAAAATCTTTTAACTCGATTCATTAATGAAAGACTAACCTGAAAATGGTTTTCTGCTCTGTATCTTCTTTCAAAGATTTCAGTGACGATCAAATCACAATCTCAAGCTTGGATCTTGAAATCTTTAGTGAAAGAAAGCTTGACCAAAACCTGGATCTTCAGTTAAGACAGAACAAAGAGTGAAGTAGAAGTATATAACGAAAGTGGTTTTGGCTTTGGTGTAATAGTTGGAACCTCACCAAATAGTTGGAACACTTGTCACCGATATTTTGTTTCTTTTGTCTACTTATGTTTGAGGTTCTAATCCACTCGCACAGAGTAGCGCGTGCATTCAATCAACACATGAAATAAAAAAATAATAACTAAAATTTATAAAAATTCACTTCAATTTTTTAATGCCCATCAAAATATATAAAAAATAATACAAAATTTGAATAAATTATAAAATTTATAATAATTTTTTTAAAATAAAATATCATTTAATGTAAAGAATTTAATTATGATAGTTTTATTATATTTTATTTAATTATAAATTTTTATTTATATTAATTAATAAATCATGATTAGAAGAAAAAAGGATATGGCAATAGACATTAGTGAAGAAGAAAATTAAATTGAGATGAAAAAATCAAAAATAAAATCAATAAAATTTAAATTTTATTTATTAATTAATATAAATAATAATTTATTTAAATAAATTTATTATATTATTATAATAATAAGAACTATCGCTGTATAATCACACGAGATATCAAGCGCGTGATTTGTTATTGTCTGAAGTCTTCCTTTGGGATAAATTTTTGCTGTAATTTAACCTCCGATTAACACAAGTAGTGTTGAGGGCCATAAATAATTAAGAATACAAGTGGATCTATTTATGCAAATTCAAGCCAGCAATTAGAATACAACAGCTTATACAGCTCATTAAATTTGAAGAGAACCTGCATTTAGTATTCATATTAGTCTTCTACTTACACTGGAAAATACAATAATTTTATTGCTAATTTGCTAACTATCAATACTAATTACTGGGATTTGCCTGATTAAGGAATTGAATCATCCTTATCTTCAGCAATTTTAGACCCAAATTTGGAAAACCCAAATCCAGAACACTCCATTCTTCTCAATTTCAGGAACAGAAAGAGCAAAATCCCACAACCAAAGCCCAATGCCGCACTAGAACCAGTCAGGGAAACAGCAGCGCAGACCAACATTACAAATGATTCTTCCTTTGTGTTCATGTCTCTTGAAGCCATAGCCAATTCAATCCCGGCAAATAACAGCAACACCCCAAGAATTCCAATAGGAAATTGGCCTAAAATTCTCACAAATGAATTTCCAAAAACCAGTCCAATTGCCAATTTTCCAAGCCCTAAAAACACCACTGCCATTCCGCTTCTTGCACCAAATCTGTACTGCCCAGCTAGCCCACCTGCGCCATGGCACACAGGCATGGCGCCAAACCAGCAGCCTGCAAAATTCATCAGCCCAACACTGATGGATACCTTCGTTGCTGATAATTCTTCACGATCTGGAAACAAATCCCCGGATAATTTGCATACAGCAATCACTGAGTTTAATACTGACAAGGGTATCTGAGGAATTGCCGCTCGGAAAAACCCAACTTTCCAATCATCCCATGTAATCGTTAGCAATTTAATCTTCGATGGACCAAATTTCAGATCTTTGAAAATTGTAGGATCACGAATGAAACATAGCAACAAGCCGAGTAAAAACACTATGAGAGCTGCCGGGATTGCTGATAAAATTTTCAAACGTCTGTGCAGTCTACGTCTTGAACCGGTGATTGAAATATTATCGTTTGTTTGATCATCGGCTGAATAATCCTCATCGCCACCAGAGCCAGTAGTCAACACCAGAAACAAAATAGCAGAGAGAGCGAGAACAAGGCCATCAAGACCAAGCCAAGAACGGGCAGAAGTGGATTTAGAAGTGACGAAATCTTGATTGTAACGAATGTATTTGATAGCGGAGAAGGCAAAGGAGAGTCCCTGGGAGAGCTGGACGCCACGAACGACAGGGAGAGGAATGAATCGGTAGAAAAATGACATGAGGCCGGTGGCACCGAGGAAGAGGAGGGTAGCGGCGGTGGACATGCCAGCTGCGGCGATTTGAGATGTGGTGAGGTGGGGAGTCTCGGAAACGGCGACAGCAGCGATGGACTTCATGGGCTGCACGGGCATGGGGAGTCCGAAGAGAAGGCCAGTAGAGATGTTGTAGAGGGCAGTGAAGATTAGGGTGGTGGAAAGATCAAGATTGGAGACCAAGGTTAGAGTCAGCACGATTGGAATGAAGGTACCCAAATCCCCAACTGCGCCGGAGAGCTCGGAGAAGAGTCTGCTTTTGAGGCCCTGGCGGCGGTGGTGGAGGAGAGGCGTGCCAGTGGTGGGGTTTTGTTCTTCCATGGATTAGGATAAAGCTTACTTCTGTTCTCAGTAACGAAGAAGTTAGGACTGAAATGGGTGCGGAACAGAGAACTTATCTAGAATACAGCTTTTCTTGCTGGTTATAACTTACAAATACGGCTCTTCATGTATTAGTTGAGCTCGATTACTACTAACACAATTCTATTATATTAATATTATTAATTTAATAAAATTATTTAATTAATAATATAAAAATATATATTTATTAATAATTAATTAAAAAATATAATTTTTTATTATATTAATTAAATCTGTTCTTGGTTCAATCTTGGTTGCATGTAATTGCTGCCATGGAATACGAGGTGAAGTTACGACAACACCAGCAGCAAATAGCAGCGTTCTCATACATTTAACACCGGTTAACCCAAGCCCACATCGAATACAAAAACAAGCCCCAATTGGAAGTCCAAATCTATTCATTTGGGACCCGAATGAGCTATTCAGAAAACTTCAGGAGTCAGGACCCATTTGCAAAAGATCACAAGTTTCTTTGATTGGGAAACCCAGCACATGGCACTTCTATCCCTATCTTTGTCGTACCTAGATTTTCTAGCATAATTTTTAATATTATTTTTAAAATTAATAAAAAAAATTTAAATGGAACGGGAGTCGTTATGTTATGCAAATTTAATTTAAATTTATTTTTTTATAATTATATTTTTATTAATTTAGGTTTAAATTTCACGTTAAAACCTCAATGTTGAGGTAAATAAGGCCCTACAAAACCCAAAAATGGGTTAGGAACCTTGTGCTTAGTGCTCAAAGGAACTTTATAGTATCTTTTTGCTCTATGTTTGTTCTTATTTTAAACTATAACCAATAATTGTAAAACAAAATCATTTCTACTTTTTATTTTAAATTGGAGGCAAAAAAAATTATAATTATCCGAAATAGAAACTAAATTGACATCACCCTTTTGAGATACCCCCACTCCCAATTACCTTTAGCAAGATTGAGTTTGGTACATCTATTCAAATTTGGTAACCATATAATATGAAAATAACCAAATTTAATTTAAACATATTAAGACGATAGATAGGGGTTTAAGAATGTCAAAACTATTTGAAATTTCCGGTCAAATTAGTATAATTGTACCACTAATTTATGGTCTAAATTGTAGTAGGAATTTGAACTTTAATAACCTTCTCAAATAATAAAAAAAAACTCATATAAAATAATTTTATTACCAAAGTAGAATCAGGTTTCAATGATCCGATCAGAATTGAAATGAGTTTAGTTAAACATGTTAAGTTAACAAACGATCAAAAAACTTAAAATGATTGGTAATAATTTAAATAATAATATTAAATTTTAATAAACTAATTAACAATATTATCATATTAGCGATTTTTCTATGTTAATAATTTTTTCTGGCTTGCATACGCGAATTTATAAATAATTCTTAAGAATTTAGTGTTGAATGATAATAATTAATTATCAAAATATTAATAATTATTTAGAAATTTTGATTTTGTAAAATGAGAACCTTAAAATTAAAATTTTATTAAATAAGTTATGAATAAGATCCTGCAAATGTATAAGATTTCAAGTTCTTTGGGCAAGTTGAAAGTTGAATTCTCTTTCAAATATAACGGTCCATCAAATCGATGAGCTTTGCTTTCAAGATTGCTGAAAGAGAGGGGAATCTGTATACGTAATGTAAAGGGTATTTTCGTCCCTTAAAAGAAATGCCAACCGGGTAACGGAGAGCTTTGACGATTAAATATATTTATTGATTAAGTGGGACCGCCTTGTCTAATAGCCGTTGCACCACCGCTATGTCCACGTGGCACTAATATCATTCTTTAATTTTATTTCAGAAATCTTTTTAAAACAAAATTCGACCGTTCACTCCCCTGCTCCTTGACAAAGAGCAGAGCTCTCTGTTTTCGCTAGAACATCTCCATCATTATAACAGCAGCATAGAAGAGAAAATCAATCTCGTTAGCGACAATGGCTGCCGGTAACACATTCTCCGAAGATCATATGTTGGTAGACGAGGGTCTTGGGTTCCCGAAAGCATATGCGAAGATCTGCAGAGATCGTGCTGGCGTTGGTTTGTACAGCCATGGTCCTCCATTTTGTTTCACTCCTTTTTGTTTGCAGGAAGATGAGGTAAGGGAATAGGTTTTTACGCTTTCTGTTTGGTTCGGTGGAAAGTGGAGGAAGTGAGGGAAATGGAAGGGGGGAATTGGGTCTGGCTTGAATTTCAGTATATTTTTTTTTCTACTTTTTTCTTGAGAAACAAATAGAGAAATGTCTTTGTTTTTAACCCAGTTTAATAAGTTTCAAGAGACATTTAGTTTTATTAGTTCTATGTTTTCTTCCTAATTTGGCGATCTCTTCTGGTTTTGGCAGACTTTAAGAGCTAAAGAATTGGAAAAGATGTTCCCCATTATCGATCCAAGAGCAAAACCAACTGCCAAGCCTAAGATCTTTCTGAGTCTTTTGTGGAAGCAGCTCAACCATCTTGGGTAATTGACAGCTAAAACTATACCTAAAAAGTCATAAAAATCAACAAGTATGATCAAATGTATAACTATTGGAGTTTTAATTTATTTCATCTGTCTTGAATTGTAGGAATGCTGGCTTCGATCCTGCGGAGATTAGAGTGGACCCATATGGCAATGTTCTGCATTATCACGCTGATTCTGCTTCTCCTCTTGCTTGGGATATTGATCACTGGTTTCCTTGCTCAAGTAATACTATTTCTTAGCCTTAAATGTCTCTTCTCAATGTACATAATGCACATTTTTCTATAATTCTGTGGCACTCTTCTAAACTTTTAGGGGGAGGATTAACTGTGCCTAGCAATCTAAGGATACTGCAATGGCAAGTGTGCAAAAGGAAACATAACAAGCCTGAGTTTCTTGTTCCATGGTGGGATTTGCAGCTGGGTATATCTGTAAACCAGTTTTTATCCATCTTTGCTTCTTCAAACTCGGATTTCAGGTGCGTTTGCCTCATGTTTTAATATTTTGATGCATTTTTGTTGCCAAAACATGAATATCGATGACATTTTCTTTTTACTATCTTGGCAGGCACAGGGCATTTTCATTCTTGTTTTTGGAAGGTGAAAATGAGGAAATAAATGCCTCACAATCTGTAGAGTCGCATAGTTTTCCACAACATTTCGTTGAATCCAAAAAGCAACTAGGCCTTGCTCCCGCTGGTATTGTTGTATCTCGAAGGGAATCTCATGATTCTTCTTTGGTCTTGAAATCATTGGACTATAATAGGCAGACAAGATCGAACTCTCCTGCAATCGGTGAGTACTAAATCAAGTAACATTTGTTTCTGTACATATATGTTCAATTTGGATCTCATCCGACAAATAATTTTTGTTGTTTTGGTTTTGTTAGCTGCAAGAAGAGTGAAGCCTAGTATCTTGAAAGAAAATGAAAACCCAGACTTTGTTACGAACCCCTATCAAGCCATTGTTGCCGCCAGGGATTCCTTGAAACAAAGAGAAGAAACTCATAAGATGCAAACAGAAATACTGAAATTGGATGAGGAAGTGAGTGATTTGAGGAGAAAAAGTGATGAAGAAAAGCTTGCTATTCAAGACCTGGAGTTGGAGCTGATAAAGCGCAGGAGAAGGGCAGAAAAGTGCAGGCGGCTAGCGGAAGCACAATCTTCGCATAGGACTATGCTAGAGAAGATGATTAGAGACGCTATGCACCAGTAAGATTTGACAAACACCTTTCATTTAATGTCAAAGAAATGTTGTGTTCCATTTTGTTTATGTATTCCAAAATTAAAGCATATGTATTGTGTTACCTGTTTTATAGGAGTGTCATTTACAAGGAACAAGTAAGACTGAATCAGGCAGCAACTAATGCTTTAATGGCTAGACTTGAAGCACAGAAAGCAATCTGTGATTCTGCAGAGAAAGAACTCCACAAGAAATTCAAACAACGAGATGACATTGAGAAACAGATAAGGCCGGAGTGGGAACAAGCAAGAAAGAGATCAAGAATGGATGATTCCTTATTTGAAGAGAAAGACAGCAGAACTGTTCTTTATCTACCCGGAATCAAACCAAGACCACCAATACACAAAGAACTACGAGTGTTTTTAGAAGAGGAACACAAAGCATCAGAGGCTGGCTTATCTTCAAACGAAGAAGGTAAGCATGAAGAAGCTGAAGAGGGCCAGCCAAAACATGGAAAAAGATGTTCTGCAGAGAAACTTGAGCATGATAAATCCATTGTTACCATTGAGGACTACCCCATTGAGGATCAACTTAAGAAACTAGAAATTGTGGAGGAGAAAACAAATAATTCACAATTCCCAGTTTTACGAGAACCAGAAATAGAGGAAGAGGAAGAAGAAGATGAAGAGACCAGAAAGCAGCGTGGGAAAGGGAATGTTGAGAGGTGGCTACAAATGCTGTTGGAGAATTCTCAACAAGAGCCGGATCCTCAACATGCAAATCAAAACAAAACAACCCGGACTGATGACATAATCAAAAAGATGGATGAAAAGTTTCCACAGCAAGACCGAGCGGAGAGGATAAAACGTGTTCCCAAGGAGAAGCAGCGGATTGTCCCGGAGAAGAAAGTTGGAAAGTGGGAAGAAGAGATCACTGAGGCAGAGCCTGCAAAAACACTAATAGCAGTGGAAGGAATTAGTGTTGTTGGAGGAGTTGAAAGTAGTAAGTGCTTTGAAGGGAAAGAAAGGACAGAGAAACATTGTTATGCAAAGGAGAAATCATTAGCCAGGTCCGAAAGTGCCAGGGCTTTTCGGAGAATCCCATCTTCTCCATCTCTGATCTTGAAAAAGGGAGTGGACTGCATGCGCAAGAAGCCGATTGTTATGGATGATGACGACGGTGATGAACTCCATGCTGCAGGGAACAACTTCATCAAGTCATCCATCAAGACAATCAAAAAAGCAGTGAAGATATGAGAGTTCAATTCTGTAAACCAATCATTTATAGCACAATCAAGAACTTGCTTCTATCTACTAGGTTTATTTATTCATTTATTATTATTGTTATTATTGTCTGATCATCCTTAAGCTGAATTATTGAGTGTGCTAATTCTCGTGTGTATAAGATTTGATTGTGTTAGATAATAACAGCTTGTTGTTTTATGACAGTATATTTCCCGCAGGCCCCTATTTTCTCCATGACCGACATGTTTTAAGAGAATTTGAATATGCTTTGATAACCATGAATTGAAATAAGGACTTTCAATTCTTAGAATAATATGTTTGCCAGCAAAAGAAATAAAAATTGCAAGAACTCGAGTTGCTTAAAATGAATTCAAATCTATGCGTTTTGATTTTTACAATATCTTCAACTTTCAGGTAAATTTTTAGTATCCAATTTCACAGGAAATCTACATCAAAAGAATATCATTTTTGCCCACCAGTACAACATTCTTTATTACTGTGCTCTTTTCTTTTTGGTAGCTACATTACAGTGGTACTCTATCTAATGCCATTGGATTACCGACCTTTGGTGTCAATTTCCTTGATCAGAGAGGGAGCAGCAAAGAACAACAGAAAAGCTTCTTTCCTTCATGAGACTTTTGCCCATAATCAATGAATATAACTGTTTATCCACGTATCAAGCTTTTGGTGTCTAAATTACCAGTCTATGATTTGCTTAGAATCCTACATACTAGTTCAAGAGGCCAGCTTCAGCCAAAGTGTAAAAGCTTTTTCTGCGACTTCGAGGCTGTCATTTCTGTATTTTCATATATATTATAGAATACTAAAAACTCTTTGCTAAAAGCTCTTTCATCTCCCTGACTTACCCAGTGTTCGCCAGTAACCCCCATCACCACAAGAGCAGATTCCACCCTTGCAATAGCAGAAATGTTCAGGGTCCCTCACAAAAATGTCTCTGCGTACTATATTGGAGATGAACTGGACGGTATTGTGACAGCTTTGGCAAGTGTAGAGATTCTTCATAACCCAAATAGGCATCCCAGGTACAGTATTAATGAGACCAAATGCCTCAGCCAACCTCTCACTGCGACGCAAAACAGCCCAGCTTTTGAAGTTTCCCCTTCACCAGTGGAATCATATTCTGAGTCACCAAAAAACAACTGCTTTCATTTTCTTATAAAATCCCTCTAAAACTGAATTTATTTCCTTTATTTTGGGGACAGAAATTATCACCGCTAAGGAAAGCATGAACTTCACCCTTCACTTCCGCTCAACTGCACCCAGGATCAACAGTTAGTCCTTCAACTCTCATCATCTTTCTTACTTTTGCAGCTTCGTCCCATTTCCCACTATTGGCATAGTGAATACACGAGAATATAATATCCAACATGCTTTGCTTCAGTTTCAAAAATATGCTCAGCCGCAAGTTCTCCGAGCTCAACCCCTCTGAATTCTGCACGCATTCAGTAAGGCTCCCCATATGGCAGCATCTGTCCTCGTAGACATTTTCCGTGTAAACTCGTGAGCTTCCTCCAATTTCCCCACACGGCCTAGTAAATCAACTACACAAGCATAATGATTTAGATTTGGGGAGACTTGAGTACAATTCTTTGATGGTATCGAAATACTCTAAACCTTCAGTCACCAATCCAGATCTACTACAAGTGCATGCCAGTGCAATAAATTTAATCTCATCAGGATGTACATTAGAATATACCATCCTAGAGAACAACTCTGCAGCCAATGCCCTTTGTCCCCGCTCCGCAAACCCTGTCAACAAAATATTCCAAGCAGAAACATCTCTTTTGTTTGATTTAAACTGGTTCCACACATGTCCAAACTGGTTCCACACATGTCCCATCCTTTCACATCTTACATACATGTCTAGAAGTGAATTAGCTGGAAAACCGGCAAATCCTACACCGGCCTTAATTCATGGGCATGAATCTCTTTTACACACATTAAAGCTCCTATTCGAGCACATGCAGATAGGACAGATACTACGGTGACAGAGTTCGGTCTCGACTTCAACTTCACTTTCTGAAAGAAAATCAATGTCTCAAAGAAAATCAAACTTCATCAAATTGTATTAAGCAAAAAATACATTCACTTGTAACTTATTATAATCATACATAATGGACTTTGAAAGTCAATCTTTAAACCTACAATTAAGTCTATCGTTATTGTAATAGACTCTTATTACACAACCTTAATTGAGTTTCAACTCACAACAAGCAGAGTAAAATAAATTACACAACAATAGTATTCAAAATACACATTTTATCCAAATAAATTAACATGATAATCTTATATTATTGTTACATGTCTTACCTAATTTACTTTCATTTATTCTTTTAAAAATGCAAAATATGCGACAATATATTACTTATTTTCAATCTTCATGGCTTTCAAGACATGGATTTTCTCCACTTATTGTGAGAATTCCTGCTTCGAACCAGCTTTGTTTTCAGGTCCAATGGAGTTTGTCTCCCAAATCCTGCTTCTCCTTCTCTTTCACCTTCTTCAATCTTCTCAACAACACTAAGAGTTCCCTTAGTTGAAGGCATAATGCCCAGCTTCTTCCATCGAAAGAAACCTTTCTTTTTCTCGACCAACTTCTCAATTTGCATTTGCATGGAATTACATTGGCTTTGAAGCCTGAGAACATCTTCCCTTAGCTTCCTTATCTCCATTTGTTGAGCATTCACTTCCCTTTTTGATAAACAACGAGCTGCCGGAGGATCAAGCCCTATGTTAGGGCTTCTGGTTCCATGAAACGAGCCACTCCAATCCAGTTGTTTGTTCAGTTTAGTTTGCTCAGAGAAGAGAACTTGAATCACAGCTCGAACAGGCAAACGGTCGTTTTGAGCAGCATGCAGTGATGCTTCTGGTGAGAGCTTTTGACTGTCTATCAATCTGCAAAGATTCTTTCTCTCTTGCTTTGAGACCCCAGGATGTGCCTGCAACAAAATCATGGTTTCATCATCTCTAAATTCATGCTTGAATCTATCAATTCATCAGTCTAATTTCGGCTGCTGGTATGACCTTGGAGAACAAAATGCCAATAGAAATCCAAAGAGGTAAAGTTTCCACTAGCTTTCACATGCTTTATGGTAGACAACGGAAAACCCAATTATTAAAGGCAATTTCAGTTTGCCTACACTCAAGGTAAAGGGTATTCAATTAGCTGTCTGCAAGAACAGTAGCCACCTATATTCTTCAGATGATAAGTATCTTACATATGCTGGTGACTACACACCAACCACCACTACAAACATTTTGGTCCCAGCTGATGCTGTGTTCTGTTTTTCATTTCCTTTTTGCCAATTCCTATACTTTGGTCAGAAATTAATATGGTAATCGACTGTATTAAGATTCCAGAGTCATTAAACTGCGCACATATAGACCTTAATCTCTTACCGACAATGGTAATTAACGTTTAAAACCTCAAGCAATTGGCACAATATGTCCAGACAATAGTAAAACAAACCAATTTAAAGCTGGGAGGATGCTAATTATGTGAACTTACTTTGAGATAAGTATCAATGGCACGGTATAATCCATCATCTGTAGCACGGGCATGGCTAGGAAGAGCACCGGCAAGTGTGACAAACTCCGATAAGGTTAAATTTGAATCCATGGCAGCTTCAGCTAAGTAGCTATCAACAAGCTTAGCCACTTTAACTAAAGCAGCTCCGCTTTTAGCTCCTTCAGTATCCAAATGAACAAACTTCTTCACCAGCTTTGACACAAGCTCAACGTCAAGTAACGTGCCGCAAGTATGGCTAAACGATGGTATCAGCAATTCTTTCAGCGAAGCTTGGTCTAATTGCCATGAAATTCTCTTCTCAAGCTCTTCTCTGTACGTCGGCTCGACGTTTACCATGTTGGCAGTACGAAGAAGACGAAGAAGAAAGTTGCATGGAAGTGAATCGTTCTCAGGAGGCAGAATTCCCACTAGAGTTTCGACAAAAAATCGTTTTCTAATCCATGAAGCCGTGACGCTATCCGGGGATTCCTGAAAGTTGGTTAAACCCTTTAGCATATCGTCGTTGGAGAGATCCGGTAGCCATTTTGATGCGTAGTGAGCAATGATTGAACCGATGAGGTCAGGCCGGACACCTTTAGCCTTGATGCCGGCTATGGTCTTAACAAAGTAGTCCATGTCGAGAATGCATGCATCGTCGAACCAGCAGTCAGCCCCAAACTGGGTTGGTTTTCCCTGGAAAGTGACAGATTCCGGCAAGGATGGATTCTTCATTGGTGTGTTGGCTGTAGCCGTAGCTGCAATTGAAGGGGATACCTTATGTACCAATTTCACATGGTAATTGACTAGAGTGGCCCCCTGAAATTCATGTTCTATGAAAGATAAATGAAAAGGATGATATGGGTGGTAAGGAACGAGGAAGAAATTTTCCAACGGCTAGAAAATGAAATGTGAAAGACTTGGGATGAAATTGAAGATATGAAAGGATGTGAATGAAGAGGAAGAAAGATAAGAGGAGAGTGAAGACAAGTTTCTTTAAATGCTCAAATATTCCTCCCAATGAAACTTGACAAATCTCCCTTCATTCTCTGCTGTCAAGAAAGAAGAACGCCACCATCCAAGACTGAAAGAGACTCGAAACAGAAATGGTTCTTTCTCACATACGCATAATACATTCACCAGCAACGTGCTGCAAGGGCAGAATTAGCTAGCTGATGTCTGATGCTACTGTGTCATCTGCCAGAGATGACCTGTATGCAGAAATGAACCCCCTTTTTTATGTTTTGAGCAGCGTTCGTGAATGAGTTGAAGCTGTAAAGCATGAGATGATAAGATTCGTAGAATAATTTACAACTTTCGGAGATCATGAGTGTGTTGGAAAAGTAAAACATGTAAATCCTTCTTTCTGTGGTTGATCAAATTTCATAATCAAATGATTAAATGACGTTGGTGCGGAGCAAAGTCCTCATACTTTGTGCCAAGATATGTACAAACGAGGGCATTTATGAGCCAAGATTTGTACTGTTCTGCATTTGTACAAGCAGCACGTGAACTCGTGATTTTGTCTTTTAGGTCGGCTACAACTGTATTTCTGTGTGGCCACGGGCCAGTACTGTTAACGCCTGCTCCGTGTATTAGCTAAACTGCAACCAAACGGACCACACTCAGCTCTCATTCAAACACCAAAACTTGAGCCTGAACCAATTTTTAGTTAGGGTTTCGTTTTCATTACAGGATCAAACCTAAAACTCTTGCAAAATATGACTTAGGGTCCCAACTGGGCATAGGCTAGCGTATAACTGAATGATCCTTCAGAATATTGGAAACAGGTTGCACTATTTGTCCAATTTCGAAAGCACCAATGCCTACCCTAAAGATTCTCATTTTACTTGAGAAACGGCTCCACATACATAAAATCCACTGACTTTTTCTAACAAGGGGTTATGACTGTCATCTACATCACTCAGGTGTTGACAAAAGACTTGGATGCATACTGTATGGACACCGAACTGTCAGACCCTATAATTCTTGAGCAGTATAATAGCGTGCTAGTTAAGAACCAAGGTATAAACTGAACTTTTCTATCTTAACCATATAACAGGATAGGCTATTGATCATCACTTGCAATAAAGATGTTGAAATGAAAGGAGCAGAGTATAAAATGAAGAGTTCTAACAGACATGATCAAGTAGATATTTCTGATGAACAATCAAGAAATATCTGTAAATTGATTCAATTTAGTACCGTTCTTATTAACTAGAAACCAAATCTGATTCCACAAAGAACGTGAATGCATGAGTAACAGATGCTTAGCTCGGTTATCTATGAAAGATGGCAGACTTCTGACAGACATGCTCATACATTTTTTAGCTACTATTATTTCTGTAATTTCGGGAAAATCCTACAACCAGCTGCTTCTCATTCTTCCAGCAGCAAGGAAGAATTATTTCAGCCATTGCGGGGAGTAGATGTCTCGCTTGTTGAGTCACCTGTTGCTGGTTTGAATACCGAGCCACTTGAGAGAGAACCATTTTCGCCTTCATTTTCAGAGACAACTGGAATCTTAACAGCAGCTCTTTCCATCTCCTTCTCGAGCTCTTCTTCCTGACGCAAAGCTGTAAACTGGCCATCCAAAGACCTTGCTGCTGCTAACCATGCAAGAACAATCACCATTAGTACCCCTCCAAGGTAGGGAGTTGAATTCGCAAGGGACCCAAAGGTCAAAATCATAAACTGCTGGATGAGAGCTCCTCCAGACTTCCCCAATGGATTGCACACAACATCAATGGCTGCCTTGCCTTTAACCTAACAAAAGCATTTGATAGGCAAAGTCAAAGAAAGACTGGGAAGGAACTTCAGTGAAATGACATCACAAACAAAATTTTAGATTGAACTTCAATATCAATGACATTTCTCATTTTGAGGCCTTTTTTGGTACTTCATATCAAATTTCAGTTACTTATGGAATGCAAAGTTGGAGATTTATTCAGCTTTAAACAAGACTAAAAACCAATACTGCACAAAATACCAAAACCCTGAGATGAGTAAAAAGTTCTAACCTTTGTGTCTTCGTCTAGAGGAATGTAGGCCATTTCTTTGCAAGGATCAAATAAGCTGTACTTGGCACTCTTGCTGAAAATGTTTTGCATGGCACCCACATATACAGCTGCAAGCAATGGAGTCATCCCAAACTTTGCAAATGCAGGTGCAAATGGATCCCCAAACAGTATTAAAGAAAAGAAACCAACTCCTGTAAGCAGGAGAACTGTGGGTGTGATCTTTGCAGCAACTCCCCATCCAAATCTATCAAATATAAACTGACTTAGAAGCATCATTGTGAATGTTGCTATTCCTGTAGCAGTTGAGAAGTCTCCCATAAAGGAAGAGTACTCATTCGGGCTTGGGAACTACAAAATCAAGAAAAGGGAAGAAAGATATGTTCAATATTTGTTAAGCCTGTTGGCTGAAGAAGATACAGTCAAATGACAAATTCAATTAACCTGAGCCTTAAGCTTTGATTTCCAGGTAACCTCAACAAGGTTAATGCTGATACCATATGCAACCACAAGAGTAGCGAGATCCCTAATGTATCTTGAAGACACCAAGAATTTCAAGCTCTCCACTGTTCCCATTTTAGGCTTCTCCTGCAAATTTATTTATAATTAGGAAAACAAAATGATATTTCTTGACAATAAGCAGTTACAGCCCATGCTACAATATATAATAGCTCTACACGTGCACATAGTTTTACAAAAGGGTATGTGCTTATGGCCAGGTGCCACTGAACGAGGGCATGGGAGTGTATCAATATGGTTGCATGCCTATTGAAATAAATTCACAGATCAAGTCTTTATCCACAGATTGCTTTAATGAAAAATAATGGCAATACTTTCTTTGCACAAATTATGCATTCTTCAAGGGATGTAACACTATGTATCACAGTTGGCAAATTATAATACATATCATAAAAAATAGTTATGGGTTTCCTGTGTGTCTAAAAAAAGATGGCAGGTACAGTATTAACCAAAAAGAGGTAAATAGAAAGGTAACTAATCAAAAACAGACAGACATAACGAACGGATCCCACTTGTTCAGCGACCATGTAACAAGGTACTGTCAATCAATACATTCCAGTAGTCAAATACCTCAGAATTGACTCAATAAGATGTGATTAGCAATAAAATTGTTACCAAGCATACTATTACCTTCTTCTTCTTACTGCGTGTTGGAAAAGGAACATAAACATTCACCCACCAGTAAATGGCACAAATTGCAAGCCCCATCACAACCACAATGCTCATCATTGCTTTCAAAGAGATTGCCCAACCATCAACTCCAGGACCCAAAGTTTTCCTCATATTTGAGAAATACTTCACTGTTCGGCCAGAAAAAATAAGGGCAACATTAGCACCAAGTCCAAACAGAGGGTAGAATCTTTTGGCCTCATCAACAGTAGTTATCTGCATCAAATGCAACTCAATATTTCAGTCACCAACCAACGAATGAAACCAGTAAAAAAAAATGAGACAATCACAAGTTAAATTCCAGAATATGCTCATGATTCTAAGGAAATGCTTTCAGATTAATAGACAAAGCAGTAGCATGCTCCCTCAATTGCCAAGAAAACAGAGAAGAGAGTCATATATACATTCAACCTTATATTGGCAGCCATATAATTCTAATATTTTCTCCAAATCTTCTCCATCTTCCCCATTTCCATTTCTTGTATGTTTATTCTTTTATATTTACACCCACACACGCCCACACCCCTCACAGGCAAACAGAGAAGAAATCAAATAAGCTATTGTTCTACCAAAAATCCTCAGTAACCATTCAACCCAACCAAGACTTTTAGGTAATTTGGATACATTTACGCCACCATAAAGGATATATTTTTAAAGAGAACTCCTGATATATTTCCACCTGACCACAAAACACAGAAGCCATATTTCAATTCAGAAATTGCACAACTAATACTTGTACCTCACCACAAAAACTAGAGTGAGATTTTCATTTTTCCATTCAACATCAAGCATCAACACAGTCAATTTTGGCGATAGAAAGAGAGAAAAAAGAAAAGAAAAGAAAAGAAAGAAAGGCAACCACAAATCACAGGAGTTAATTGCATCACATTCAAGCAGCATTTTCATCTCTTCTGCACCAAATTTAACCTGCTATATGGTGGAGACCACATGAAATGCTATGACAAGAAGATTGACACTTGGGGCACCGTAAGCAGTTATTTGACTCCCTTAAAAACAGATAAAAGCAATAATGCATTGGAAACACTCACTTAGTTATCAGAGAACCAGTTTGTGAAATTAAATAACTCCTTTAGATAGGCAAGAAAACAAGACAACTCTAAAAGATATGCTACTAACAAAAAACCAGTAACATCACAGAAACATAACGTGCTACATTGAATCGCCCATTTTTACAATTTAGAAAATGCTTTCAAACTTTAAAAAAAAACCCAAAAACACCAAATCATTGATGATTCACACATACTAACTTGTTTATGAATTCAGAAAATGAAGAGTAATTTTTAACTTGTTTATGAATTCAGAAAATGAAGAGTAATTTTTTCAAACTTTTGCATAGCCTTTACATAAGGGCTGCAATCTTTTACCATAATTACTAATCCAAACAAAAATAATCATGTTAAAAATATAAACCATCGCCAAAGAGTTACGTAGAGAAAAAGAAAATGAATCAATTCAACGTAGATAATGATAATTAATTGAACAATTCAATGTAGACAGATATTCTTCAATGTTTGAGAAGCCTATAGGATGCAGACAAACAGAACTCTCTAATATAAAATTTTTCTCAGTGCCAATTAGATGAACAAATGAAGTATCAAACATAAGATTATGGTATATGCTTGAACAATAAAGCGAACAGATCAATCAAGCAAGTAACCATATGATTTTATAATCACCTGGTTGGCAAACCCCCAAAACAGAACAGAAATCACCACGCTGCCCCAAAGTTCAGCCATGACATAGAACAAACAGAAACTCCAAATCCTCATAATTGCCAATGGACCAAGAAATCTCGGTCCAAGAACGTTAAGAAGGTTATCAGCCAGTGCCTGAGGGTGGATATGGTCACTAAGCGGATACAAAACAAACCCAAAAGCCCCAAAAAATGCTATAAAGGGGACAATAACAGTGTAAAACAAAGCCTTCTTAGACAACACATCAGCCAACTTTGTGTATAACACCATGAACCCAATAGCCATAGGCAAGTTCACCCAAGTCTTCAAAAATGGTATAATTTCTGCACTGCTCCCTTTAGCTGTTACAACCAGCACATCCTTTGTGTCTCTAAGGATTGTGTAGTTAAAAAGAATACAAAAAAACATCAACCCAAGTGGGATAATCTTCTTTAGAGTCGTAAGTTCAATACCCAACAACTTTGGTTGCTCAGCTTCACCAATCAAAGGCACCCCATTAGAAGCAGAAGCAGCAGCTTCTGCCCTGCAAATGTGCAAATTTCTCTCTTTTGGAAAAAGCCCTTGCGGTGATTTTGACACAAAGCAGGGAAATTTCGAAACGGCATTTGAAGATAACGAAAACCCATCAAGGGTCCTCGGTTTTGTGGCAAAAAGCCTCTGCTTCAAGCCATTAGAGGTGTGCAAGCTCCTTATTTTGGGATTCAACGGCAGGGAAAGAAGCCCTCTTGTTTGCAAAACAGCTTCCATCTCTCCCTCCTCTCCCTTCTGTCTCCCCTTATCTCTCTTCAGAAAAAGCGTTGGACGGAGAGATCGAGAGATAAGGTGGTGGCCTTCGAGAAGATAGTTTCCTCAGAGAAACAAACAGGTATTTCTCTTCTTACCAAATATATTTCACACGCCAAAAAACACGACAAAATCAAAATTCCTTCGGCTAAAACCAGAAACAACCGTACACAGATTTTCCTTATACTAATTTCTTTAATGTCAGCACTATAAAGAGATTAATCTGTTGTCCATCTATTGTCAGAAACCAGTTGTATATTATTCATTTTACATACAAACTGGTAAAAAAGAAAAAAAAATCCAAATGTCATGCAGATTAACACATAAAACACGGAAGAAATGCAGTGAAAAGTTGAAATACAGTCAGCCAAGGAAAGAAAAAAGAATCAAAACAAGTATCTTCGCAGCAAGGGTGCTAAAGGGTTGTCATTTCATTTCAATTTCACGGTGGGAACGGCCACGGATGTAATTATGGATGAAGATATTTTTGCACTTTTTTTTCAAATGCTTGTGGGGTTCTGGTTTTGTTGGTCTTTTTCTTCTGAAAGTTACTTGTGAGATCCATAGTTGTGCTAGCTTGTTTCTCATTCACTCCCCAACATGCTTCCTCTCAAATTTAGCAACATTGTCTTTGCAAAACAAAAAAAAACACATTATAGAATTGTTTTGATAATTCAAATTCGAAACAAAAAACACATTAAAAATTGAATTTTTTTGATATATTAATTATGAAAAAACTTGAATTAATTAATATTTTTTCTACAAATTTATAATAAAAAGAGTACGTCTAGATTTTAAAAAATTATTGATAACTCGTAATAATATTACATTAATTTATACGAATAAAATTTATATTTAAATATTATTTTTATTTAAAAAAATAAAAAAAATAATTAACACTTTCCATAAAAAATTTTAAAATTAAAAATTATTTTTAACGAAATTCATATACAATTTTTCAGTAACAAAATGCTTCATAGTATTAAAAGATAATTCAAAATTAAAAATAAATTTTGATATATTCTAAACAATTTAAGGTTAATATACTTATACTAATTATAAATAGAAATACAATCATATAAAATAAATTTTTTCATTTAATTTTAAAACAAGGGTTAAGATATTTTAATTAAAAAAGTTTAATTAATTTTGCAATGTTTGTGAGTATGCTTCCCGAGGCCGCCCCGCTAAAATTAAATGATTTATCGAGTATTTTTGTGTCCAAACACAAACATAATTTACCTCTTAAATCTTGATAGTATAATTTTTATATTTTCATATATTGTAATTTCATATTACAAACACACGAATGTTAAATTAATGATTAATGAGTTCATATTTAAATAATAATAATTATTAATATATATTTTATATTCTTTACATAAAATTTAAAACGATTAATTAAAAATAATTAAAATACAATTAAAAGTTTTAAAATAACTAATATTATAAAAAAAATTTAGATATAATGAATATATTTAGAACCCCTTGAATGGTTCATTGGTGTAAAAGGAACCAAAAGTGCTACTTCTCTAAAACACCCATGTGTATGATGGTTCAAGTTTAGTTTAATTGACTTTGAACAGAGATAATGGGAAGGTGATTGGTTATGAAAGCATGTGTAACTTGTGACTTTAATAAGGTTACTGCATCCAAATTAATTAATAAATAAGTTACGGTTGGTATGGTACGGGTAGCATTCGTGGAGAGCCAAGGTCACATAATGGCATTGTAGCTTCTGGGCGAAGGGCTGTGCCTCTCAGCGTGTCTTCGTCTACCAAGTTACAGGGATTGTGACATTATTTAGTCAAACAGTCAAACATTGGGGCCTCAATTTGGAGTGTGGGCCATCCTAGCTTTGTTTTTTCGAATTCTGTATAAATAATGTTTACGTGGGACTACACATGAACGGTCGAAAATGAATTTGATTGAGGGGAGTGGGGTGGGGCGGGGCGGGGTAGGCGGGACACGTTGTGGTCCCCACACCAACGTTGGCAAAAAACGGAATGTCCACGTTGCCAAAAGTTAAAAGGAAAGATTATAGGGTTGCGTCAGGATTCGGTATCCCGAAATTGAAGTCGCAAACTTTCCACAGACAGGGACAAAAAGGGGAATTTGGTTGCGACACGTCAGACCTCCGTTGTTTCTGTTATGCCAGTACCCCTCTGTAGAGTTGAAGAGACTCGTACTCTTTACTCAATGCAGTTCCCGTTAAGACGTTGACACGTCAGCGATTCCAAACCAGATGTGGATCTCAGCACCCTTTGGTCTTGCCATGCGTCTGCAGGGTGCTGCTGAAAGCAATCATGTTTTCCGTTGGCCCGAAAGAGGAGAGGTTTGAGTAATGAATTCGTAGCTAGTAAGCTTCGATTGAGCCCATTGAAATGGTACCGGCCCAGTTGCCGAATATTGTAAGCTGAATGCACAACGAAAATCGACATTCTCTGCCCTAAAATGCCAACAAGCAGGACATTGTCTCCTCTCGGTTCGCCAACCACAAGCAATTAGGAAAAATGATTCACACAACACAAAATTATCAAAACGACATTGTGATAGATAACATAGTTCCATTCGTTATCTTATTACATCATATGGTAACTAATTTAACAGCTTTTGGGCCCATACCTCTCAACTCTCTCATCAATCCACTCTCTCATGTCCTTCAACACAAGGTTAGCATTTTCATCAGGCTCTCCTTGGATCAAAGAATGGTACATCCCATCGTACAACTTGATGCTCTTGTCAGCACTCGATGCCTTCTCATACAACAACTGGGATGACGTAGGGCACGTGACCCCATCAGCTGTACCGTGCACTGTCAAAAACGGCGCCGTTACTTTCGAGAAATTATCCTGTATGTACTGGCACACCCTAGCAAGTTCCCTCATGGTCCCCACCCTCGGCTTTCCCGTGTACCTCCTTGGATTGGATGCTATGATCTTCAGTTTTTCCGGATCCTTGATCGCTTTCCCAACCATTTTGTTATCGGGCATTGCCGCCCACGTGTCAGCTAATCCGAAGAGGAGACCGTACATGAAGAGATGGATTTTGCTCGGTTTCATGTTCTCTGGTATCACGAATAGAGGGGCCGAAAAGATCAGACCCGTCCAGGTGTTGGGCTCTGATTGGAAGTACATTAGCATTGTGGCGGCTCCACCCATGGACTCGCCGAATAAGAAAGCGGGTAAGTCCCTGTATGGTTCGGTGTAGCGCACTTGCTTAAAGAATGATAAGGATGCAGCGGCTGTCTTCTCCAGGTCACCTGCATATACAAAAAACCCACGAAGCCAACTACTCAGAATTATTCAATCTAATATGAAAACCCATTCCAAAGTTTTCAGTCTCACTTAGGAAGAAGCTGACTTGATCAGTGATCGTCACCTACCTAGATAGCAACGTATGCCGTCTGATCGGCCGTGTCCGAGAAGATCAGCCGCAAAAACAGCGTAACCCCACGTAGCAAAGTTGATGCAAATCTTCTGAAACATCCACCCGGTGTCGGATCCGTAGCCGTGACTCATGTAAACCGTGGCCTTGATTTTCTGGTCCAACGGTATGAAACTCTGGGTAAATAGTTTCCCGTGGGGTGTTTCGAAGTATTCCTTGGAGTTTCGGACACCCTGAGACGTATAGTACTCCTCTTCCGGCATGTAGCCCCAGAAATTCGGCGGCGTTTCGTGCTGCGTTTCGCCTTGCGTTTCCGGAGGCATCTTTCCTCACCGCTTTGATTCCACAAGGAAAGAAGAAAGACGGGGTTTTTTGCGGGATGGTATTAAATGGAAATATATAGAATAATAAGAAACTTTTCGAAACGTGGTTTTGAAAAATGAGAGGTTTGGTTTTGTAAGAAAAAGAGGGGGCCGGGGGTTTTTAAAAGGATCTTGGATCCCTTCCCTTTTTGGGTCATTGATTTTTAACCAGACGTTAATATAAATTATTTATTAATAAAATTTATAAATTAATTTTATATTTTATAATATAAATTAAAAAATTTTAAATATAATTTTAATTATTAATTACTAAATATATCACTTATTATTATTTTGTTTAAGAAAAAAAATCATAAAAAATTTAATTTTTTTAAAAAACAATGAAAATTATATTTTTATTTATTATCCATAATTAATTATTAAAATTATATTTTATATTTTATAATATAAATTATTAATATTACGTGTGAGATAAACCCAAAAAAAAATGGGGTTTTGCCAACCAAGTTTTCGTTAAGGGTGGGAGTTGGTGAGGGAGTCGGTGGGGAGTTGGTGGAATGGTGATGATGGCTGTGAGTGGTTGGTTGGGTCCACCGTTAAAGTTAGGTCGTCGGAAAACTTTAATAATTTATTGATTACTGGAAATTTTTTCTATTATTATATTTAAGGTAACTACAATTTAATGATTATTTTAAAAATTAAAATAAATATTTTTATTAATATATATATATATATATATGTATAACAGACTTATTTTTATTTAAGATATTTATAAAATAATTAAAGATTTTAATATTTTTTTTAAAAATTAATAGTGGATAATATAATAATATTATGATCTACAACTCTACGGTACATCATACTCCAAAAATATACGTGTATAATGGCTTCTTTGATTTTTTTTTCTTTGACTTTTTCACGTATTAGCCAATGAATTTAGATCGTACGAAAATATTGGATGTGATTAAACACAAGTGAATATTATCTACCTTAACGGGTCCCACATTCACCAACCACTTGTCTATTCCAATTGGGTAGGTGGGGTGGCCGAGACCGGTCCGGTTTATAAATCGGTTGGGTTTTAAGTTTTCCGATTCAATCAGTGTATTAGTCTGTTTTTTTTTAATACAATATATTAATGTACTTTCTGACTGTCCTGATTACTCCAACACAGTTGTTTCCGCCATTCTTACTCTCTTCTGATAAAAAATTTACGTTCCTTTCATCGCCATAATCCAGTGGAAGCTTCTTTAGATTTTGCAGATGTTGCAGTCTAAGAATTTCCAGTTGTGCAAATGAGTCTAAACATTTTTACATTACTCGGTACTGTTTTAATGTCAGAGCATTTTGCTATGTCCGTTTTCTCAAGGTTTTTAGCAAGCATTCAAATGCCAACAAATCTCTATGTTAACTGTACGTAGGCTGTGGAAGCCATGAGTTTCTCGTATGCTTCTCACTTCATCAGTGTCAGTCTTCAACTCTTCCAAATCTTCATCTTTCATAATATGTAATTCGTCAAGTTCTCCTGGGGGATAGAAATTGGACACAGTTTCTTAACTGCTGGAGCTGAAAAGATCAAGAGAGCATGGGAACTTTTCAAACTAATGCCCAACGCATGTAAATGTTTCAAAACCGAGGAATTCCTCGACTAAGATTCCATCCCCATCAATCAAAGCGTTCGGTCTTCTGCTGTTCTGATCCAAGTTCAACATCTGAACAATCTCAGTAGTAGTAACATTGAAAAATGTGATATCACTTGCATTTTAATTAAAAGGAGTTCACCATCTGTATTCTCGGAGTTTGGACATTTAAGATTCACCAAGGACTTCATCTCTTCCGGCAGCTCTTTTTATCCCAGTCCATGTTATATCAAGATGGTGCAAAGAAACTAATTGAGAAATCCCAGATGACAGTTCCCTCGGACAATGATTGTTAAGAGTGGGTTGTGCATTTAGAGTTTTGTTGACGTGGCGTTCGGTTGTTAAAGTCTGTTATGTCAGGCTGATAAACGGAGCCTTATATGCTGGCATCTGGTGCAAACTTGCAGGATGATATCTTGAGTTCTAGAAAACATCTTGAAGCAGTCTTTCACTCTATGAAAAGCTTAGAATCTCCTCTGTAATCTTGTTAACTCCATTCTTGAAAATAAGGCTTCTTCTCTGTGTTTGCACCCGTGGATGTAGGGCATACTGCCGAACCACGCAAATTTGCTCGTCTTTGATTAATTCTTTCTGTGTATTTTACTTGTTAGCTTGCTTTGTTCTTGATTTGTCATTATTTAGAACTTTGATACAAGGCATGAATTGGCATAAGTCATCAGTGATTAACTCAAACAATTGAAAGTTAAGAAACAAAGTTTGCAGGTGAGGGCATGCAGGAGAGTTCTGACAGATTCTTAATTTCGTTTTCCATCAACGAAATCCTTCTGATCCCTTTCCATTTTTTGACCTTTGATGCTTCAATTAATCGACTACTTGCTAAAAATTTTTCCGTCTCATTTTCAAGCATGCCATCCACAAAGCCATGCCATGAATAACATCAAGCATTTTCATACGATCGTCTTCATCTTCTTCCAATAAGCATGCATTAACAAGAACCCCAATAATGTAGTATTCTTGGTTTTGTGACTCATTATCATCTAAAAAATACCTTACCAATCCAACAATCTATTAAATCCCTTTTAGCAATGCTATAATATTTCGGAAACAATGCATACTTGGTTGCTTTTTTTCATCCACAACTCTTTGGATATTTGCTTGACGTCGCATGGCTTTGGACACTTCCACCCAGATCACAGCATCACAATTGGCTTCAGTTCGATGAACTTGTCACTGATTTCGGTCCATAGGGTAGTTTTTCCAACTCCCCATGCCATATAGCCAATAGCTCCTACTAAATCTTCCGGGAGACATCTCCAAACTCCTTCAAAACCTGATTCTAGACCCACACTCGTTGGCTCAGTTGCTCTTTCGTACACTGGATCTTCAGGTGACTTCTCACCCACATCCTTGGAATACTACATGCATTGAATGCCAGCCATTTGATGTTGATCTATTTAGTTCAGTGACAATTCAAGTTATTATGTTATATTTGATGTGGCATAGTGTTAAAATAGACTAATTCAAAATTAAGTTATTTAATAATTACATTAAAAAGTAAAATTTTTATCTCGTCACAATTTTGAATTATTAAAAGATTAAATAAATTATAATTATATTATTAATATAATATTTTTATTTATATTTTAATATATTTTTATAATAATATTTTATCAAATACAATTTTATAACAAATTTTATTTTAAATATAATTAAATAACATTTAAAAATTATTTATTATCATATCATAAACGAGTTTATGCATTAAGAACTCTTAATCTAAACTTAACATGATTAAATCACTTGTTTAATCATCTTGCTATTGAAAATGCATTACTCCTAAGAAAAATTTATTCAAATATTGTTGGAAAGAATTGTACGGGCTAGCTGAAAATTTTAGAAAAATTAATAAACCTTGGGGTTTGGTTTAGGGCCGGAAGTCCATTGAATGCATGGTTGGGCCAATTTTGTTGACACATTCCACCGATTGTTGCAACACAAAATCATGGCCTATTCTTAATACAATGATATTCAAAAAGAAAGGAGACTGTGTGTGTATATATATATATGTACATAATCTATGTCATGAATCCTAACATTTCAATGTAATTAATTCTTATTTGAATATAGAGATAAGTAGTCAATTTTCTTAATGACTTCATTCCTTCTAAGTTTCTAACATTCCTGTAGGAGTATTACATCCCACCAACTTCATCTTTCAGAAACCCAAAAGAAAAGACAAAAACCCACCCCAAATCTTCAGACCAACTCAACCTACTTGTCCTCTAATGGCAATAGGGTGTCTCTGCCTTGAGGGTTTTCTTCCACAGGGCCAGGTCATTGTGTTGGTTATTCTGTCCATACCCAGAATACAAATTCAAATTTATTCTTGAATTAGGGTCAGGTTTTCTGAGATGGTGACCACCACCCAGGACGACAATGACACAACAGTGGGGAAGAATAGTTGTTGTCATGGAGAAAGAATCATTCACTTTGCTTACCACCTGGAACATCATTTAATAATCAAGCCTTCAATGCATTGTTTGTGAAAGATTGCCGTGCAAATTGCTAAAAAGAATCTTGGTAAATTAAAGAATATTTATTACAAAATAATTTTTAAATCATAATTATTATCAAATTTATTTATTTTTATATAAAAAATTTAAAAAAGAAAAAATAAATTTATATATAAAAAAATTAGATATAATAATAAAAAATATCGTACTTTTAATAATTTTTTTATACTTCAATTTTAATTACATATCAAAATTTTTTTAATTATATATAAATATTAAAATTCTTATTTATGATCGGACAAAAGAGTCGTGTTATAAGATATTTTGTATTAAATTTTCTAATAAATTATATATGATGCGTGATTTTTATATTTTTTATGATTAAAAATTTCAATTAACGACATTAAATATATGATAAGAAATTGGACAAATGACAAAATTTGGAGGTGGCAATGTTGACAAAATTAATTAAGTAATCAACTAATTAATTAATTATCATCTTAATCTCTTTGTTACATGCTTTACTAAGCACAAAATTAAATAATGTTATATTTCATGTAAAGTAATAGTTATATCCATAAATTATAAAGATTAAGATTCTTTTTAATCTTATTTATTTATGATTTTAACGTATATTAATATTAATTAATAATAAACGGTTCAGATTATATTTTAATTTATATTATAAAATATAAAATTAATTTATAAATTTATTAATTATATTACGTGTTAATATTTAATTAAAAATTAAAAAAATTAAGAGAGAATCTTGAATTAAATTAAAGACAATGAATTATTAGTACTGTCTTTCTAATTTATTAGGATTTAAATCTTAATCATTAAATTTTAAATTAAAGATGATGAATTATTATTGGTTTTACTGTATAATCGTTGTCGGACCATTAATTATTATTTTTCTAAAAAAATAATTTTTTTTTAAAAAAAAAGAATAAAATCATTGTCGTTTGGTGTAGAAAGTCAGATGTCGTTTTGGGTATTTGATAGCATCCCATGAGGTAACGGCACTGCTGCCTTGCAGATGTGGTTCATGTGCGGTTCTTATCGCGGTTGGTGGCAAAAAGGACCACTTAATGACTTTTTTTTAAAAAAATAAAAATTTAACTCCAAGTTGCCACGATTTGTTTATCCTCCTCTTGACATAAAGATTCTGAATTTGAAAATAAATAATAAATATAATCAAACAAAAATATAAAATATAAAATTTGTATATAAAATAATATAATTTTTTATTAATTTAGATACAAATTTTATATTTTAGTAAATTTAAAAATCGAATCTTATTCTACAAAATTATTATATTTAAATAATTAAAATCATATTTTATTATATATTAATTATATATATTAAATTTAATCTCAATTATTAAAAATAAAATAAATAATTTATCTTAATTTTATTTATTTATTTATCATATACTCGTAATCTTTTTTTATCATTTTACTAATTATTTTTATTTAAGGCTCTTTAATATATTTGATCAGCATATCTATTGTATTAATAATAATATAAAAATTAATAATTATTTAATACATGATAATTATAAATTTATATTTTATTTTATAAGTTTATTATTTTAATAATTTTTTTTAGTAAATTAAGTTGTAATTAAGTCATCTAAAATAATTATTAACCACAAATGGTGGTAGCTACTTCATTAGGTTGCTTCACATTTTCAAGATAAGAAATGAATGCTTGACAATCAAATGAATTGCCTAATTTTTTTCAATGGTATGATTCTAGATTTCAAGAATCAAATTCTTCATCATTAAGTTGTCATTGCATACAAATTACCGTAATATCACAATTTTATTAAAATTATTATATTCTTTTTAAGTACTTGTACGATATAGTATTACGTAACGTAATTATTAAATAAAAATTTATATTAATTTAATTAAGAGCTTAATTACATTCATAGCATGAATAAAAATGATAATTTAAAATATAAAATATAAAAATTGAGATGATTAATATGAAATTTGACGAAACGGAAATAATTAAACAAATTGAATATAAAATATACGAGATGTATTGTGATTAAAAAATTTTTTAGATAATAATTTTTTTATAATTTATTTGATTAAATTAAAGAAAAAAAATTGTGTTGCTTTTCTTTATGTACAACATACTTTTGTATCATGGCTGTCTTTGCTGACAATCTTCTTCACCTCTGGCCCTAGTTGGAGGTTTGGTTTGGCAAATATTTTCTCTTCTTTCACACCCAAACGTTCTTTTTCCCAGAAAATTTATTGAAGATTCTTCCTTTTTCTTAGAAAAGGAATCTATCTACATATTTTCTTGGGAAGATTATCCAATTAAAAGTGGGAGAGGACACATCAAGGGCCCAGATTGCATCAGCAACTTAGCTGCAAAGAACAGGATGATGACTCATTTGCCATTGTCTTTTTTGCAGTCTCTGTTAGCTTTATGTTCCATTTCCATCCCTTTCATTGATGGGAAAAGCTTCATTTCTTTTGACTTGTATGAAAAATCTGGAAATAGACAAAATTAATTAACTGTACCCAAAATTTATTCAGGAATTGACATCTTTACCCTTGTTTTTCTTTTTTTTGTATGCAATTAGAAAACTAGACTGATCTTTTATTGTAATTCTCTTATTATTATTATTATTATTATTTAAATTTTAAGTTGAAAACATATTTTTGTATCTTTAAATAAAAATTAATTTTTTATTATCTTTATATGGGATATATGTAATTTTAACTTATAGATGTAATATTCGTTAATGACCTTTATATATAATTAAAAATAATTTAAAATTTTTAATAAATTCAAAAATAATTTGAAAAAGAATGTAACTTATTGGATAGGGGGATTGATCCTATAAGTCAAAGATAAAAAGAGAAAATCCATGTGCCATAGGAATTTTTTGGCCATTGGGTCTATTGACTTTCTATGATTTGGATTTATTTTAAATGTTTTTATTTACACAAATTTTATCCGAAAATCGTTACCTATCGAGAATTAAACGTACCTAATAAATTGACTTTAAATTTATTACAATAAATATTTTATTTATAAATTTTATTAAAGTATAATTTAAATTATTTATTATTAATTATATTATTTAAAAAATAATAATAATTTTAATTTTATTTAATATATAATAAATAAGCAAAAATAAAATATATGTTTTTTTTAGAGGGACTAAGAATGCGCATGCTGTTGCTGTAATACAAAAGTGAGAAAGTGGAACCTGACTTTTACATCAGAAATCAGAACTGGGTCGTATTTTATAACGGCCGAAACGTTTCTGATGGGAGATTTTCGACCTTTAGATCAGGGGACGAGTCAAAACGTCCAAAACTAAACAGGTCCGTACGATTTAATTATCAGAAGATCATGGCCGCATTACTTTTACAGAAGGCAGGGGCCCATATAACAGCGTATTTCCTTAATAAAAGGACACGGCTTCAACGTCTTGTTCTTCGTCAGAGAATAAACTCTGCCTAAGGTGGGCCCCATGTAGAGCCTCTATTTCTATGCTTCGAATTAAAAATTAATTTGTAATTAAATTATTGTTTTAATTTACTGCAAAAGTTCCCCAAACGCTGTCGAACATAGTGGAAGAGAAATCTGACCGTTGGGTTGTTCCAGAGCGGTCCGGCCCCACGAGAATTACGAGAGACAGGCTGTGCAAGAATTTCCACGTGGCAAGCACCCGAGATACAGGCTGGCGGGAGAGTGGGACCCATAAACAATGTAGCGAGTAGTGTGTGACGTGACCCGTTGTGAGTGGGGGCCGATTTTTAGATTTCTGGTCCCGACCACGATCTCTAGGGCTCTAACGGTCACGTTCTGGGACGTCCCGCTGCCTGCCCGCCTGCGCCCTTCACTTCCTTTGGTCTCCCTCTAACCTTAGCCGCCGTGCCTATTCAATTTTTGTTGTTGTTAATAATTAAATGTTTTTTTTTAAATTTTTTATTTTTTGTTACTTAATTACCCTTTCATTTTGTTTAATCATTATAATTAATCTCTCCCTCTACTCACATAATTAAATTTTTTTTATTTTAACACTCTTTATTATAAAAAAAAATTACTTGATTAAATTTATCTTTTTATCAAATTATCAAGTGATTACTAATTTAGAGCCATTTTTCTTATTTTTTTGATTTTATATAAATATAAATAATTTTTTTTCGTAATTTTAATGCAAAAAAAAATAAAATATTTTACTAGTAGAACGTAAATATGCTAAAATTAATTTATCAAATCATTATGTATAAAATTTTTTTTAATTTTATTTTAAGATTATCAATTTTTTATAAACTTTTTTGAAAAAAAATTTAAATTTAACTAAAATGAACAATATTATTTTATAAAGTAAAACAAATTCTATTTTTAGGTTTGACTCTTTTAGAGCTCCCATGTTGTAGTAATGAGTTATGGCAATAGAGTTATATCAATTATAACTTTATAATTCCGTAGTATCTCCAAATTAACAGGCTTTACAAATGTATTTTATCAGATTTTTTTTTGAAATTTATAATAATTTATTTTATGATAAATTGGGTACTTTGCTTATATTGATTAATTAAAAGATAAATATATTTTTAATTTTATAATAATATTATTTTATAATAAATTTTTGTAAAAAATCGTACACTTACTTCCTTATTACATTACTTTGATTATAAGTTAATTAATTAAAAAATAAATATATTTTTATTTATATTTTTATAAATAAAATTTTAATTTATTTATATTTTAAATATTTAACTTGAAGTCAACATAACACGAAGGAGAGATAACTATAACTTTATACAAAATTTGCTTCAAAGTGAAACTATCATCAGAAGACAAAAAATTTAGAAGGGTAAATGAGTCAAATAAAAAAGTAAATGGGGGGTAGTATCGTCCATTCGAAAAGCCGAAAGCTGTGCCAGTTATGCTCCAGGCCGGAATCAAGTGCTGTCAGACAAAAACAACAAAAAATTATTGCTGATTAATCATCATTTCGCTAATTTAATAATAATTAATAAAAACAAATAAAAATAAAAACCCAAAAATATAAAAACGGGGCCGCAGGGGAGAAGAGAAGGGAAGGGAAGGGAAGAAGAGGAGGAGGAGGAGAAGAAACAGAGAATTCAAAATTTCGAAACGTTAGCAGTAACTTCTCTCTGTTTCCTTCTATGTTTGAAACCCTAGCCATGGTGCCCGCCACGCGCGACTAAATAACTATTCAACCTTTATCTCGCCGGCGAAAATTATCATAAATGGCAGATAAGCCGCCGCGACGGGAGCAAAATCTGTCATTCACTTTCGAATTCGCTGGGGTTTCAAGTCCTACATAAAAACTAGAGAGTTATTTTCTATTTTCTTGTTAGAAATCTTTTTCTTTTTCTAAAATCTATATATTATAATGGCGAGGGCGTGGCTGGTTCTGGACAAAGCGCGCCGTATTGTGCGGACGGTGTTTTTCATGGTGGCGATGGTCGCGTCGCTTCTGGTATCGTCGCTGCCGCTTCTGGTGGCTTTCGCTGACGTATTAGTGACGTGCGTTTTGATCTCGAGCTTCACGTGTGTGAGTTGTTACGGATTCAAGGAACACTTGCGCCGATACGACTTTAAGAGATCGTTGACGGATATTCCTCTCGTTTCGATTATCAGATCCCTTATAATTACATGTATGATCGTCATGACCATTAAAATTATCTCTCTGTTCCATCTATCTAATTTTTGTTGCAATTATCTTCTTTTTCCATTTATTATTATTATTTTATGTCGGGTTTTACTTGTTTCCTAAATGTTTCTATAATTTATGTTTGGTTGCTTAGAGGGGAAATTTTGAAAAGTTCATAGAAGTTAGATAGAGCTAGAACTATGCTTGTTTTTAATGTCTCTCAGGATTATTTTTTTCGGCTAAATGTGTTAAATTTCATGGATGATGTCCCATTTTTCAAAATTTGTACTTAGTGCTTGAACATTATGTTTGTTTGATGAGTGAAAAGAGTAATCTTGGTAGGAGAAAATAAAATTTATGATTGATCAGCAGGCTCAATAGAGTAAAGGATTTTTTTGGCAATGTTCTCTTCATGGGCTCAAGAAAACTTTACTATCAGTATTTTTCAGCAATCTATGTCCTATTGTAAATTCTCCTTGAATTTCTTGTGAATATTAATTAGTGGGGAAGTTGATAATTGACTGTTTAGATATCATTTATATGATTATACACTGTTTTGTGATCACAGGTGTATATTCAATGTGTGACGCCCCGGCTTTATCGCACGGACCTTACCTTGGAACTGTGACACTGTGTTCTTTTGTTTCAATTATTCTTCTTTCTATTAAGGCTTGTGTTTTTACTGTAAATTCTCAACTTGAGGCTGAAGCTTCTACCTCTCTATCAAGGCAAAGGCTTCACTTGAAGAAATCATGGGGAATGCCTGTCCTGTTTCTCTCATCAGTAGTTTTTGCCCTTGGTCATACTGTGGTAGCATATAGAACTAGTTGCAGGGCACGAAGGAAGCTTCTATTTCATCGTGTTGACCCTGAAGCGGTAAATTTGCTATATTTTCAATTTTTTATTTTATTTTATCATTATGTATGAATTAGAGGAAAGTGAACTTCTTGTGGGATAAGTGTAAATTAAGCAAATGGATGTGTTAATACTAACAGTGTTTGTTTTGTTTTCATGGGGCCTTAATTGGATACTGTTTTTGCATCTTCTACAGAATATTATGCATTGCTACAACATGTTAATTTCTGTACAGTTTTTGATAGCTCTTATAATGTACTTGGGTATGATATTTCAGGTTATTTCATGCAAAAATGTTTTCTCTAGCTTTCAGAAAGTTCCACGATCTCCCACTCCCTCTGCTGGGAAAACCCCAAAAAGTGATAGTGAAATTAGGCGAAAGACATCAGGACTTGCTTGTGATGAAGGGGAGCTTCCAGTCAGAGTACTTGCTGATATTGACAGCCTATTTCTCACATGCCAAGGGCTAACTGTCCATTACAAGCTGTGCTTGCCTGGTTCACCTGCTCGTTCCTTATCATCTACCACATTTCTTGAACCCAATACAACTTGTAACACACCACAAATGGCTTTGGGAAGGCTAAAACTTGATAGACAAGCTTTTAGTGTGTCATCAAAAAACCACTACCATTATCTTCCCAGGAGCTATAGCAATCAATTTCCCAGCTCTTCTCTCTATGCTCCTTTATTGGATGGTTCTGCAACTACTACTGCTCTTTCTGAAGATATTCCAGTTCTCAGCCTAGATGATACCGTACCTGATATTGAGGTGAATTCTGGGGCTCTAGAGCAAGTTGTGGAAGCAAATGGCCAGTTTGGTATTATTTTAGTCCATGGGTTTGGAGGAGGTGTCTTTTCATGGAGGCATGTGATGGGGGTGTTGGCTCAGCAAATTGGTTGCACTGTTGCTGCTTTTGATCGGCCTGGTTGGGGATTAACTTCAAGGCCTCGCCAGAAAGATTGGGAGGAAAAAGAATTGCCTAATCCTTACAAACTCGAAACTCAGGTAATGTTATATTTGTGTTTCAATGATATCTGGTTGTTTTAAGTATCGCTGTATCGTGCAAGGTGGAAAATGAAGTCAAGTGGATGGTTTGAGAGATCAGGTTAAAGTTTTGTTCTGAAATTGTAGATAAACTCAAAGAGGCAAGGGAAAGAAAGGGACAGGAAAGGGAATACACTTACAAATATAACTCTCTACATTAAGAATGGTTCTTCTTTTAGAGAGATGTGCTGTCCGATTTTAGAGTAGTCATGTTATTGATCTTGTTATGCTCGAATGGCTGCTTCTCGCCTGGTTTTTCCCTTGCAAAGCTTTTGCATTGTTCATTCCCACCATGATGGGTGAAACTTTATTTTATGACTGATAGTTTTTAATCTCATTATTTTGGTATTTTCAGGTTGACCTGCTTCTATCTTTCTGTTCTGAGATGGGGTTTTCTTCAGTGGTGCTTGTTGGTCATGATGATGGGGGTTTGCTTTGTTTGAAGGCTGCTCAAAAAGTCCAGTTATTGAACTCTTTCAAGGTAGTTTCCTTGGTTTCATCTACAAACTACACACAATCTTACACTTATTTGAAATTCAGTATCCTATATATATAGAGAGAGGAAGTCTGTTTAATAACCATAATTAAGTTGACAAGCCAAGATGGGGGGAGATTTAATCAAGGACTGCTGATACTTTTTTTTGCTAGAGAAGTATTACTGGCTTTTGAAGAGTTAAATAATTTAGAAGTAAATTTAATATCTCATGCAGTATTATAAAATATTGATGTCCCATCTATCTTGATGCTTCAAAAGATTGTGACCACAGGTGAAGGGAGATTTTTATAATAGTCATGACAGTTTGGCTAGTCAGTCGCCAGTTTTAGTGATGCAAAACTAAATGATGTAAAGTATTTTCCAATTTTGAAAAACCTTCACAAAATGTATTCTCATTTTTTTAGTGCCTCCAGGTCTTATAATTTTTTTTTGTTGTCCTTAATCCAGGTTGAAATTAAAGGAGTGGTCTTGCTAAATGTTAGTTTGTCCAGAGAAGTGGTTCCTGCCTTTTCGAGGATACTCATGCGTACTGCCCTTGGGAAGAAGCACTTGGTTCGTCCTCTACTGCGAACAGAAATCACTCAAGTGGTGAATAGGCGTGCGTGGTATGATGCTACCAAGTTAACAACAGAGGTTTTAAGCCTCTATAAGGTATGATTGCAACTCTTTCATGCTACTGAATAGGAACTATTGCATATTGATATGATTTGGATGTTATCAGACCTTTGTCTGGTCTACAGATGTTCTGGAGCATCATTTTGGCAAGTAGAGGACCTTGCCATTTTGGCAAGGCAGGTTCCTACCTGCCAGTAGACCATTGCATCTCTTTACTTTTTCATATCATTGATCACAACTCTGTTAACATGCCCTGCCCAAACTGCACCACAAATTTTAATAGACACAAGCATTTAGTTATTACTACTTTTTATAAGTAATCCTTATTCTGCTTATGTGCTTGTCTTGGAATGAAATCAGTATAGAGGTTCATCATGCTGCCAACTGGTAATCTAATATAAGTTGTAAAGAAGATTTCTAAGACTTTTGCTGGTGATCATGTAAGCCCTGCGAGGGAAAATATGTAGGGTATGAAAAAATTTGATATGATTTTAGGGATACTGGTTCACTTTTTATATGCCTTTGGCTCACCTTTGTTGCATCTATTGATAAGATTTGTTAAAACAACGGTCTCATCTACAAGACAATTGATGTTATCAAACTGAGATACAAGCTATCGAGAGATGAGCTGACCTTAATTTCTAAACCTATATTTAAAAGCGGTTTTTGACTTAATGTCAAGCGATATGAGTAGAAAAATTTAGACTAGGACTTTTTTGGGCAATGATTTTTGAGATGGTAAGAGTGATTTTTCCAAGAGTTTCTTCCATCTGATGTGCTTGTTTTGATATATTTAAAAGTGGTTTAATTTCAACATGTTGACCACTTCATTTACTTGCTGTTCATAAATTCAACTAGGCCCCTCTATGTGTAGAAGGTTGGGATGATGCACTGTATGAGATTGGTAGGCTGTCGTATGAGACGGTCCTTCAACCACAATCTGAGGTAGCATTGCTAAAAGCAGTAGTTGATTTGCCAGTGTTGTTTATTGCTGGTGCGGAAGATGCCCTGGTGTCCCTTAAATCCTCTCAAGCTATGGCTTCAAAACTTGTAAATTCTGTGAGTGTTTTCTGTGCTGTTCTCTGTTAGATTATAAAGTTCTTATTTTTTATATAATCACAACAATGTAGTATATAGTGTTATTTACAAGATATCTAAACTCACCACCATGGGTGAATTTCTCATGGAGAATTACTTTCTGTTTCTGTGCTGAACAATTATGGTTTTCTGAGAAATCAAATGGTCAAAAAAGCTTTCCAGTCATGTGCAAACTGTGTTGAACAAACATCTGTAGTTTTTCTGTATCTGCATTTTGGCCAATGACTGGTATTTGAAAAAAGTAAGAAACTGAAAATAAACTATAACATTTCTATCGTTTAATGTTGTCTTGCTGTTATTATTGGCTTGCAGAGGCTGGTAGCCATATCAGGATGCGGCCATCTTCCACACGAGGAGTGCCCGAAGGCATTACTTGCAGCTATAACACCATTTATGAGCAGACTCTTATCTACAGCAGACCTACAAAACCAATAGGTTACTTTTCTTAACTTTGTAATTAGGGCTGTGTCTGTAGCAGGGTTTTTATTTTTCTAGGTATTCCTCAAAGCAATTTAACTCAGTAGAGAGAAAATAATGCCACCTCTCCTATTGGGTGTTTTTGATGTATTAGTTATGGAGCCCTTCCCTAGCCCTAATTCTCAAGGGTTATAGATCACTTTCACTTGTTTTTTTTTAAATTTTTTTGGGTCTCTTTTTGGGAAAGTTTAATCTACTTGATGCTTGTCTAAACAAAATCCATGTTGTTTACCACTTCAAAGGGAGTGGGAAACAACATATATTTGTACATCCATCATGTTTTGGAATGCATGCATTTCAGTCAGTATTTCCTTCTGTTATTTTCCTCTTCTCGCTGGCTTATCTTTTCCCTCTTTAAGCATGAATGATGATGGACAATCACACTATGGGAAATCAACCATCATAGAAGAAATTTATGATAATTAATTTAAATATGTTATGTAAATTTTTTTTTAAAAAAAAACTTTAAATATGTTTGAATTTAGTGGTAATTTATTATTTTCAAGACATAAAAATTTATTATTTTTAATTTATAATTAATAATAAATAAATTATATAATTTAAATTTAATTTATTAATTTTTTAAAATAATATTTTTTATTAATTATATCACATTTAAAAATATATTTAAAAATCTTGATCCATTTTTTATTTGAAAAAGTTATTAACTACACTCCAACTGCAAAGAGGTAGCACCAACCAGAGAGAGTTTATTATTTAAGAATTCGCAAAATTAAAAGCAAAGGACAATAAAAATGGCACCGGGTAACAAATTGAAATCAAATTACATACCGGCTCACAAGGATTCGAAGCAGGGACGAAAAGCATTTTGAGTGGCTTGATCATCCCATTGCAGCTCTGTCCACCACCTATCCTCTCCCCTAATAGTGAATTTGCGTTCCGGTGCACTGCTGCAATCAAGTGGAATCCTTTTAAGCGTTGGGCACTTGTGTACCCTCAATAACTGCAGATGTGGGAAGGGCAAGGCGCTTGGGTAGATGCTCTTCAAATTTTCCAATCCGACAAGTTGAAGACTTCGAAGAAATGCAAACGGCTTCAGATTTTCCGCCACTTCAGCTGGAACTTCACCCCATTTGATTATTTCTTCCGTATTCGCACAGTCAATTACACAAACGGTCCTGAGATTTGGAGCAAGAATAAGCCATGTCAAGTGCCGCAATTTTGAGCAAGATAATATAATAACAATTTCAAGACTACGGAAACAGTCAGTTTCTCGGAAGTCACTCTTCAACTCTTCCAAATAACTGCAACGCCACAATTGAAGTTCGCGGAGATGCCTTAAACTTGTTAAAGATGCAACACTAAGTGACCTTGAATCGTCTAAGTTATGAAGGCCCAGGCGTCGAGTACTGCTCGGTAGTCCAGGGGAGCTCAACAACATTTGGAGAGCGTGGAAACTTGTTATGCTGACTGTCAGCACATTTAAATGTTTCAAACCATGCAATTCCTCTACCAAAAGTTCACCACCTCCAAGCAGAATGCTATCTTCTTCTTGTTGACGCGTACCACAACCATACATTTTCAATATTCTCAGCTCCTTTAATCTAGATATCAGTTGTGGCTGAAGACTACGAAGAGATCGCATAAACTCCAAATTTAAACATTTCAGATTAACCAGGTACATCAATTCTTCCGGCAATCTTTCTATTCCCGTATCTGATAGATCAAGATGCCGTAGTGAAATTAAGCCAGAAAGTCGACCAGGTAATTGCCTCAGATATCGATTAGATGATAGATCTAAAACTCTAAGAGAAGTCATGGATTCGAAGAAATCACTTGGAACCCTACGCATATCATTCCTACTAAGAAACAAAGTCCGGAGACCAGGACATGCGGGAGATTCTAATAGACTCCCAATTTGATTACACATCAATGATATCCTCGTAGCATCTTTCCACATACCAATCCTCAGTGGTTCAGTTAATCGGGCACCTGCCAGAGCCAAAAACGTTTCCTGATCCTTTTCAACTGTAGATGCAATCCACAAAGCCATATCTCGAATCACATCATGCATTTTGACAAGACCGTCATCTACTTCTTCTAGCAGACATGCACGAACAAGATTGCTAATAACGGAGTATCCATGATCCCGTGCTGGAATTCCATCATATTCATCTAAAAATCCCTCACATATCCAGAAATCAATCAAATCCTCTCTTGCAATCTCAAAATCTTCTGGAAATAAACTACAATACAACACACACAATCTAACCATATCGCTAGCCAAGAAATCGTAACCGAGCTTCAAACGAGAGTACACCTTCCTCTCCATACCTGAAAAGTTAGAGGCTGAACTCTTCAGGACCTCAATTGCATGTTCCCATTCCCGAGGTGTTGTCCTGCAAGACATGGCTCGACCAACAACAATGAGAGCAAGTGGCAAACCGCCGCATTCATTGACCACTGTTGCGGCTAGCTCTCGAATGTTAGGATGACTATCAAGAATGTCTATTCCGACCTTCTGCTCAAACAATCTCCAGGCGTCCTTGTATCCCAAGCAATCCACTTTGAAGCGTTTCTGAGCTTCCATGTCGCCGCAAACCAGAAGGTCACGAGTTGTGAAAATTACACGAGATGCATTTCTTGAACTTGGAACAGGTAAACCCACTTTAGTCAAATCAACTTCTTCCCATATATCATCCAATAATAACAAGTACTTCTTCCTACTCAATTTATTGAATATTTCCTGAGCTTTCTCCGGTAGGCTTTTACTATTCCACGACTCGTTGAACAAACCAATCTTTTGGGCAATACTTTTTTGAATATTTTGAAGTTGCAAGTCTTTCGATGCCACTGCCCAAATGACCACATCAAAATTGTTTGGTGTGTGAAGGAGCTCATTGTTTATTTGGGTTAACAGGGTGGTTTTACCCACCCCTCCCATCCCGTATATGCCAATAATTCCTGCTTGTTCTTCTGTAAGGCATCTCCAAACTCTGTCAAATGTTGCTTGCAAGCCTACTACTGTTTCTGGAATAGGTCTTTCGTCAACTGGATTTTCTGGTACCCTTTGAGCCACGTCTTTGAAATGTCCTTCTTTCGTTAATTTCTGCACAACGGTCAGTGTTTTGAATACCTGTTTCCCGAACTTGTAGCTTGACTTGTAATTCACGGAATAGCAGCCTCCAAGACGTAGTTTCCCAACTTCTTCATCGCTACTTTGTAGAAGTTTTCCCGCCTCTGTTTCCACATCTTGCACTGTTGAAAGCCAAACTTGCACTTGTGCCAACCGTTTCTTGTGTTGCTGCTCATCAAGTATAACCCTTATCCTGATATCATTCCTTGCTGCTATTAATTCGTTCAACTCTCTGCGCAAGGCATCGAGATTATCTCGGAGCTCGATTACATATCCTGCTTTTCTAACACTGCAATCCAGGCAACGAGAAATAGTATCATCACATGAGAATGAGACAGCCATGCTGATTTCAACAAAGAGGGGGGAAGAGTATAGATCGGTATATCGGAAAAGTTTATGCTTTTGGGA
>BNST01000117.1:7500-27830 GCA_019650275.1 Xylocarpus granatum | reverse complement strand
AAGCACTTGTTATGTATTATTATCGTACTCTTACTGCAAGGTTTATTATAAACTGGTATGAAAATCTAGATTAATGATACCTAAACCAACATTCAAGAAAAGAATCAAACCACAAGGTTTAAGTGGTTCGGCAATTGAGATGCCTACATCCACGGATGAACAGATCTCAGCTCTCTTCTATTGATCAAGAATGAAAGAATATCCAGACTACAATCACAAGACTACAAACCAGTGAAGAAGAAGATTATATCCAAGAAACCTGCACACACTTTCTGTAGATAATTCTCTCCACTTTATTTTTTTGCTTCACTGAATATTAGTGAAAAAATTGTAGTCTCTAATCGCTGAATTTTCCAGCTTATTTGACAGAAGTTCTTGTTGACAACTATAAATCAGTTTTAATTGTTTAACTACCTCCTCCAACTAACAACTCAACTGACTTTTTCTTATACTTTCGAATCACTCATGAACTCGCAGTAATAAATTATAAATTTTTTATATCTCATTCAAAAAACTAGTCAAAACACATATTAATAATTATTTATATATTATAAAAAAATTTATATTATATTATACTAAATAAAGGAAAAAAATGGAATAAAATATTTTCCTAAAATTATTTGAAACATTAATTTATTTTTTACAATTGTTATTACATTTTTAAACTTGTGAATACGTAATAATTCATCAATATGGATATTTTGTTATGAAACTAAAATATTTTTAACAACATTGTGGTCGTAACTTTGTAAAAAAAGGTGTAGGATCTCAAATAAGTTTAACAAAAAATCCAAAACTAGTGACAGCTAACAGCTTACATGCTACAAAAACAGTCACCAGAATTGTCCTATTTGGTACAATTTTCCCTATCTGCACGCCTACTTTTCTACCATTTTGTCAACATTTGACTCAACAACGAAGAAATAAACTACTACAGCAAGTTTAATTTGTGTCCTGTAATTATGAGAAATTCATACCAAAATTTGGGAAATTATTGTACAGATACACAGAGATAGTAACAACACAATCTAATGTAAGTCTACACTAACCTTTTTTACTGATTGTTGTTGTAGTATATGTACTGTCGAAGATGAAACTCGGGAGTGACTAGCAACGCAATGTAAAGAACGTGTGTTTTTAGGGTTTGTGTTTTAGGGATTGAGGGCAAAATTGTCCAAAGTGATTAGTTTGGTAAAAATAAATTAAGGTTGATTATAAATGTAAAGAGGGATAAAAACAAGGTTATTTTCGAAATTTCCAAATTGTAAAATATTAAAAAAAACTAGAAATCAAGGTTTTTACCATAGTGTGCGCAAGAATTTTCTCTTAATTTTTTTTATTATTGACTAATTTTTTACTTGTTAAAATATTAAAAAATGATAAAATAATAAATAAAATAAAAATTTCAATTGCCTATTCTCATTTATGCTTACATGCCATTAAACCCTTAAATTGGGGTAGTGTTTTTTTTCTATGTTAGAAAATTTTGATTAAATTCATATTAACATATAAACTTAGTTTAAATAATATTTTTTTAATATTGAATAATATGTAGGGACAATTATATCATGTAGTAAATAACAATTTCGAGCAATTTATTGAACTCTTTTCTTTTTTCAATTATAGATAGCCTATTGTTAAATAATAATATCAATTTGATCTAATAAATTAAGATATACATTTTGAGGCAATTTCATTGAGTTTTTCCATTATAGACAATCAAATAGAGAATGATAAGTCAAATTTTATTTAATGAACATTTCAAAGTTTTAGAAAATGAATAATTTGAATTGGTTGAGTTAAGAAAGTTAGTCAACATTAGATTATAAGAATTCTCATAAGAAATCACTGTTTATAAGTTATTATTTACTAGTAAAATATACTTGTGGTGCCTATTATCATTTTATAGAGTTTTTATGTTATAAATAATTCTTCGTAAGATTTTTTTTATTAGTAAATCTTTATATACATGGTAAATTATAAAGTGTTTTGATTTATTAGTTTTATCTTAGAATTTTTTTTGTATAAATACCTTTACCCCCTCTCATGTATTTTAAAATCTAGCCATAGGTAATTTTATTTAATAAAAATATAATTTTAAACTATAAAGATATTGTTCACTTTATTATTGACTTGATTTGATTTTCAAGAACTATTTTCAAGAAAAGTATACTGATGTTGTGCTAAAATTCATTTCTTCTAAAACAAAAAAAACGAGGTATATTTAAAATGTATAGGGATAATGGCATATTAAAGCTAATTTTTATATAATTAAATTAATTTGTGATGAGAGAAAATTATTAATTATTAAAAATATATTTATTTAATGTTAAAATATTTGATTGGAAAGAATTTTCAATGTGTTTATTTATTTGAGCATTCAAATGATTTTATTTGTACGAATTTGTTAGAGAAATTTGAAGTATTTTTATTTATTTCATTTATTAATGAGCATAGAATTAACATCTAATGCCACAGTCACTGCACCTGCAGTTTTATTCTCTAAATATTAAGCGGACGAGAAGGAATGGGAATTAAATACAAATCATTTTTCCTTCTCACGGCCGCCCCAAAGCTTTCGCTCATGTCTAGATCTCTGCTCTCCAACCCATTAGGGAGTGTCCAGTCGAAATGATACAGCAACTTTGCAAGTGAAAGCTCAACACTGGCCATACCAAATGATAAACCAGGACACATCCTCCTTCCAGCACCAAAGGGGATAAATTCAAAATGATTTCCTTTATAATCAATTGAACTATCAAGGAATCTCTCTGGATAGAAGCTCTCAGCTTCAGTCCAGTATCTCGGATCCCTCCCAATTGCCCATGCATTAACAATGACGTTGGATCCAACAGGAATATCGTATCCCAAAATCTTAGAGCTCTCTCTACATTGTCTTGGGAGTAGCAGCGGAACAGGAGGATGTAATCTCAGAGCTTCCTTGATAACTAGCTTCAAATATTGCAATTCATGCAATCCTGTTTCGTCAACATTACCTTTTCTATCAAAGACTTCCCTCGCTTCTGCTTGTGCCTTTTCCATCACTCTTGGATTTTTAAGCATTTCTGACATTGCCCATTCGACGGTTGAGGCCGATGTTTCAGTTCCAGCCCACAAACAGCTCCTGAAATAATACGATTCTGAGTTAAGTCAGACAAATGCATAAACAGTTATGTATGTACAGTGTGACGTTACGATAATTATCTTATGTTTTAACCGGTCGATCTGTTGAGTAAAATGAAATTGCAAAAATTTATGTATGCTAATAATACAAACAGTACATAAAACTCACCAAGATGAGTGCTTTAATGTTAGCTGTAGTTAAGGCCATATCAGGGTCTCCGTGATCCTGAAGATTTAAAAGAACAGTGACAAGAGCATCTACTTCCCCTACAGCATTCTTTTCTGTTGACTTGAATGCTTTATGTTCATTAAGGATGTTTCCAACTACCTTATCCCCTATTTGATGCACTCTCTCCGCTTCAGATCTCAACCCGCTGAGCGCCTCGAGCAATTTTATTGAAGGGAACGCATCGACAAGATTGAAACTACTTATCAGTTGTGGAATCCTCTGGGAAATTTGTATAAATGCATCTCGGTCTTTGCATCTCGCGCCAAAGGTTGCCCTTGCAGTGATGTCATTCGTTAAGGAATATATCGCACTAGTGAAGTTGATAGGCAAACCGGCACTTGAAGAAATGGATCTAACGAAATTCGAAACCTCTTCTTCCCTAACTGATCGGTATTTTTGCACCCGTTTCGCACTCAGCAGCTCCATAGTGGCAATTTTACGTAGTTGTCTCCAAGAGTCGCCATATGGTGTAAACGCCACGCCTGAGCAATTGTAAGTGATAATCTTTGCAGCAAGGAGAGGAGGCCTGTGAAGAAAACTAATATCTAGGTCTTTCATTATTTCCCTGGCAGTTTCCGGTGAAGAAACGACAACATGCGATACTTCGCCAAGTTTAAGGTGCATCAACGGGACCATATTTGGCCGCCAAGTCTCTCAGGCGGCGATGGGGCAAAGAGCCAACAAGCAGGTGCAAATTTCCTATAATTGGAAGTTTCGGTGGTCCTGGAAGCAGATTTATACTGTTTTTTGATCTGTTCCATGATCTGAAAATCATGAAAACAAAAAGCAGGAAGCTGAAAAAGATTGGGTAGGATGGAAGTTGATACTGATCCATGGAAGTGGAGTGAGGTTGCTTCGCAGAAATAGTGAATGCAAATGGCTATGGAATTCCCTGAGAATGGAAATGTACTTGTACGTTAATTTATAGAAGCGTTACGCAATGCGTGAGACATTATGATTGGAAGTTGAAATTTAATTTCAAACAAATGAATGTGAACGGCACTTGAAATGTAAGACTCACGTGAATTTCCAATTGAGTAGCGAAAAGGTGATAATAATTGTCTCCAATGTTTATTTTCATTTCTAAAAATAAAAATTAATTATCCAAAGCTATTTTAATGAGTATGTGATTGTATACAATTTAATATTTTTTGTTTCAGCTTTTTCTTTTAAAAAAATAAATAATTTTAATAATAAATCACTCTAAATATAATTTAATTCGTATGTAAATTAATTATCTATTAAAATTAAAAACAAAATTTAATAATTACTTAAACAAAATTATAATAATTACATATGTATTGCTAACAACAATGTCCAAGTGCCGGGTCACAATAGGCAATACTCATTGAAAGCAAAAGGTCATAATAATTAATTCATTAATTCGTGAAAATTTTCCACCCCCCGTTCAACCGATAAGCCTTTTAGTGTTTTTCTTTCCATCTGCATCGGTGGTGGCGACTCAAGCCATCGTTCAAGATTAACTAAATTCAATTTTGGTGTCTTGACTATTATTGATATCTTATGGCGGATATTTTATATTTTTTTAATAAAAATTAGAATATTATATTAAAAATTTAAAATAATTAATATAAAATTTAAAATATAACATAATATATATAAAATATAAATTTAACACTTAAAATAATTAATATAAAAAATTTAAAAACAAAAAATTGAATACATCTTGCATCAGTCAATTTCATAGGAGTAATTATTGTGGAACATTTTATCATAAATTTATCGAGATTATATTCATAATTTTTTTTATTTTTATTTTTAATTTGGAATAATTTTTTAATGACACAAATTATTAATTAAATTAATTTAATTGTGAAATTTTCTATTAAAAATAAATGAGATAATTAATTTTAATTAAAAATTTTGTTAGAACAATAACAAATAAATATTTATATTTATTTAATAATTTATATTACGAGATTAATATGTTGTGATATTATTCGTATCTAATATTGTACTCAAGATTAAAATTTGGACAAGTTATGAGACCTTTTGGATGGAATTGAAAGCAAAACCTTAAGACATTAAAGTGAGTTTATATCCTTTGTGTCACTTTCTGCTGCAAAAAAGGATAATGTCATTCTGATGTGTACTTTGATAAGACCTTTTATGCTCAAGACTTGAAATTATGTAAGAATTAGATCAATATTTAATTACCAATTGCATCAGGGGAGGCGATTTCCACTCCCGTGAGAAGACTACTCACTAAGACTGCTAAGGAAAATTGGGAGCAGCATAGCGTGCTGCTTAATCAACCCAATTAAATCCTTCCAAAGGTTGACTCTTCAATAACTGTAACAAATGTCTAACCTTGCTTTCTTGAAAATAAACAAAAATAATTATTCGTGTCGTGAAATAGGCCTTTGGACTTGTAATTATTTAAATTAAATTATAATGTTGGGTTAAAAAATAATAATAACAATACTGTTCAGTTCAACTGGTTTTTTCTTCCCATGTGGTGGCGGCCAGCGATTTCTTGTTTTTCCATGTACCGGACTCAGTATTTGACAATTACATTTCAGATATGTGCTGTAAGGGAGTCGAATCTACTTACGTGAGAAGACTACCGACCGCAGACATGGGAAGTCGGAAGCACAGCTTGCTCCTGAGTCAAATTCAGACAGCGTTTGCCGGCGGAAAGTCAATTTCTGCAAAAATATATATAGAATATTCATATTCTACAATGGGAGTGTCCAATGAAAGTCAATTTCGGTGTCTTGTTTACTGAAGAGAGGGGTTAACCTAGTTCGATTATGTAATAGTAATTACAGTGGAACCTTATTTGCCACCATTTTTCAAACCTTTGAACATAAAGCACAACATATCAGCCATTAAGATCATAAATCTTTCAACATTTTATACACTGAAATACAGCTCAAAAACACAATTTTAGTGGTTTTTCCCAACAAAATGTCTTAATTAGTTAATTAGAAATTTACATATATTTTTTAATTATTATAATATTTTAAAAAAGATAATCTTAAATTTTTGCTTGATTTTGTTGACTATATATACCATTTAAATTCACAAGATAGTTATTTTTCAAATACACGGGTGAAATGAAATTGTCTTGATTATTTTTTACCATCAACTACTCTTACGCGGGTTACAACACTTGTTCAAGAAAGAAAGAAAGAAAGAAAGAAAGAAGACGGCTTGCTTGCAAGCTGCCAGGCTCTTTCACTGGAATATGCATCCAGTTAAAGAAGACACTCTGACAGTGCACTCGAATAAACCACCAAAGAGCTTATTAAACTCTAAAAATTAGATAAAGATGAAGTAAATTAGGGTTTTACTAGAAAATTGAAATTATTAAAAATCTCAAGTTAGGTATATGATAAAAATTTTATATCTAAAACATCTCTTTTTACACTAACAAAATTATATTTTGAGCATATGTCTTACATAATTTATTTATTCTTTTAACCCTGTGAATTTTTATTAACTCTTGTAGAATCATTTTATATGAATGTGTTTATATGAAAATTCACGTCTATAACATTATTGAACAAATGATGATAGGCGTGTAATTTTTTTTAATACAAACTAATATGTTAACAATTATATTGTTGTGTTACACCTAGCCCCAAAAAAAAATTAGGTCCAAAAAATTTTAAAACTTTTGGCCCATTTCTTGGTATAAATAAGAGAGGATGAGTGTAAAAGTTAGAAGAAATTTTTTGGGAGCAATGGAAGAAGAAAGAAAAGAAAAAAAGAGAGAAAAGGAATAAGAAAGAAGGAGAAGAAAGAAAAGGAGGAACATAAGAAAGTGAAGGTAACAATTCCATTTTTTTATTTTGAGAAAAAAATTGCTTATTTTAGTACAAAACTTGTTAAAATTTTTTTAAAAAAAAATAGATAGATTTTGTACTAATAGTTTAATAGGTAAAATTATTACTATTTTAAATTCTTAAACCTCAAATTCATAGATTTTAGGTGGTGATTTTGAAAAGTGATATTAGGTGGTAATCAAGGAGGAAAAGAAAGAGCATGGGAGTTATAAAAATACAAACATCTTTTTATTCAAGTAGGTAATTTATATATAATTTAGTATTTTAAAAAACTAAAAAAATAAGTTTTATATTAAATTTTATGAAAAATTATATTTCAATGATATAATTTAACAATATGATTGTCATTCTGTTATATTTGTATAAATTTTTTAAAATTTTAACAATGTATTTATTATTATTAAATTATATTTTTGACATTTGATATGTTATAAAATGATATGAATAATTGATTTAATTATTACTTTGTTATTAGATTGAGAAATGGTGTGCACCTGTGGATCTAATTTTAGTCTTACGATAAAAGCCCATAAACTTAAAATCATAGGGTCAGTCCTTAGATTTAGAACCTCTAAAGTATGTAAGTTATACATTTTTTAGATATTATTCCTAAAAAATAATGTATCAAAATTATGCATTTCACATAATGATATATAATTATATTGTTGTTGTATTATCATTATTTATACTTATTTATATTTAATTACGTTTATTTATAATTTCATTAATTGAAAGTACGTTTTATTAAATTTATTTGAAAAACCTCAATAATAGTGAATATCTACGAAATTTTGGTTTATACTTTACTTTTCAACTCCTTTTGAAACAGACGAAAATAGGTGAACTTAAAAAAAATTTTGTTCGTTTCTTAGATATATTTTGAATGAATATTTTGTAGTACAGATCATATTTGTTGGAATGTTGTAAGGAGATTGTTCATATTTAGTTAAATAAATATATTAATTTTTGATGTGATAAATTTTATTGTAGTGGCAATTAAGAATTTCACGAGAAATATTAGGAGTATTATAAAATTTCAATACTTGCAGGTCTATATTCATATTGCTAATGTACAATGAAAATTCTATCAAAATATTCATAATTACATTCTTTTGGTATAAATTATTATATTAATTTTTAATTGACGAACACTAATTTTAGAGATGTGGCAAATTTTATACTTGTCTTACATAATTTAATTTTATTTCTAAACTTGTGTAAATTCATTTACTCTCATAAAATAGGATTTTAATAATAATATAATATCATCAAATTAATTTGTATAAAAATTTATATCAATATACAACAATTATTATAGATATTATTTAACGTACTCATAAATAACGCAATACATTAGCTAAAATTATTTAACTATCCTTCATATACTATTTCAACCTAAACTATAGTTTTACAAGATAAATATTTTATGTCAATCATGTTTATCCAATACAATTTTATTGTATATATTGTCACATTTTTTATATAATTTATTTTTTTTGTTTACTTCTATAAATTTTTATTTGATATGCTGCAATGCCTAGAGGCTTTGGGAAGGAAACTTTGAGACTACACCCTCCAGAACTAACGAATCAATTTGGATTGGATGATTATGACATTTACTCACGTTACAAGAAAACAAATGGGCATTGGCATAAGATCCCAACAACTCGTAAAGACCATAAGAATTTAAGCCGGAAAGATTTGTAGGGCACTCCATTGATTTCAGGGGCCAGCGTTTTGAGTGTCTGCCATTTGCTTGTTTGGGAATGCACATGGCGACAAACAATATAGGACTTACACCAGCAAATCTCTTGCAATAGCCTAGTCGCATGAAAGCCAAAGACATTAACATGGAAGAGAGATTTATGGTCTGTTTATTAAGTCAGAATTAGACTACGAAACTCAAAATTGAAATTATTGAATGCGTTTACTTGTTAAAATAATGATGAAAATAACAATAAAACTAGTGGAGCCCATAACAAGAATTTGATTCCGAAGGAGTTGTGGGAATGGAATTCTCATTCTTAAAATTGATCCTTTTATCTTAATCTGAAATTGCCAAAAATACTACAAATTATGTTTCTCCTAAAGAGTTCAAAAGAATATTTATATGTTAAATTGCCAAAAATACTTAACATATTTTTGAGACTATCTATGAGGGTACAAAATTGTTAAAAACTCTTAAGTTTTCGATGTTAAACTCTAAGTTAGAAGAGAGTATGATGAAAGTTGATAAAATATTTTATGAAATATTTTACAAGTTCTATGTTGGATTGAATGATAAGTTTTTACTTAGACAAAAAGATTCTTAAAGTTACTAATGTTTAGGAAAATACTTAAGAAGTTTGTCTTAGAGATTATGTCATAAGTTATTAATGTAAAGAAAAGCAAGGACCTAAATTCGATTAAAATAAAAGAGCTGGTAGGTTCCCTTTAAAACTATGAGTCAAGTTTTTCGTAAATTAAAAAAGTCTAAACCATAGCTTTCATATTTAAAGAAAAGATTAAAATATAATCAGGTGATGAATTTTCAAGTGTAAAGAGATGAAATATTTGTTAAGAAGTTTAGAAAATTCTTTAAATCTACGGAGATTTTAGTAAGAATCGAAAACTTTTTGAAAAAAAAGAAGAGCTTTTTTAAAAGTGATTGGAAGATTTAATATTACAAGTGTAAGAGGTTTAGATATATCCAATTTGAATATCTTAATTTAAAAAGGCTAAAGAAGCTACGAATACCTCTCTTAATGATGATGACTCTAGTGAAGATGAATGCAATGAGTTGTCTTTTAACAAAATTAACATTTTAGCTTTTGTTTCCTTTATAAAAAAATGAGTATGTTGATGCACATGAAATAATTCAAATGATGGAGAAAATATTCACGGTGTATTTAAAAAACTTTATAAAGAGAGTTGAAATGTTAAAAAAGTGAATAAAAATATTTTCAAAAACCCAACTTTGTTAAACTTAAGAAAAATAATTTTATAGTCAAATTAGGAGTAGCAAGTTAAGTTAATTTTTAGTTTGAAAGAGGAAAATAAAGTCTTAGTGAGTGAAACCATAGCTTTGGCTTATGAGTTAAAAAATAGAAGGTCGCAACTTACTAAATTATTTAATAGCATTAAAAAATTAGATGAGATGTTTAACGTAGACATAAGTAGTAAGAGAAGGTAAGATTTTTCTATGACTAGCATTATAGATGTTTTCACCTCTAAATATGTATTTGTTGATCCTGAAATAGTTGTTCCTAAAATCGGGAAGACCGAGCCTAAAACTACAAGTGTTCATCATTCTCAATTCACTCATTAGTGGATGGAAAAAATATTAATCCATGTATAAATAGCCCTTCATCTAAATTTGTGCCAATTTACCAAAAATGTGATAAAATAGGTCACAAAAGTGTAAATTATTTTGAGCTTGGGAAGACAAAGAAGGTATAGAGAAAAAAAATGTCTTTGTTGTTTCTAGGTCCAAATTTGATCAAAATAGGCTTGCTTAAGTGGTAGAGTTAGTTTAGCTTAATTAAAATGATATTTAACTAGCTTCAAATATTGTAATTCATGCAATCCTTTCTCTCGCCTCTGTTTGTGCCTTTTCCATAACTCTTGGATTTTTAAGCATTTCTGACATTGCCTATCCGACGGTTGAGGCTGTTATTTCGTTTCCACCGACAAACATCTCCTGAAATAATATCGATTCTGAGTTAAGTCAGACAAATGCTTGAACTGTTATATATGTACGGTTTGATGTTATGATAATTATCTTACGTTTTAACTGGTCGATCTGTTGAGTAAAATGAAATTGCAAAAATTTATGGATGCTAATGCAAACAGTAAATAAACTCACAAAGATGACAGCTTTAATGTTATCGCCAGTTAAGAGCAATTGAGGGTCTCCATGATCCTGAAGCTTCAAAAGAACTGTCACAAGAGCATCTACTTCCCCTTGAGCTTTCTGTTCCGTTGACTTGAATGCTTGACGATCATTGAGGATGTTTTCAACTATCTTATCCCCTACTTGATGCAGTCTCTCTAGTTCAGACCTCAACCCCATGAGCGCCTTGAGCAATTTTATCGAAGGGAACGCATCCACAAGATGGAAACCACTTGCCAGTTCTGAAATCCACTCGGTAATTTGTATAAATGCTTCTCGGTCCCGCCAATGGTTGCCCTTGCAGTGACGTCATTTGTGAAGGAATATACCATATTGGTGAAGTTGATAGGCAAACCGGCACTTGAAGAAATGGATCTAACGAAATTCGAAACCTCTTCTTCCCTGACCGATCGGAATGTTTGCCCCCGTTTCGCACTTAGCAGCTCCCTAGTGACAATTTTCAGTAGTTTTCTCCAAGAGTCGCCGTATGGTGAAAACACTGTGCCCGACAAATTGTAACTAAGAATCTTTGTAGCGAGGAGAGGGGGGGCCTGTGAACAAAACCGACATCCCTCAAATTGGCATGAAGAAGAGGTGGGTACACAATTAAAAATATTATATATTTGTAGTAAAATCTTAAGCCTTGTTTAATATAAGGTTTTGTTTGCTTAATCCAAATGAAATATATTTGCTTAAATTGAAAGGACTCTCACATTTATACGCTGAAGTACAGCTGAATAAATTCTACAGATTTGATTTGGAAATTATATGTCAAATTTCCTTGTTAGACAAACAAGCACTTAAATCTGTTATTTATGTAAGTTTTGGGAGCATTACTGCTGTTAAAGAGAGAACTTTTAGAGCTAGCTTGGGGTCAGCCAATTGCAGGCAACCATTTTTATGGGGTGGCTTCGGCAGGATTAGTCCGCGGAGCAGAATGGATTGAACTTCTGCCAAAAGGGTACCTGGAAATGCTTGATGGAAGAGGACATATACAGTGAAACGGGCTTCCCCTCAAAATGTATTATCTTAGCCTGTTATTGTTTGTTTAAAATGGTATTACTTTGTTCGTTTAACATTTTCAATAAGATCTGCTTTAAGATAGAACTTGGTCGGTTTCAGAGTATTCATAAAGAATTTGGTAAGTTCCAAGGTAATTCCGTCGGTGCTTAGCAACTAAATTATATGAATACATCATATCTACCTTTATTTTGGGTTGAGTTGTCACTATAAATCATTTTATATACCGTCTCAACACGATTCATCAAAATAAATCTGTCTGATGCATACATACCATAATATATGTCTCAGAGAGGTTCGGCCACTGACATCACTTGTCATTGACACTTCACCAAAATCCATTGCAAGGCCTAGTTTTTCTCAACTAGTTTTCAGGGTTTCCTTTTTCCTCTGAAGTAATTGATGGAATGCTTAAGACCAGGCTGATGCATTATGAGCTGTACTCTCTTCTTGCATTATAGATGTTTGATGAGCTAGTGTCCAAATTTTGTATCTTTGTTTTTATGGTAACCAGTGATAGATAAGACACAGTTAGCCGCTCAAACAATTTATCGGAGTTTGTGCATGACACTTAGTCGTCAGAAGTTGAATCTGAGGCACTGTGCTGAATATTTTAAAAAATCTCTAAATAATGATATCATAATAAATTTTAATTTTAATTTAAGCCAATTATAAATAAAAGATAAATTTTATATTATAATAAATTTCATATTAAGGTATTGGACTTCACATATTAATAATTATCTATATATTATAAAAGAAATTTATGGTATGTTACATTAGAGAAAGAAAAAGATTGAATAAAGTATATTTTTAAAATTTTTTAAAATAATATTTTATTTTTTAGAGTTGATATCACATTTTAAAACTTACAAATATAAAATAATTTGTCAATTTGAACACTTTTTGGTTGAAATTAAAATATTTTTAATTTTTTAACGCCAAATTTTTTGTATTCTTATATTATCATTCTTAATAGTGTCTAACTGTTTACTTAGAACAATGATGTTTTTTTCGCTTAAAGCATGATGACTTTATGCTCACTTGATGATTGAAAAATATGTTAATATGCATGTAATTTGTGTCGTGAAATTATGAAATTTAATCACTCAATTACAAAATGACTCTTTATTTGAAACTAAAGAGTTAATAATTAGTTATAACTTAGCATCAAATGCTTAAAAATATATATATTTAAAATTTTGTAAAAAATAAAAATATATTATATTAATATATAATTTTAATTTAAATAATATATAAAGATAATCTTATTAATATTTGTACATAATTAATTTTTTTATTATAAATAATTTATTAATAAATAATAATATTAATTTGATTTAATAAATTATATATATTTTTAAAATAAATTAATAAAAAAAAATTTATTACAGACGAAAGTAAAAGTGAACGTAAGTGATACTTAATGTAACACAAATGAAATGAATGATTGCCAATGACACATCAAATCTAAGAATTACATCAATATTCAATTGCCGTTCAAGCTACGCAACACCAATTGAAAGTAAAAGGTGATAATAATTTATATAAAATTCCACCTCCCCATACAATCGATAATAGACGCACTGCTTTCTTTGATTTTTGTTTCTCTTTGCATGTGCATGATTAAGTAATTACCAAAGGCTGACGCTCCAATAATTGGTAATTACCTAATCATGCACGAGCAAAGAAAAACAAAAATCAAAGAAAGCAGTGTGTCATTCACCCTTTACTTTATACGAATTATTATCACCTTTTACTTTCAATTAATGTTGCGTAGCAGCTTGAGCGGTAATTAAATATTAATGTAATTCTTAGATTTGATGTGTCATTCATTTGTTTTAAATTTAATTTAATTTACCATTCGATTGACTATAATAAAAAAATTCTTATCCATTTGTTACTAAATATATCTTAATTCATTATATCAAATTAATATTATTATTTATCTGTCCATAAACTTGAGCCCACCAGTTTTGAACGGACGGACCACCGTCTACCATACCATACGTACATTCATTTAACTATACAATCAAATATTTTAAAATTATTTATTTTAAGTTAAATTTTTTTTAGATCAAATATCTTTTATTATTTTATTTATACAATTCTCTTAATTGTGGTCAACTTGACTAGGAAGGAAGCCAGCTCTGCTCCCAATTTTCCTTGGTAGTATTAGTGAGCAGACTTTTCGCTCGAGTGAAAGAAAAACAATAAAAGGGTTATCCGTTTGAATCGGGAGGTGACAAATTTTCAATGAATGAATGAATTAATTATTATGACCTTTTGCCTTTGACATTGATGTATCATAATTTTTTTATATTAATTATTTTAAAATTTGAATTTTATATCAATTATTTTATATTTTAAGTTAATCGTTTTAAATTTTTTACATTGTTTTTTCGTTCAAAATTATAAAATAAATTAAATATATAGTGGTTAAATCCGTAAACAAGAGTCCAAAATGTTAATTGATTAGAAAAAGCAAACACAAGAGTAACACCCAAATCGCGCCACTTGGAAAAGACGTTCGTTACAATTATTGGAGCGACAGCCTTTGGAACGATTTAAATGGGCATCTTCTAGTGATGTGATGTCGTCAGAATTTGACTTGAGGAGGAGCAGGCTGTGCTCCCAATTTTCCTTACCAGATACCTTGGAGAGTAGTCTTCCCACGTGAGTGGAAATCGCCTCCCGTGATGCAGATATCTTAATCATGCACATGCAAAGAAAAACAAAAATCAAAGAAAGCGGGGATGACAATTTTATCCACAAATTATCAACCTATTAGTGACCAATCCTACTAGGACAAATTTGATATGTCCCTTAACAGGTTTTAAAGTGAGCTTGAAAAAAATAAAAATAAAACTCCATAGGTGATTTAGTACAAATATAGTTACAAATAAATAAATATTTGTATGTCTTTTGTCAGGAGTATGTTTTTGATTTTTAATTTTGTGATTATTTTTTAATAAAAGTCCTAAAATACCCTTAATATCTCTCTTGCATCTATGTGTACAAAAAAAGAAAATACAATTAAAAAAAAATACCTATAATTTTATAAAATATTTTTTGCTTTTACTGAAATTATTTTATTTTTATAAAAAGAAAGGGAAAAAAATTTTTATGCCAACTTCAATATTGCTTCTAATTATTATTTTTGAATTTGTTTTAAAAAAAATAAAATAATATTATTTTTTAAATTTGAATTTCATACATATGTATGTGTATATGTATACTTTTTAAAAAAATATATAATTTTTTAAACTAGAAATAATCTTATTTATACATAAATTATACACTAAATTAAATGATTTTAAATATAAAAATAATACAAGTATAATTGGAAAAAATTAAAAAAAATTTTTTGTCAATATTAAGTATCGTTTATGTATGATAATAAAATATTAAATCTGCTACGAAGTTAGTATTGAATATTTGTAGTAGATACAAATGAAATTTTAAGGTAATACTAAGTTTATAAAAATATGTTTATTATATTTAACGGGAAAGAATTTTCAATTTACTTATTTATTTATTTAAAGATAAGGTAAAATATAAACATGATAATTACAAAAATATCCTTAAATTCTAAGAGAATTAAACAATACGTATGTTGACTATTGAAGCATCACACACACATAAAAGTAAAATAAAATCTCTCATATGGTCATACTTTATATAAAATAACTTTCATATGGTCATAAAAAAAAATTAATTTCAATTTAAACCAGTTATAAATAAAAATAAATTTTATATTATAATAAGTTATAAACTTTTTTTATTTCATTTTAAAAAATCGGACTTCACCTACTAATAATTATCTATATATTGTAAAAAAAAATGACATGTTTCATTAAAGAAAGAAAAAGATCGAATGAAGTATATTTTTAAAATTATTTAGAATAATATTTATTTTTTAGAGTTGATATCACATTTTAAAACTTGCAAGTACAAAATAATTTATCAATATGAACACTTTTTTATTGAAATCAAAATATTTCTAATTTTTCAGATATATTTAAAATTTTTTGACATAAAACATTTTATATTTTCAAATTATCATCCTCCTTCTTTTTGTGTAATTATCTTTCTTCAGTTAAAGCGTAATGACTTTATGCTCACTTGGACGATTGGAAAAAGTATTAATATGCATGTAATTTATGTAGTAAAATTATTAAATTTGATCACTCAATTACAAAATTGTTCTTTAATTCTTTTCATTCACTTCATTAGTAATTGATTGATTTTCTTCTTCTGGTCTTAACATGAATTTATTTATTTTTTATTTATTTATAAAAATTTTTATCCAAGAAGTTTCAATTATTGTTAGATTGAGAAAATTAATTAATCCCAACATCACACTCTCTGTTTATAGACGTTCGTATGCATATGTCAATTCCAGGTGCCATCAGCCCTTCTTCCGAAAATCGAAGATCATACGATAAAGACTACCCCAAGACTAGGCGTACGGTTCATATACCACAATTATTACACATAACAGATGTACCTGAGATTCCTTTCAGAGCAAAAAAATTAGATCTGATTAATTGGACCAAGACCATCTTTTGGTAGCAATCATCAAATCATAATACATCAGACACTAAAATCATGAATCTTTCAACATTTATACGCTCAAGTACAGCTGAACAAATTCTCCAGATTTGATTAGGGAATTATATGTCAAACTCGTACAAAAAATGCCTTGGTGCCGGGGCCAAAAAACAAAAATCATGGCACAAGCCACAACACAATCATACAATGCCAAATCCTGTGTGTTTCAAACTTATAATACAACGGCGAAACTCGACAATAATTACACTTGGTCAAATAGAATACATGGAGTTTGGTTAGGTTCCTAAAGGGGATCTGTCTTCAGGTCCGGAAAGCATGATCTGGCATTTTAAGAATTTGGAAATAAAACATCCATCAGTAGGACAGAAAAAAATATTGTTTGTAGTGTGTGTAACAGGCTCAAAATCATATATTTAAATTGGTGAAAGACTTTAGAAAATAAAGAAAGATGTTCTAAAACACTTACATTGCAGTCAAAAGCAAACCTCCTGGCAAGCATGATAGCTGCATTCCTTTCTCTCGCTGATTCAAATGCCAAAACAAAAGAAACCCCCTTCTTTGCTTGCCAAAACAATGCCTGAGCTGCAGCATTTCCACCCCCTCTTACTCCACATAACTAAATTTAGCATGATCAGAAATCAGCACAAGAAACATGCATTATGCTCTTTCAGAACAAAGAATGCTCAGATATCAACAAGAATAGTTGTACTTATCAACTAACATTTAAGCACGTGCAGGAATCTGAGCATGAGAAAGCAGAAAACTATATGCCATGCAATTTCTACTTTGACCAATCTCGGTTCCATGGATTCCTTATTCCTTCCTCCTCAAACATCAAAATCGTCTTTATACAAATAGAAAAGAGGAGGAAAAAAGGAGAATCTGTATTACCTGCATTGAAGATGAATAGTACTCTTTAGCAATTGTCATTTTTCCTTTACCAAGTTTTATCCTCATTTTTCCTACATGAAGTACATGAATTGATTCTGATGGATGATCTGCTCCATTCATTTGGGTAACAACTACCTGTGATAAATTAAAAAGAAGAATACATGTAATGTTAAAGGTCAAAAGAATAACAAATGGCCTACAGGTGATGGTATTCACACCAGATTTCCCCTATACTGAACTCAATGCAAATTAATGATTATCTAACAAACTAAAAATAGGTAAAAAAAAAGGTCACAAAATCATGTCTATATTTAAGTGAAAAATAGAACCTTTTATGTTTATGTTCAGAAAGATGTTATATGAAAAGCTTAACATGGAGCCAGTGCCTTTAAAGGTTAAAGTGAGAAATATAACATCTATGACCAGCAAAGCAAAGCACAATTCAGAAGAAAGCCCCGTTAATTCTCAAATTAGAGTAAACAGATTTTTCAAACTGTTGTGAGAATGGTAGAAGTATAATTTACTTGAGATCGACCTCAACCATCAGACACAACGCCATGCTCAATCATAAATCTGGGACAATAGGCAAAAATTGTCCAGTATATGCAAAAGAGCAAAGTTGAATGAAAATTTGCCAAAAATGGTGGAAAAAATTGCAACAAAATATAAGACCAAAAATGGAAGAAAATACAGGATAATATCCTCCACCGAATCTGAGTTATATCAGCTACTAATGAATAAAATCTTGGATTGGCTCGAATAACATACATGAAATTCAACATCATGCTTCCGCACAAGTGCCTCCACATAGGTTCCCAAACCAGGTGCTGTTTGATAGACATTACATTAGCTAAAGCATATAAAATCATGTATGATAAAAAAATATATTAAAATATAGCTTTGATGGCTCACAAAAGACGGAAACCTCAGAAACTAATAGTAATTACCAAAAATAACTAAAGTTGCAATCAGGATCAAAACCACACCTGGATCAATGGCACTGGTGGTTTTCAAAGTAATTTGCTGCCCCTCAAAAATAATTTCAGCTTGTAGTACTCGTCCAACGTCAAAAGGCTCTGGAGCATAGACTGATTTGATAGCTCCTGAAATGAAAATTTAATTAAATTTCGGCCCTTTTGCACTAGATCATGTTCCTAGCAACTGTATTCTATTAAAATCCTTATTTTACCCATCCAGATTTTATTGGTCAATTTAGAAAATAATATGTACCTACAGTAACTCCTAGTCATTAACCTAAACTAGCACCAAAAATTTATACCACTACGTCACAACTCACATGAAGATTCACTGAATGTGTTTACCTGATATAAGCTCCCTTTTTCCACCTTCAGATGATACACGGTACCATTGAATTGAACACCTGGAAAGTTCTGGAGCATTATCCAAGCATGGCTTAATCCTTAAATATGAACCTAAAGTTTCACAGCCAACTATTTCATATAAATCAGATAACTTTTCCTCTCTCCTTTTGCTCATTGCTAGCTGGAAAATAAGATGAAATGCAAAATATTAATTAACATAATCTTAGAACCATTTTCTCCGCAATGTAAGCACCTACAAACATGAATTGGATACCTGAAACTTGAAGTAGAGGTCATGAAAGTCACTTATTATCAAAATTTCACTAATTAGAGCAGAATAATAGACAAACCTCTCTGCGAAGCCGCAGAGAAGACTTAGACTTCTCTGCAAGTTGAATTCTCAATGCCCGAAGCTCATGCTCCATGTCCATAACCTACAAATTTAAGCTTGATTTACTTACTACGTGTAAATGAGTTTCCACTAATATGATATATCAATTTGGGACTAAAATATGAACGTATAACACTACAGGAAAACCATAGTAGACCACGAGGAAATATAAGCTTTCAAATCAAAAGTATAATCAATCAACAAGTGAATGATGACAAGAATAAACACAAGACAACTAAATTGAACCGTCCCTTTGTGTTGATATGATCTATAAATTTAGAATAAAAACACGAAACTACAAAAAGGTGCAAATTCTAACAAGGTGGCAGAAAATAACAGTACTTCATCTATTGGTGAGAAAACTTTCAGAGAGTGATTTATAACTTGACAAAATGTGATCATAACTTTGTAAAGAAAGAGGTAGGATCCAAAATAGGTTTAGCAGAAATTTAAAAACGAGTGGTAGGTGATAGCTCACATGCTATAGAGTTTGTAGGGTATATAAGAACTTGAAATCAAGGTTTCTAGCATAACAAAATGCACAACCTGTACGCTCTGGTTAAGGACAGATACTCCAGATATAGCATAACATATCTGCCCATTCTATGTAATAGACATTATCATTGTATTAACTACCAAAGAGCGTGCAGAGAATCTTAAGAATATGAATTCGCATATATTTTTAAATTATGCAGAAAGGTAAACAAAGCCACTCGTCGCAGTAAGTCCACCAAAGAAAGTTTTGCCCTCGGACAACCAAAGAAAGTTATGCCATTGGAGTTCATCCGTCCTCATAAATAATTATGACAGTAAGAAACTTGTTTCACAGGGAAAAACACAAACTTTGTATCCTCCAGTATCTAGTTGAAACATCAGGGAAGTTACTTGAACTATTCCAATAAATTAATAATAAAGTTCAAAATGAGTTGCAAGTGATAACTGACGTGCTATAAAGTCTCCTGGCAGCTGTATCAAGGACCTAACTTCATTATGGTTGGGGAAAGGGAAGTTTAAAAGTTCAGGGTTTATGGATAGACCAAAATGTATATAGGAAATCCAAGATAGTATCCACATTAATCTGATTCAAAGTTAGTCC
>BNST01000117.1:0-2500 GCA_019650275.1 Xylocarpus granatum | reverse complement strand
GAGATTGTTCATATTTAGTTAAATAAATATATTAATTTTTGATGTGATAAATTTTATTGTAGTGGCAATTAAGAATTTCACGAGAAATATTAGGAGTATTATAAAATTTCAATACTTGCAGGTCTATATTGATATTGTTAATGTACAATGAAAATTTTATCAAAATATTCATAATTACATTCTTTTGGTAGAAATTATTCTATTAATTTTTTAATTGACGAACCCTAATTTTAGAGATATGGCAAATTTTATACTTGTCTTGCATAATTTAATTTCATTTCTAAACCTGTATAAATTCATTTACTCTCATAAAATAAGATTTTGATAATAATATAATATCATTAAATTAATATGTATAAAAATTTATATCGACATACAATTATTATTATAGATATTATTTAACGTACTCGTAAATAATGCAATACACTAACTATAATTATTTAACTATCCTTCACATACTATTTCAACCTGAACTATAGTTTTACAAGATAAATGATTTTATATCAATCATGTTTATTCAATACAATTTTATTGTATATTATTGTCACATTTTTTATATAATTTATTTTTTTTGTTTGCTTCTATAAATTTTTATTTGATAAGCTGCAATGCGTCGAGGCTCTGGGAAGGAAACTTTCAGACTACACCCTCCAGAACTAACGAATCAATTTGAATTGGATGATAATTAAATATTTTTCTTTAAGCCGGCATGGGGTAAAAGACCACATCCATCAGCATTTAAGCCTTTTTTTCCACAACAAAAGATACAAGCTCTTGGGGTTTGGTAAGTATAGCGAAGGAAACATACCTCATTTTTTTTTTGATTGGTTTTAATTTTAGATCTGTGTGTGTAAAATAAATAACAATAAAAAAATCCAAAAATATTAAAAAATTTAATTTTTTTTGTTTAAAAAAAAAAAAAAATAAAAAATTAACAAAAAAAAAAAAATAAATTAATAAATTGGTGTTAAACTTGTTTTTTCTGGTTATAAAAAAAAAAAATATTATAAAAATATTTTTTTTATGTTCTCGTTGGTTTAATTTTATTTCTAAAAAATTAATAAAAAAAAAAAAAAAAAGTTTAAAAATTTAAATAAAATAAATAATAAAAAAGATTATAATAAAATTTAATAAATTTTTAATTCAAATAAAACAATTAAGGAAACAACAAAAAAAATAAAAATTTTTTTTTTAAAATGAAAAATTAAAATAATTTTTAAAAAAAATATAAAATATATGTTATTTTAATTCAATTCGGACAATTTTCCCTTTCACCCATTTAGTTTAAATATTTTTTTGAATATTAAATTCTATAATTATTAATTAGATAAATAAAAAAAAAAAAAAAAAATGATATTTTTTTTTTTTTTTTTTTTTTTTTTTTTTGAATAAGTTATATTTGGTTTTTAATAGCTAATATTATTTATATTGTTGCAATAAACTCGCAAAAGTAAACTATTCAAGGCATAACAAAAAAGACAAGGAGAGGAGAAAAAATTGGATGTGTTATTAATTATTTTTAGCAAAAAGGGGAAAAAAAAACCGTTATCTTTTTTTTTTTAATTTTTAAATTAATTTTTTTTTTTTTTTTTGTAATTAATTAATAAAATGAAAAAAACACTATATGTTGTAATTTGAGTTTTGTAAATTAACTAAGTGTCAAGGAGTCATATTAATATTTACACCAAGTTGGCGACCGCGACCACCACGGCGCAAAACACCACGACAAACCCAAAAAAAAAAAAAAAAAAATAGAAAAGAAAAGGAAAAAAAAAAAAAAAAAAGACACCCAATAAAACAGACAAATGACGAGAAAACCAACCAAACAAAGAGACAAAGGAACCATAAGAAAGAATTGATGAAAAAAAAAAAAAATACTAAATAACCGGAAAGAAATAGGAGAAGAAGAAGACGAAGAAAAAAAGAAAAAAAGAAGAGAGGTAGGAAAAAAAGAAGAAACAAAAGATAGAATAAAACAAGCGTGATAAAGAAAAGGGCCATCCATTGAGTAAAATCGAAAGGCAAGAACAAGTAAGGGCAACCACCCAGAAGACCCAAAAAAACCACGACAAATATTTGATTTATATATTAAAAAGAAACGAAAAAACCCCCACCTTAATATATTGTCGTTTATTGTTTTGAGCTTTGAGACTGTATAATCACTTTCGTTTATATTGTTTACTACCAAGATATAAGTTTTGTTGATATGAATTAATGTACAAAAAAAGACCTCTCTAAATAAAAAAAACTTTATCAGATTTGAAATAGCGAATTTTTTATGATGTAAACAAAAAAACAGCTGCTGAGATAAATAAAGAAAAAGAAAAAAAAAATATATATTTTATTTGGTTGTGATCTTTATGTTCAAAAGGTTTTCTTTGAATTAAAATTGAGGATCGGCCTGGTGGGCATAAAATGACAGGCTCTATTTGATGATGTGAAGGGAATAATACACAAACAAAGTATTGTATAATATTATTTATTACGTTTTAAGAAATTA
>BNST01000115.1:0-41250 GCA_019650275.1 Xylocarpus granatum | reverse complement strand
TATGTGTTTTTAATGTTAATATTAAGTGCATAAAAAAAGCTTAATTATTAAATTTGTTAATAAATCGTATATTAATTAATATTTTTTTTTTTTTTTTTTTTTTTTTTTTTTTTATAATTAATTTTTATCTTATTAATAATTTATTGCTCATTTTTATCTATTAAATTATCTGGTAACGATTTATAGACATGTTTGAGTTTATGCATATTATTTATGTCATGTCATATGCACTGACATTTGGACTCTTTACTTTATTTTAAGCACTATATTTTGCATGTTTTATGTATGTGACATAATAATTTAGATTTGTTGATTTATGTATTCATTTGTTTGTTTCATTTCTTAATATAGTTTTTGAAAATATTTAAAAACTTAATTATATAAATATTTAAAATAAAAAATACATAAAATTTAAATAAATATAAAATGCCATATTGAAGTATTATTGTTAGGTATAGTTGTAGTATTTTATTTGTTATAATTACATGTTTGGAAAAATTATGTCTAAGGAGGTTGGGTTTTAAGTGAGACCGCTTGTGACCCCTCCAATCTTTCCTAGGAATTGACCTACTGTGATTGTTAGCTAAATATATTACTCTCTATTACCTGTACAATAAATATAGAAATATTTTGGATAAAATTTCTATAAGGCATATATATTTATTCAAATGTCTTAGTGATTCATAAAAAGTTTAATATATTAGGGAGTAACCACAGCATCCCTAAGTTAGATAAAACTTTATATTGTATAAGGATCACATATAATTTAAGACATTAATTGTAATTGATCATACTAGATGTGATAAATTTTATCCCTACAGGAACTTTTATTACGTTTCTATGATTAATTAGATAAAAAATATTATATTATTTTTCTTAATTTACCCACAGGAATTAAGAAATTAGAGATAATATAATAGTTTATCATTAAGATATGTGAATCTATTTAAATAAAATATTTAACCCATAGGTAGTATTTTATGTCGTGCTGATTCATATTTTATGCATATTTTCATATGATAAAATATGATAATATTTAAGCCTCAATAAAATTCATCATAAGTATGTATTTTTGTAGCATCACAACCACAAATATATCTGATATCAACTTAGATGTTCCTGAAGTAGTAGGAGATAATTATAAGACAGGGAAAGAGAAAAATTGTTGTATTTAGGGTGGCAGGATATAGATTATGTTATACGGAAAGATGAACCATCACCTATTACTGATGCTAGCACTCCAACACAAATTAAGCTTTATGAACGTTGGGAGCGATCTAATCGTCTTAGTGTAATGTTCATAAAGACTAAAATTTCTACTAGTATACGTGGTTCAGTCGCTCAGCATGATGATGTCCGTGCTTTGATGAAGGCTATTGATGAAACAATTTGAGTCATCAGATAAAGCACTAGCCAGTATCCTTATTATGCAATGTCTCTTCCATGAAATTTACCACCATCACTGGTGTGCGAGAGCACATCATAAAGATAAGAGATATTGCGGCTCAATTGAAAACTCTTGATGTGACAATGTCTGAGCCTTTCCTTGTGCACTATATTTTGAATTCACTTCCTCAACCATGTGGACCCTTTAAAATTTCTTATAACACACATAAAGATAAATGGTCTATTAATGAATTGATGACCATGTGTGTTCAAGAAGAGGGAAGGCTAATTGCAGAAATGGGAGTAACATTCAGTAAACATCAAAGTGCACATTTGGCAACAAAAGAAAAGATTAAGAAGAAAGGGAAAAGCAAAATAACTGTCCTAAGTTGAAATAAAGAAAGAATTCAAATGTTTTTTGTAAGAAAAAGGGGCATATAAAGAAGGATTGTATTAAGTTTCAGCAATGGCTTATTAAGAAAGGTATCTTTTTAAGTTATGAATCTAATATGACTGAAGTTTGTCATAACACATGGTGGATGACTCTGTTCTACAATCCATATTACAAATATTTTGCAAGGTTTGCAAAACTTAAGGAAACCAAGTGGGAGCTAAGCGTTTTATATATTTTGTAAATAAGATAAGCTCAACTATAGAGGCTATTGGGACATGCAGTTTAGTTTTCAATAGTGGTTTTGTAATGAATCTGGAAAAGACCTTTTATATTCCTAATTTTTCTAGAAACTTAATTTCTATTTCTAGACTTGTACCTTATGGATATTCCTTCAACTTTTTCGGATTCTTTTACGAAAATTTTTTATAAATCAAATCTTGTTGGAAGTGGTACATTGTCTGGTGGTCTTTTCATATTAATTTACAAAATAATGCTTGTTATAATACAATGCATACTCATGCTGGTATAAAAAGAAATGTTATGAATGAAAATTCCTCTATATTGTGGCATCAGAGATTAGAACGTATCTCCATAGATAGAATCAAACAATTAGTAAATGATAAAGTACTTAGTGCTTTAGATTTTACTGATTTTGAGACTTGTGTGGACTGCATAAAGGGTAAACAGACCAATAAATCAAAGAAAGGTGCCAAAAAGAGTTCAGACTTATTAGAAATCATACATACAGACATTTGTAGTTTCAATACAGACTCATATAGTTATAAGTATTTTATCACTTTTATTGATGATTATTCACGATTTATGTATCTTTACTTGTTGAATACTAAGGATGAAGTATTACATGCTTTTAAAATATTCAAAACTGAAGTAGAGAAACAATGTGGTAAGCAAATAAAAATCGTGAGATCAAATAGAGTTGGTGAATACTATGGTAAATACACAGAGAATGGACAAGCACTTGGGCCATTTGCGAGATTTCTTCAAGAGCATGGGATTGTTGCCCAATATACTATGCCTGGTTCTCCAGACCAAAATGGTGTAGCAGAAAGAAAAAATCGAACATTATTGGATATGGTACGGAGTATGCTTAACAACTCCAAACTTCCTAAGTCTTTGTGGACAGAAGCTCTTAAGACAGCTGTGTACATATTAAACCGGGTTCCAACTAAGGCTGTTTCAAAAACACCATTTGAGTTATGGAAAGGATGGAAATCGAGTTTGCAACATGTACGCATTTGGGGTTGTCCTTCTGAAATAAGAGTTTACAATCTCACAAGAAAAGAAATTGGATCCTAGAACCATAAGTGGATATTTCGTTGGATATTCAGAAAGGTCTAAAGGATACAAATTTTATTGTCCATCATATCACATTAAGTTTGTGGAATCAAGAAATGCTAAGTTTCTTTAGAATAACTTAATCAGTGGGAGGGATCAATCCCAGAACATAGTTTCTGAGAATGATCATTCAGAACCGTCTACTTCAAGTACTAAAGTGATTATCATCAATAATATTCCTTCGGTACAAATGGATGTTATTCAAATAAATAATAATCAAATTTCACAAACTAGTGATGTCTTAGTAGATCAAGTTGTTGAACAACCAATTACGCAACATAATCTTCAAGAAAATGTTGAAACAACATTAAGAAGATCTACTAGAGTAAAAAGATCACCAATTTCTAGTGATTATATTGTGTATCTACAAGAATCAAATTACAATATTGGAGCCGTAAATGATCCAGAAACGTTTTCACAGGCCATGAGCTGTGAGCAATCTAACTTATGGTATAATGCCATGAAAGATAAGATAAATTCTATGTCAATGAATGGAGTCTGGAATCTTGTTGAGTTGCCTAAAGGATTTAAATCCATAGGGTGTAAATGGATATTTAAAACCAAAAAGGATTCATTAGACAACATTGAGAGATACAAGACAAGACTTGTCGCCAAAGGAATTACTCAGAAAGAAGGAATCGACTACACAGAAACATTTTCTCCTGTGTCAAAGAAAGATTCTTTTCGTGTGATTATGGCATTAGTAGCTCATTTTGATTTAGAGTTACATCAAATGGATGTGAAAACAGCATTCCTTAATGGAGATTTGGAAGAAGAGGTTTATATGAAACAACCTGAAGGATTTTCTTCCAGTGATGGTGAACATTTGATTTGCAAACTTAAGAAATCTATATATGGACTGAAACAAACCTCTCGACAGTGGTATTTAAAATTTTATGAAATTATTTCTTCATTTGGTTTTGAAGAAAATACCATGGATCAATGTATATACCAGAAGGTTAATGGGAGTCAAATTTGTTTCCTTGTTCTGTATGTGGATGATATACTACTTGCAACCAATAATAAAAGGTTTCTACATGAGGTGAAACAATTTCTTTCTAAAAATTTTGATATGAAAGATATGGGTGAAGTATCTTATGTCATTGGCATCAAGATACATAGAGATAAACATAGGAGTATTTTAGGTCTATCTCAGGAAACCTATATCAAAAAAGTTTTAGAAAGATTTCTGATAAAAGATTGTTCTCCAAGTGTAGCACCAATTGTTAAGGGAGATAAGTTCAATTTGAGCCAATGTCCTAAAAATGATCTCGAAATGGAACAAATAACCAACATTCCATACGCTTCAACTGTTGGAAGCATTATGTATGCGTAAGTCTGTACAAGACCTGACATAGCTTTCGCAATTGGAATGTTGGGAAAATATCAAAGTAACCCAGGAATGGACCATTGAAAAGCTGCAAAGAAATTTTTAAGGTACCTTTAGGGGACCAAAGATTAAATCCTTATGTATAGACGAACTGACAATCTGGAAGTAGTTGGCTACTCAGATTTTGACTTCGTTGGCTGTGATGATTCATTAGAAATCACTAGCGGAGCTGTATCTTGGAGAAGCGCTAAACAATCACTGATTGCTACTTCCACTATGGAAGCCGAGTTTGTTTCATGTTTTGAGGCCACCTCTCATGGAGTTTGGTTAAAGAGTTTCATATCTAGGCTTAGACTTTTGGATTCGATTTCTAGGTCATTAAGGATATATTGTGACAATTCAGCTGCTGTATTTTTGGCTAAGAATAATAAAAGTGGGAGTCAAAGAAAACACATCAACATTAAGTACTTAGCCATTAGAGAACGTATTAAGGAAAATAAAGTGGTCATTGAGCACATCAGCACTGAATTGATGATTGCAGATCCTTTAACAAAAGGTATGCCACCATTAAGGTTTAAGGATCATGTAATACACATGGAACTTGGTTCTAGTATGTAAATTCATTGTTATCAATGAAACTCTGATTATTTGTTTTCTAATAAAGTGTGCACATTTATTTGAAAGAAAACAAATTTTGTATCAGACCTAGAATAAACATGAAGTTTATTCATTAAGTTAAGGTCATTATGTGGGACTAAGAATAAACATAGAATTTATTCATTAAGATTAACACTTTAAGGTTGTAGTAAGAAGTATCATATATTTGTAATACATGGAAGAGAAGTTATTAATTTTGATAATATATCGCCATGATTCATGTCTGTTATTTCTTGTATGTAAGAATTTGAAGTTTGTGGACCAAGTGAGAGAATGTAAGTTACAAATTTTGAATTTGTAACAATCAAATTCATTAAGAAATAATTTGTAACATCCAAATTATGGCCCTTAACTATTCATTATGTTTTGTAACTCTTGAATTCAAATTGAAATATGAAACTGCAGCATTGAGTAGTCATAATACCTCCATTAAGTGTGAGAATTCTTTGATGGGAAGAATTCTATAAATTGGGAGGTGTTTTGCTTTGCAAAGGTCCTTAAGCTTGAAATTCTTGTTAAATACCATTTTGAGAGGATTTAGAGAGCTTAGAAAGCTTTAGCAACACTCACAAACGTGAAGAAAAGTAATAGCGAGAGGTTGGTTATCCATGACTTCCGCAATTTAAATTTTTTAGTTTTTAAGCATATTTTAGTATTTTATGCTTTCATAGGGTAGGGAGCTGTTAGGACTAAATGACTTACACTCGATAGATACTAAACTAAGACTCTCGGATTCTCCATTTTCTTTTGTGGTTTCTCTCTCTTGTCGCCTTGCTTAAAGAGTCCTAGTATAACCTACTTTAATGTTCATTTTGCTTAAGGAAAATGATAGTTTAAGCAGCTCGATGTATAGTTGGCATGAAGTCTGAAGGTGATGAGTAGCGGCGTGGTCATTAAGGCCATGACCTGCTCTAGTCCTTCTGACGTAATGTTCTCCAAGGAATCACTTAGGCTCATGGATGAGGTAGGGCTATCAGGGGTTCACTGCTTATGGCTACGTTCAGCCAAAGAACAATTTCTATTTGTCCAGAGTTTAGACAGCTTGCCGAGGAAAGCCGTTCAAGAAGGTGCGTCAAATGGCTTTCATTTGACCATTGAAGGTGCAGTCGATAAATCCCGTTAGTGGACCAATTTAGACACCCTCTTTTTTTTGCTTTTCTACCCATTCTTTCCTTCTTAAGTTTTAGTGCTAATAAAGAGGGATTAGTGCACCTAACCCTCTCTCGATATCCACACGTCCCTCCGACAGTCTTTCCAGCACATGATGATTCCACTGAGAATGAGGAAGCTTCCACTTGGGTTTTTTTTCAACCAATCCAATAGTTTGGCCTTCCAATTACGCGATCTTTGATTCGCTTTATCTCATCTCCCTTCTTACTTGCATAGTTTCATTACCTCCACTACACTCTTTTTATGCGAAAGAGCCCCTCTATCCATAGTTCAGTTCATCTGAGTTAGCACGCGCACGGAGATCCCTTTTTTCGTGAAAAAAAAAGGGCCAAGGATTGAGCCCTTTTCTTTTGGATCTGCTACTCAACCCGTATTCTGTTACAGGCTCGTCTAATGCTCCCTTATAACAGCTCAAGTTGTTACTGGCGAGCAAAACAAGGGGGCCCATATTTATTGTTATCCCTTTCAAATACCATTTATAGGCAAGTTGTACTTGAATTGAATATTAAGGACAGACACCTCCCCGGTTCTCCCTTTCTGTCTTTCCAGGGTGGGACTAATTGGTATACCTTCCCTATGCTTTTAGCTGCCTTAGTGAGTTTGCTTCCCTTCACTCTATTCCAAAGTAATGGTCCCAGTTGAGCTCCCAAATTCCCTCTTAAAGTTAGGACTTTTCCTTCTTGTTTTTCGAGCCGCTCCTTGGCTTGAGTCAATCAGTTCAGTCTACTAAAACTAATAACAAGGTTTTCCAAGTTGTTTGATTTATCAGTCCCACTCTGCATGAACTATTTCCCTTTTCTATCTTGGAAGGAGAAGTGAGGTAACCCCGCCAATCAAATAAAGTTCCCAAGTCTTCAAGCCAACCCCGTTCGATAAGGTAAGGTGTCTTGTCCCGTTAAACCTACCTTTTATTTTAGAGACCCAACACCTCACTGTTAGCTTAGCTCCATGAGAACCAAGCCACTAAGAGATCTATACATATAGTAGGAAAGCCTGCACGCTCAGGAACAGATTCCCAGGGGATTTTGTTGCAAGGAAAATTTTCGAAAATAGTCTTATTTTTACGCTCTTAATATTTATGACCAACTCTAATTTATTCTTACCAAAGTAACTATTTTGAACGATTTTACCTCTAAATTCTAAAGTACAATTTCATTTCTACCCTCAGAATAACCAAAAGGTAAAAACAAAAGTCTACTCATTTTCTTCACATTTCATCATCGTTGCATTGTTGGTCAATTACAAGTTTTGTCTTTGACAACATAAAAAATACAACAACAAGAAAAAAAAGAGTTAGTATGACTTACATTGGATAGAATTTTGCTTTATTTGTGTGTTTACAAATCATAAAAATATTTCCATAATTAAAGCATTAAATATGATAAAATTAAGCTTTTGGTATAATAATTCATTTGTTGTTAAAATATTGACACAATGGTAAAAAAGTAGGCGTGTAGATAGGATAAAATATAACAAATAAGGCCATTTTGGTGTTTTGGGTGAGAACATACAGAAAACGAAAGAGAAAGACGCAAGGTGTAAACTCCCTTGGATCCCCTAGGACCGAGGGATTTTTATTACCTGGATTCTTGGGGAGCCAGGTGAGTTTACACCCTAGGTCCCTAGGGACTCGAGGAATATAGGCCTTGGGTCCCAAGGACCCAAGGGTTTTTATCACCTAGGTCCCTGGTGACCTAGTTGAGTTTATGCCCTGGGTCCCTAGGGACTCAGGGAATATGGGCCCAAGCCCCTGGAGACCTAGGGCCCAAGTAAAAAATCCCCTGGGTCCCCAGGACCCAAGGCTCATATTTCCCAAGTCCCTAGAGACCTAGGGCATAAACTCACTTGGGTCCCTAAGGACCCAGGGGATTTTTTGCCTGGGCCCTAGGTCTCTAGGGATCTAGGGCATAAAAATCCCTGGGTCCCTAAGACCGGAGGCCCATATTCCCTAGGTCCCTAGAGACCTAGGCATAAACTCACTTAGGTCCCTAGGGACCTAGGAAATTTTTTACCTGGGCCCTGGGTCTCCAGGACCCGAGCCCATATTCCCTGGGTCCCTAGGGACCCAGGGCGTAAACTCACCTACGTCCCCAAGAACCCAAGACCCATATTTCCTGAGTCTCTAGGGACCCAGGGCATAAAAACCCTTGGTCTCCGGAACCTAGGACATAAACTCACCTGGGCCCTCAGGGACCTAGGGGTTTTTTTACTTAGGCCCTCCCGGAGAGTCAGGAGTTTTTTACTTGGGACCCAGGGATTTTTTATCCTGGACAATCAACTTGAGTTAATAGAACATCACTTAAATTAAATATAAATTATAGAAATTTAAGTTTTAAAAATTTAATATTTTTTCAAATTCACACTTGAAAATTGAAATATGAATTTTTCACTGTTGTATTAGCTGTTCAAAGAGGAAAAATTCGACTAAGGCAGGCATGAAAAAATAAAAAAAAATGAGATCCGTATTTATTTATAGTCTAAATTTAGAATTTTAGGATAAAATCATCTAAAATGATTATTTTAGTAAGAATAAATTAGAGTTGATAAAAAATATTAGAGGGGTAAAAATATGACTATTTTCAAAAATTTACTATTATAAAGTGCGGCCACCATTGGTCACCACTAGAAACTCATAGACTACTCTTTTAGGAATGATCTTATCTTAGAACCTGGGGTTCTTTATCAATGCCTTCTCGCTCCTCTTAAGTACAAAGATGGCAGATCCATTTATATACGAAAAACGAAACCACAACTTTCTACACCTGCTTGATCGGAGATAGCTTTACCTACAACTACTCGGCGATCCCGGAGACTGAACTGATCTATTAACACCTACTTTATCTATTTTTTTAAACCAAGATCACGAGAACAGAGGTCGGGTTTCTAGAAGCTAGTCCAGAGATAGCCCTTTTCCCAACTTACAACAGTACAAGGAAAGCGGATCCTAACAAAACAAACTCCTACTTTAACTTTATTTATATATCTTACCAGAAAAAGAAAATAAAGAGTGCTTGGTCCCAAATAGCAGCTCCTAATGAACTGCCCAGCTAGGCACGATCGCAGAAACACACAAATGGGGTGCTTGAGGAAGCCGCTTGCCTTAGTGAGCTCGAAAAACAGGAAGGGGAGGATGCTTTTGCACAAGAACAAAGGTTGAGTCATAGGGGATTGCTTGAGGAATGCCCACATACCATTCTAAAACAATAGAGTAAAGGCACCCCAACTTAGTGAAGCGAGAATTGATAATGCCTTGGGTGCCTGGGCCAATGGCAAATTGGGACGGGGTTGCAATGTGCTTTGAGAGTCTATCCGGTGGGTGGTTCGAGCTGATGCTAAAACAAGTGTCAATATCTTATATGATTGTCTCTTATATCACATTGTAGTCGCATGCTCGGTTCAATCACTCCTTCCTGTGGAAGTCAGTCATTTCCTTCGCTTGTGGCATTCTGTTGATTGCTTTATCAAACACTACTGGGAAGGACCTGCAAGTGCCCTTCTCTCAAAGGAAAGGGTAAGGAAATCAGTGAGATTGAAGAACTTTCGCTGCCCAGGCCCTAGCTTGATAGAGTAACACCTCTCTGCCTTTAACTAAAGCCTAGAAAATTACTTGAAAGTATCTAATCAAAGGTGCACCCCTCCTTTCTTACAGTTTTAAAGCCTTAAGCTGGAATCGGTGGTCCATGAGGAGTGACTGCAATTGATCACACACTGGTTTCTCTACTGTTTGCTCGTGTGCTATTGTTAGGTAGCCGGTAAAGATATGGTTGAGTTACCGCTAACGCCTTTTGCTCATTCCATTGTGTTTGATCGAACAATCACTACTATCACAACACAGTGCCCCTTCACCTGATTTGTAGTAGTTTAAGTGTGCCCTAATGAATGGATGAAATCTAGTCACCTATGTAACTTCAAATTAACTTAAATCAATAAAATTATTCAATGTAACTATTTTTTTTCTTTCAAACTTATCAAGTAGATTGTATGATTTAAACTCGTACGAAAAAAAATCATGGTGGAGAGTATTGATATTTTATTTTAAGAAAATTGTTAATATACATATATTGTACTTTATATTTTTTAACATAAAATTTAAAAAAATTGATATAAAACTTGAAATGATTAACAAAAATATATAAAATATAAAAAATAAAACTAAAAAATTTGAAATATAAGCAAAAATAATATAAAACAATTTATGTAAAAATATTTTGGTGTTTTATAATTTCATTTCAATGTAACTATTTTTTTTCTATCAAATGGATCAATGATTTAAGATTATGCAATGATCATGTCATTAAAAAAAATTTTATCACTCAATTAATATTTTTATTTTATTTTATATTAAGTAACAATAATTACATTTTTAGTTAATGATATTTTTTTTAGGAGAATTACTAATAAACACACAATATACGTTATATTTCTTATTGTAAAATTTAAAATACATAACAAAAAAATTGAAATACAAATAAAAACTTAAAATATAGCTTAAAAATATTTTAATTTTATTTTTATAGATTAAATATTATTTATTTTAGTCTATAATTTATTTATAATGTATTTTATTATTTACGACAATCTCTATTAATTTCATGAAAAAAAAATTAATAGAGTTAACAAACTTTTGTTTATTTACTTAATGTGAAAGTTAGTCAGCTTTTATTTTCCATGTACAATGAATCAATTACTTTCATCCTTAGTCTTTTCACATGTAGTTCCAAACTAACTTAATCAATAAAGTCAATGAATTCAAGTATTTTTTTCTATCAAACTTGTTAAGTTCACACTTGATTTTTGTAGAAAGTTGATCTTTAGACATAGTAAATAATTAATAACTATTAATATTTTTTTATCAAAATATGTGATATACATATATATATATATATATATATATATATATATATATATTTACAGAACAAGTCAAGGCAATGCTAGTCATAAAATACAAGTCAAGTGTATTGGACAAATGTATTAATGATTATACTATAGTTGTCAAGCATGTTGGAAAATATTAACCTAACAAGCAATGCATAACATATATTCTGGCACTATGAAAGTTCATTAATCAATTGGTTAACTTTTTTTTCAAGTGGAATAAAATAATTATTTTCATCAATTATTTTGAAGTGTATATCACGAAACAAAATAATCCTACATGTAATTTTAAACTAAGTTAACAAATAAAGCGATTCAAAATAACTATTTTTTTTCATCAACCATATCAGTGAATTGCATGATTTAAGTTTATAAGAAAAAAACTTAATCACGTGGCAAAGAAAATTTTATCACTTGATCAATATTTATATATTTTTTAAAGCCAAATCACAATAATCATATTTTTAAGTTAATGATATTTTATTTTAAGACAACTTGTTAATATATATAATATATTTTATATTCTTAACCTAAAATTTAAAAATTTTAATGAACAATTTAAAATGATGAATGTAAAATTTGAGGAAGCAATAGAAAACTAAGATAGCAATAGCTTTGATATTATGCTTACTTTTCATAGTTATTAAAAGAGAAAAGGAAAAATAATTAAAAACTTGTAAATTTTTATGTCAGAGCCTATGAGATACTTTGAAAACTTTGTTTTCTGTCTAGAGTATATATCTTAGGTTTTTAAAGATAAAGGACCTTTGTTTGTGTATGTTTAGTTGGACATTGATAAATTGGTTATTACTTGTTGGAAGTATTGCGAATGCTGTGAGGGAATGAAATGATTGTACTATGTAAAATAAGTTATTTACTTGTCAAGCTTCTACAATATGATGTTAGATACTCTGTCATAAAACTGATATGGTCAATTTTAAAATTAAGATTTTTTGGGCCTTTCCCAAGGAGCTTCTCTTTGTCCTAAATTTTGTAAGGATGTGAGAAATCTGGATAAGTTGTACACTTCAATTGTTGATCTTGGTAAAGATGATTATACTTTTTATTATTTGTTCCTTTGCTTTTAAGTGCAAAGCTAACTTTACATCTTGAATAAGTAATACTAGAGGTAATTAGGTTCTGATGGGAATCTTTTTAATGCTTGTTTTTGTTTGTAGGATTGATTGGACATGTAGAAGGTCGTTTCTCTATTGCCACTGACTCGACAATTCTCTACCTGAGAAGTTTTAATATCTAATAAGAATTGCAATTGTTTTTTTGTTGGCAATTTATGACTAGGTGTAATGACTTTTTTGTTTCAATCATGTTTGATGAACTCTAAGTGAACTTACTAGAGTATTTTTTTATATATTTATTTGTGACAAATGTTGCTTTAGTCATTTAGCTGCATTGCATGTCAATTGCTTAGGATTCTGTAAAGAAGTTTGCATCTTGAAGATCCACTGTAAGGGAGTTTAATTTGCTTCTAGTAGAAGCTTCCCAAAAATGTACCAATGACAAGTTTGGATTATTATGAATCCTTCGCTTTAGGAGTCTCTCCAGTTTGCCTAGGTGGTGCTAGGAAATTTCCTGACAAGTACAAGGAAATATTGTGAGGGATAGGCTCAGCCAAAGGCAATTTGAGGGCTGGCATGTTTACCGTGTTAATTAAAAACTAAGAGATTTATCAACGAAAAAGAAAAATATTATGAAGATTTATTGGCCAGTTAGACCTTACATTTTAGGAGCAACCATATGTTAACATGACTGGATAGGATTGCATCCTTGCAAATCTTTATCTCAAGTCTGTGGTATTCTTTTGAAGATTTTATGTTTTTTCTAGTGAATATATCTAAGGGTTTGGAAGATAGGGAACCTCTGTTTGTGTATAGCTGGATATTGGGAAATTGGTTATTACTTGTAGGGAGTTATGCAATGGATGTGGGGAATGAAATGACTGTATTGCATAAAATAAGCAATTTACTTGTCAAGTTTCTATAATATCTTTTAGATATTCTGTCATAAAATTGATTTGGTCGATTTTAGCAATAGTTCCTGTGACATTGTCGTTGCAGCTTGGTATTGTAAAATTAATATATGTAAACACTATTTAGAAGATAATAGTTTCAAAAGATTGGACAACACTGTCATTTGCTTTGCATACTTTCATTAAATCATGAGAGAAGGGATGGCTAAATGAATTGCACTAATTGAGATGCCTTTTCATTTTTGTAGAAGACAAATCCTTGCATCAAACATATAATATAAGCTTTTATTTAATCCATTTCCATCCATTCAAATCCAATTCATTTGAAATAATACAAGAATATGTGCTATCAAACACACTCATAGTTAATACTCCTTTATGAAAAGTTTTAAACACTATTATTAATGGATTTACTTGCTTCTCTTTTTTTAATTGCCACAATGAATTGGAAAAAATGTATTTTTACTAGTTATGATTTGATGTTTAGTATAAAACAAAAAAATGATTTTGATATTTTGTAATAGTGGAAAGCAAACAAAAAGGTAATCACTATGTTATCTATCATGACTCATAATTTATTAACTCTTCCAACGTCTACGATAGTCTTAAAATTTGCATTTAGTGTAGAAAATAGGTTATTGGATGAAAACAAATTAATATTATCACCAAATGTATTGAATTGCTTAAGATACTTGAAAGATTGAGAGCATGCAAAACAAAAAAATTTGGAACTAAATAATAACCAAGATGAAATGAAAATAGCAAATGATTTTAGTGGTCAAAATTAATTTGTAATATTTGTAATTTTAAATTTTTGTAATATTTATAATTTTAATGTAATAAAATAAATAAAATACAAATAATAAATGATTTAATAGATGTTAACTCAATTAGGATGTATTGTAACTACAGTAATAGAAGTTTGTCTATTTAAAATTAATTTAATTGATGTTGTAAGTTGTATATCAAATTAATTGATAAAATACAAAATTATTTGATATGCAAATAGGTTAAATGAGCATTGATTATTTATTTAAATTATTTTATATATAAATTAATCAAATGAGCTTAAGTTGAGTTCAGTACACAATGAGTTTTGGTTCCTGGCTTTTGGCCCATCCTAATTCCATAGTAGGTTTAGTCATATTGGGCTTATACTATTTATGAGTCAGCCCAACTTTTAAACATAATTAATAATTATTAATTATTAACATTTTATTTTATCAAATTATGTTATACACATATTTTTTTCATAGAACAAGTAAAGGCAACGATTAGTCATAGAATACAAATCAAGTGTACTAGACAAATGGGTTCACTTTAACTATTAATGAAAAATATTAACCTAAAATAATTCATAGTATATGTCATGGGACTATGAAATTTTATTAATCAATCGGTCAACTTTTTTTTTCTAAGTAGAATCAAATAATTGCTTTAATCAATTATTTTAAAGTGTATATTATAAAAATAAATAATTTCACATGTAATTCTAAACTAATTTAACCAATAAAGTAATTTTTAATGTAACTATTTTTTTCCTTCAAACGTACTAAGAGGATTGCGTAGTTTAAACTCATAAGAAAAAATTTAATCACGTGGTGAAGAAATTTTATCACTTAATCAATATTTATATGTTTTTTAAACTTAAATCACAATATTTATATTTTTAGTTGATAATAATTTATTTTAAGATAATTGTTAATGTACATATATGTACTTTACATTTTTTAATGTAAAATTCAAAAAATTCAATACAAAACTTGAAATAGTTAACAAAAATATGCAAAATATAAAATATAAAATTAAAAAATTTGAAATTTGAGTGAAAAATATAAAACAATTTATGTGAAAATATTTTGGTTTTTTATAATTTCATTCCAATGTAACTATTTTTTTCATCAAATGTATCAAGTGGATTGAGTGATTTAAGATTATGTAAGGAAAACTCAGCCTCATTATGGAAAAAATTTTATTACTTAATCCATATTTTCTTTTATGTTAAGCAACGATAATCACATTTTTAGTTAATGATATTTTATTTTAGAAAAATTGCTAATATACATATAATATATTTTACATTTCTTAATGAAAAATTTAAAATACATAACAAAAAAATTTTAAATACGAAAAAAAAACTTAACATAGTTAACATAAAAATATTTTTATTTTTATAGATTAAATATTATTTATTTTAGTCCATAATTTATTTATAACCTATTATATTATTTATGACAATCTTCATCAACTTCATAAAATCAAATTAATAGAGTTGACGGACTTTTGTTTATTTACTTAATATATAAGTTGGTCAATTTTTATTTTTTACATATAATGAATTAACTGTTTCTATCCCTAATATTTTCACATTTAGTTCCAAACTAGCTTAAACAATAAAGTCAGTCAATTAAAATATTTTTTTCCATCAAATTTGTTAAGTTCACACTTAATGTATAAATCAGTTAATTTTTATTTTTTACATACAATGAATCAATTGTTTTTATCCATAATCTTTTCACATGTAGTTTGAACCTAGCTTAATCAATAAAGTTAGTCAATCAAGTATTTTTTTCCATTAAACTTGTTAAGTTCATACTTGATTTCCGAAGAAAGTTGAAATTGCCACAATAATCAAACTTCTAGTTCTGATAATTTTTTTTTAATTTGTGTGCTTGCTATTGGTCTGCCAATCAAATTGATGAACCAATCTTTAGACATAGTTAATAATTAATAACTATTAATATTTTTTTATCAAAATATGTTATATATATATATATATATATATGTATATTTCACAGAATAAGTTACAGCAATGCTAGTCATAGAATACAAGCCTAGCATATAGGAAAACTGACTTCACTTTAAGTATTCAAAATCATTTTGCTGTTGTCAAGCATGTTGAAAAATTTAGGCTAACAAATAATTCAAAGTGTATATCATGGAACTATGAAATTTCATTAATCAGGTAGTCAACTCAAGTGGAATGAAATAATTACTTTCATCAATTATTTTAAATTATATATCACAAAACAAAATAATCTCATATGTAATTTCAAACTAACTTAACAAATAAACCGATTCAATATAATTATTTTTTTCATCAAACATATAGAGTCAATTATGTGACTTAAATTCATAAGAAGAAAACTCAATTATGTGTCAAAAAAATTTTTATCATTTGATCAATATTTATATATTTTTTAAGTCAAATCACAATAATCACATTTTTAAACATAAATAAAGTTAGTTCATTATTGATTTTCATAATTTCAGTTATGATATATATATTTTTTATTTGTGTGATTGTTATTAGTCAGCCAATCAAATTGGGAGTTGGGCCAACTTTTAAACATAATTATTAATTATTAACATTTCATGGAACAAGTCAACATAACGATTAGTCATAGAATACAAGTCAAGTGTACTGACAAATGGCTTTCAATTTAACTATTAATGATCATATTATAGTTGTTAAATTGTTAGAAAATATTAGCTAATTCATGGCGTATATCACAAGATTATAAAATTTCACTAATCGATCAATCAACTTTTTTTAAGTAGAATGAAATAATTGTTTTCATCAATTATTTTAAAGTGTATGTCAATTTCACATATAATTCCAAACTCACTTAACTAGTAAAGTAATTCAATGTAATCATTTTTTTTGTTCAAATGTATTGAGTGGATTGCGTGATTTAAACTCATATAAAAAAATAAATTCAATCACATAGTGAAGACAAATTTTATCACTTAATCAATATCTATATATTTTTTAAAATCAAATCACAATAATTATATTTTTTAGTTAATGATATTTTATTTTAAGATAATTGTTAGTATACATATAATGTACTTTACATTTTTTAACATAAAATTTAAAAATTCAATATAAAACTTGAAATGGTTAACAAAAATATAAAAAATGAAACTAAAAAATTTGAAATATGAGCAAAAAATATAAAACAATTTATGTAAAAATATTTGGTTTTCTTTTAATAATTTCATTTTATTGTAAACTAATATCAAACATATCAAGTGGATTGCATGATTTAAGATTATATGAAGAAAACTCAACCATTTAATGGAAAAAAAATTTATCAATCAATCAATATTTTTTTATTTTATTTTATATTAAGTAACGATAATCACATTTTTATTAATGATATTTTATTTTAGGAGAATTGCTAATATACATATAATATACGTTATATTTCTAACATAAAATTTAAAATACATATTTTAATATGAACAAAAATTTAAAATAGTTAACGTAAAAATATTTTAATTTGATTATAATTTTATTTTTATAAATTAAATATTATTCATTTTAGTCCATAATTTATTTATAATATATTTTATTATTTATGGTAGATACTATCAACTTCATAAAAATAAACTAATAGAGTTGACAGACTTTTGTTTATTTACTTAATTTGTAAGTTGGTCAACTTTTATTTTCTATGTACAAAAAATTAATTGCTTTTATCCCTAATCTTTTCATGTGTAGTTTCAAACTAGTTTAATCAATACAGTAAATCAATTCAAATATTTTTTTCCCATCAAACTTATTAAGTTCACACTTGATTTTCGTAAAAAGTTGAACTTTGCACGATAATCAAATTCCCAACTATGATATATATTTTTTATTTGTATGGTTGCTAATAGTCTGCTAGTCAAATTGGAAATCAAATTGATCAACCAATCTTTAGACATAGTTAATAATTAATAACTATTAATATTTTTTTTATAAAAATATGTTATATATATATATATATATATTTTTTCATGAAAAATATCGAGGCAATGCTAGTCATAGAATACAAGTCTAGCATATTGAAAAACTGGCTTCACTTCAAGTATTCAAGATCATATTACAGTTGCCAAGCATGTTGAAAAATATTAGCCTAAAAGATAATTCAAAATGTATATCACGAAACTATAAAATTTCACTAATCAGTCAATCAACTTTTTTATTTTCAAATGGAATAAAATTATTAGTTTCATCAATTATTTTAAAGTGTATATCACGAAACGAAATAATCTGACATGTAATTTCAAACTAACTTAACAAATAAAGTGATTCAATGTAACTATTTTTTTCATCAAACATATCAAGTGAATTACGTGATTTAAGTTCATAAGAAGAAAACTCAATCAGGTAGCGGAGAAAATTTTATCACTTGATCAATATTTATATTATATATATAATATATATTATATATATTAAAGTCAAATCACAATGATCACATTTTTAAGTTAATGATATTTATTTTAAGACAATTATTAATATATATATATATAATTATTTTACATATCTTAACCCAAAATTTTAAAAATTTAATGAATAATGTAAAACAATCAATGTAAAATTTGAAGTAGTTTACATAAAAATATTTTGGTTTTATTATAATTTCATATTTATAGATTAAATATTATTCATTTTAGTCTACAATTTAGTTATAGCATATTTTATTATGTACAATAGTCTCTATCAACTCCATAAAAACAAATCAATAGAGTTAACGGACTTTCGTTTATTTACTTATTGTGGAAGTTAATAAACTTTTATTTTTCTACATAGAATGAATCAATTACTTTCATCCCTAATATTTCTACATATAGTTCCAAACTAGCTTAGGGCAAGAAAGGCAAGGAATCACAAGGATGTCGCAGAGAAACGTAGACACGAGGTAACGAGCAGACAGCAGAAGTAGCGGCAAGAAGGGGAAACGAGCAGCGAAACAAAAGAAGTCAGTAGACGGCAAACGACGACAGAAAGACTTAGGAGGGAACGTAGCAGAGAAGAAGGAAAGAATGCTGGCATCAATCAAAGCAGAAAGGGAGCAGAAAAGAAAAGAAGGAGTCTAGACAGAAGGGGAAGGGGCAGAAGTAGATAGAAGAGAGCGCAAGGAACGCGCACGCAAGGAAGGAGAGGAGAGGCAGTACGAAAAAACGCAAGGGACAGGAGGAAAAAAGGGGAGGACGAGCAACGAGCAATAGGGGAAGGGAGTTTTACGGCGGGACGACAGCACAAGAAGCAGTGTTGCGAGCGTAGTAGGAGGATGAAAATTGAAAAACTTGAAAGATACTGGATGTAAAAGTTGAAACAATAATATAAACAGGCTTGGATAATATAAAAGGTAACATTTTGTGTTACTGGTATATTCGTTTTAGAGTTCTGAGGGTGCTAAGAGTGTGTAAATTCAATTTTTGACTCAGTATTAATTTTAATTTAGTCAATAGTTGGGACGATAAACCATTCCATATTGTGATTGGTCAAAATTTTAGTACTAGGACTCTTTGAATTGTGCGGACAAAGCAAAGAATCCAATATATATAATTGATGAAATCATAATTTTCTTCTTCTAATAAATTTCACTATTTTAAACACAATGACACATAAACTAAAATAATGAATTTTAGTATTAAATTATAGTTTACAAAAGTAATAAATGAAACATATATGGATAAAGACGATCAAGCTGCTAGCTAGTCAGGGAACCTCAATTGCTTGTAGCTTTAAATTTAATATCTCAGTCAACTTTTAATTTAATTATTACAACATAAAGGAAAATTAATAGGGTTGATGTCCTTTGGTGTATTTGCTGAGTCCATCAACTTTTATTTTCTATGTAGAATGAATCAATTGCTTTTGTCACTGGGTAATTCCACATGTAATTTCAATGTAACTTCACTCAATCTAATCATTTGTGTTGCCATCCATTAAGCTTATTTAATACTATACTCCCCGTGATTTAATCTCATACGAAGAAAATTCAATCCAATGAATGAATTCAATTAATAAAAATCAAAATATATCTTAGTTTTATTATAATTTTATTTCAATAGTTTAAATATTTTTTTATGTCAATTTATAATTTATTTATAATATATTTTATTATTTATGACAATCTCTATCAGTTTCATAAAAACAAATCAATCGAGTTGATATACTTTTATTTATTTATTTAATTTGTATGTCAGTCAACTTTTATTTTCCACGTAAGTCAACCCTATTTTTCACGTAAAATGAATCAATGCTTTGATGACTTGTCTTTTTACGTGTAATTTCAAACTAGCTTAATCAGAAAAGTCAGTCAATCTAAGTATTTTTTTTTCAACAAGCTTGTTTGAGTTCAATCTTGATATTCGTAGAAGTTTGGCTCTGCTAAAATAATTATATTTTCTAGTTATGATAATTTTTCTTTTATTTGTGTGGTTGCTATTGGTCTGCAAATCAAATTGGAAATTAAATTGATCAGCCAATCTTTAGACATAGTTAATAATTAATGACTATTAATATTTTTTTTATTAAAATATGTTATATATATATATATAATATATATATATATTGATGGAGCAAGTCAAGGCAACGCTAGTCATAGAATACAAGTCAAGCGTACAAGAAAAATGGCTTCACTTTAAGTGTTCAAGATCATATTGCAGTCGTCAAGCGTGTTGAAAAAATTAGCCTAACAAATAATTCAAAGTGTATATCATAGAACTATGAAATTTCATTAATCAATCGTAAACTTTTTTTTTGAAGTGGAATGAAATAATTACTTTCATTAATTATTTTTGAAGTATATATCACGAAACAAAATAATCTTACATATAGTTCCAAACTAACTTAACAAATAAAACAATTCAAGATAACTATTCTTTTTCATCAAACATATCAAGTGAATTGTGTGATTTAAATTCATAAGAAGAAAACTCAATTGTGTGTCGAAGAAAATTTTATCATTTGATCAATAATTATATATTTTTTTAAAAGTCAAATCACAATAATCACATTTTTTAGTTAATAATATTTTATTTTAAGACAATTGTTAATATATGTAATATATATTACATATCTTAACCTAAAATTTAAAAAATTTCAATGAGCAATTTAAAAGAATCAATGTAAAATTTAAAATAGTTAACAAAAAAATACTTTTAAAACTAAAATAACTAATGTATTTTTAAAACACATAACTAGAAAATTTGAAATATGAATGAAAAAAATTAAAATAATTTACATAAAAATATTTTGGCTTTATTATATTTTTATTTTTATAAATTAAATATTATTCATTTTAGTCTATAATTTATTTATAACATATTTTATTATTTACAATCAATCTCTATTAACTTCATAAAATAAATTAACAGAGTTAACGAACTTTTATTTATTTACTTAATGTGTAAGTTAGTCAACTTTTATTTTTCAAGGTGGAATGAATCGATTGCTTTCAACTCTAATTTTTTCATACATGGTAAAATGGTGAGACAACGTAAATGCCAACTTACAATGAAAAATGACTCCCCAAGATGATGGATGAAAGTGAAGTAGGAACAAACTTTTCATGTATGCAAAGGATCATTTTCGTGATTATATAAGCAATTGGGCCCTTGCTTAACAAATTCATTTCTTGAATGTTGGGCAAATGGCCCTTTCTCCCACTTTTTTTTTAAATAAATGTTTCAATTCAATGGTCTTCTAACAATATGTGACGGCGACTTTGATAAATTTTGTAAGTGTCCATGATGACAATGAAGCAAATTTCTTGTAATATTTTGACAAATATTTAATTTTTTAAATTTATATTGACTATTATTTCTTCATTTTATTTCTAGCAGAATTAATAAATTTAATAAACCTAGAAGAGTTGTTCCTCAGCAACAACAGAATCAATAGCTTGGCAGATAACCTTGATGAATGACCTGTGCCAATAATCTTACATGCCTTTGTAGCTAATCATGATAACTTAAGGAGTTTGCCGCAATTGAAGGCATTAAATCTTAGTTATAATTATTTCAATGATAGTATATTATCATATTTTAATTTTCAAAACCTATAATGATCATTGTCCTTTTTCTTTACCTAAATTTGACAAAATTTGAAGTTTTAATCGACGTCACGGTGCAATAAATTGATTTGTAATAAAATAAGGTAATATTAAAATTTAAAGAGTTAACATTTCATGTTTAAATATTTAAATATTACAGCATATGTTGACTATTATTATGTTGAGTTAAAAATTAAAATACTAAAATAATTATTTTAATTTAATTAATTACTTTGCAAATATTTAATTTTTTAAATTTATATTGACTATTGTTTCTTTCATTTTATTTCTACCAAAGATTAATAAATTTAATAAACTCAGAAGAGTTGTACCTCAACAATAACAAAATCAATGGCCTGACAAATAACCATGATTAACGACTTGAGCTAATAATCTTACATGCCTTTTCAGCTAATCATGATAGCTTAAGGGAGTTTGAAGCAGTTGAAGGCGTTAAATCTTAGTTATAATTACTTCAATGATAACATATTACTATATTTTAATTTTCAAAACCTATAATGATCATTGTCCTTTTTCTTTACCCAAATTTGAGAAAATTAAAGTTTTGATCTACATCACAGTGTAATAAATAGATTTGTAATAAAATTAGGTAATATTAAAATTTAAAGAGTTAAAAATGAATGTTTAAATATTTAAATATCACAGCATATGTTATCACTAATAAGTTTCGACGTGTTACTGAAGTTTGAGAAAATGATAAATATTTATTAATATTCTAACTACACTAAATTGAGTTAAATAACATAAAATATTAATATTTTCTGTTAAAAAATTAAAACAATAAAATACATGATATAAGGTGGATTATATTATGTTATAAAATATAATAATTAATTAATATAAAATATTATTATAAATAAATTAATTGCTTCATTGATAGCATACTTAAAACTTAATAATTTAGAGACCACATAGATTAGGATGTGTTTAGTATTAACAGGAATGAAATTTTAGTGGGAGACGCCTTTTTTTTTGTTAGTAATATCGTAATTTGATATACTACGATATTTGTTTAATATGACTTTTTTTCTTCTTTTAATGGGATTATCAAATTTGACAAATTTAAGAGTTTTTGACATACGTTTGAATGATATGAATAGATCCTTATTCGAGATAAGTAACGTTTGAGCTTAATAAATCGAAGTTTACTTTACTTTTATAATTATAAATAATAAATTATGTAAAACTAACATCTTATCTATTTATAATTTAGTTCGAAATTGGAGCAAAATACATAGTTCTTTAAAAGGTCAAGTTAAATTTTCAACAATTTTACATGTATTGAAAGATGAAAATTAAATATATTTTAATTTTTATAATTTACCAAGTTCAAATTATTGATCTAATTTCAAATAATATCACATAGTTTTCAGAATTAAATTTAATTTCTATTAAAAAATAAAAAATAAAAATTAATATTATCCTCAATTTCTTTTTTTGGTGACTTGAGTTTTCATTCTTAACGGTTGCATTGGTAGCATTCTCAATTTCATAATCACAAATTTTACTTTAATTTGCAAAATTAAAATTTTATCTTTAAGTACTTAAGAATGATAAATATTTGTTTGGATTTTAACTGCATTTAAATTTATTATAACATATGATTATTTTATTAAATTTTCATCATATCTAAAAATTTCAGTCAAAATACATTACTTTTTTTTATTTAAACATTAAATAAACTAATAATTAGCATGTTAAAAATATTATTGTTTTATTATAAAACAAACAAGAAGCTAACTAAAATGACCAGCTAAGCATTTGGAAATATTATTATAAATTTTTTGATATTTTATTGACATCAAATATTATTATTTTGAGTAAAAAATTTAAAATACTAAAATAATTATTTAAATTTAATTAAATTACTTTGTCAAATATTTAATTTTTTAAATTTATATTGACTATTGTTTCTTAATTTTATTTCTACCAGGATTAACAAATTTAATGCAATTGGAAGAGTTGTACCTCAGCGATAACAGAATCAATGGCCTGGCAGATAACCATGATTAGTGACTTGAGCTAGTAATCTTTCATGCCTTTGTAGCTAATCATGATAGCTAAGGGGAGTTTGAAGCAGTTGAAGGCGTTAAATCTTAGTTATAATTATTTCAATGATAGCATATTACCATATTTTAATTTCAAAACCTATAATGATGTTGTCCACTTTTCTTTTTAACCTAAATTTGAGAAAATTTAAAGTTTTAATCAACATCATAGTGCAATAAATAGATTTGTAATAAAATTAGGTAAAATTAAAATTTACAGAGTTAAAATTGCATGCTTTAAATATTTAAATATCACAGCATATGTTATCACTAATAGTTTTTGACATGTTACTAAAAGTGTGAGAAAATGACAAATATTTATTAATATTCTAACTACACTAAATTTAGTTAAATAATGTAAAATATAAATTTTTGTTAAAATTTAAAATACTAAAATACTGACCAATGTCGGATTATGTTATGTTATAAAAAGTTTAAAATACTAAAATACATGATCAATGTCGGATTATGTTATGTATATAAAATATAATAACTAATTAATATAAAATATTGTTATAAATTAATTAATTGCTTCATTGATAGCATACTTAAAACTTAATAATTCAGAGACCAAATAGATTAGGATGTGTTTAGTATTAATAGGAATGAAATTTTAGTGGGAGACACCTTTTTTTTTGTTAGTAATATCGTAATTTGATATACTACGATATTTGTTTAATATGACTTTTTTTCCTTCTTTTAATGGGATTATCAAATTTGACAAATTTAAGAGTTTTTGACATACGTTTGAATAATATGAATAGATCCTTATCCGAGATAGGTAATGTTTGAGCTTAATAAATTGAAGTTTACTTTACTTTTATAATTATAAATAATAAATTATGTAAAACTAACATCTTATCTATTTATAATTTAGTTTGAAATTAAAACAAAATACATAGTTCTTTAAATAGTGAAGCTAAATTTTAACAATTTTATATGTATTGCAAGATGAAAGTTAAATATTTTAACTTTTTATTTTATAATTTACTTTTTATAATTTACCAAGTTCAAATGATCGATCTAATTTCAAATAATATACATAGTTTTCAAAGGCAAATTTAATTTCTATTAAAAATGAAAAAATGAAAAATTAATATTATCCTCAATTACTTTTTTTGGTTACTTAACTTTTCATTCTTAACGATTGCATTGGTAGCTTTCCTCAATTTCCTAATCATAATTTTTATTTTAAATTTGCAAAATTAAAATTTTATGTCCATATATTTAAGAATGATAAATATTTGTTTGGATTTTAACTGCATTTAAATTTATTATAACATATGATTATTTCATTAAACTTTTCATCATATCCAAAAATTTTAATCAAAATACGTTACTTTTACTTTTATTAAACTAATAATTAGCATGTAAAAAATATTGTTGTTTTATTATAAAACAAACAAGCAAACTAGCTAAAATGACTAGCAAGCATTTAAATATATTACTATAAATTCTTTGATATTTTATTGATGTAAAATATTATTATTTTGAATTAAAAATTTAAAACACTAAAAGTACTTATTTAAATTTAACTAATTACTTTGTCAAATATTTAAAATTTTTAAATTAATATTGACTATTGTTTTCTTCATTTTATTTTTACCAGAATTAATAAATTTAATACACCTGGAAGAGTTGTACCTTAGCAATAATAGAATCAATTACCTGACAGATAACCATGATTAAAGACTTGAGCCAATAATCTTACATGCCTTTGCAGCTAATCATGATAACTTAGGGAGTTTGAAGAAACTGAAGGTATAAAATCTTAGTTATAATTACTTCAATGATAGCATATTACCATATTTTAATTTTCAAAACCTATAATAATTGTTGTTCTACCTAAATTGACAAAATTAGAAGTTTTAATCAACGTCACAGTGCAATAAATAAATTTGTAATAAAATTAGGTAATATTAAAATTTAAATAGTTAAAATTACATGTTTAAATATTTAAATATTATCGTATATGTTATCACTAATAGTTTTTAACATGTTACAAAAGTGTGATAAAATGACAAATATTTATTATATTATAACTACAATAACTTTTAATTCAATTATTAAAAAATATTAATCTTTTCTATTAAAAAATTAAACTATTAAAATAAATGATCTAAGGTGGATTATGCAATGTTATAAAATATTAATAATTAATTGATATAAAATATTGTCATAAATAAATTAATTGCTTCATTGATAGCATACTTAAAACTTAATAATTCAGAGACCAAATAGATTAGGATGTGTTTAGTATTAACAGGAATGAAATTTTAGTGGGAGACACCTTTTTTATTTGTGAGTTAATATCATAATTTTATATATTACGATATTTGTTAAATATGACTTTTTCCTTCTTTTTCATGGGACTATCAAATTTGATAAATTTAAGAGTTTTTGACATACGTTTGAATAATATGAATAGATCCTTATCCGAGATAGGTAATATTTGAGCTTAATAAATGGAAGTTTACTTTCTTTTATACTTAAAAATAATAAATTATCTAAAACTAACATCTTATCTATTTATAATTTAGTTCGAAATTAGAACAAAATACATAGTTCTTTAAAAGGTGAAGCTAAATTTTAACAATTTTATATGTATTGTAAAATGAAAGTTAAATATTTTAACTTTTTATAATTTACCAAGTTCAAATAATCGATCTAATTTCAAATAATCTATATAGTTTTCAAAGGCAAATTTAATTTCTATTAAAAAATAAAAAATAAAAATTAATATTATCCTCAATTTCTTTTTTTGGTTACTTGACTTTTCATTCTTAACGATTGCATTGGTAGCTTTCTCAATTTCCTAATCATAATTTTTATTTTAATTTGCAAAATTAAAATTTTATATCCATGTATTTAAGAATGATAAATATTTGTTTGGATTTTAACTGCATTTAGATTTGTTATAACATATGATTATTTTATTAACATTTTCATCATATCCAAAATTTCAGTCAAAATACTTTATTTTTACTTCTATTTAAACATTAAATAAACCAATAATTAGCATGTAAAAAATATTATTGTTTTATTATAAAACAAACAAGCTAAAATGACCAACAAGCATTTAAATATATTACTATAAATTCTTTGATATTTTAATAATGTAAAATATTATTTGTTTGAGTTAAAAATTTAAATACTAAAGTAATTATTTAAATTTTTAAATTCATATTGACTATTGTTTCTTCATTTTATTTCTACCAGAATTAATAAATTTAATACACCTGGAAAAGTTGTACCACAGCAATAATAGAATGAATTACCTGACAGATAACCATGATTAAAGACTTGAGCCAATAATCTTACATGCCTTTATAGCTAATCATGATAGCTTAAGGAGTTTCGAAGCAACTCAAGACATAAAATCATAGTTATAATTACTTTAATAATAGCTTATTACTATATTTTAATTTTCAAAACCTATAATAATTGTTGTTCTTTTTTTACCTAAATTTGACAAAATTAGAAGTTTTAATCAACGTCACTGTGCAATAAATAGATTTGTAATAAAATAAGATAATATTAAAATTTATAGAGTTAAAATTACATGTTTAAATATTTAAATATTACCGCATATGTTATCACTAATAGTTTTTAACGTGTTACAAAAGCGTGATAAAATGACAAATATTTGTTAACATTATAACTGCAATAAATTTAATTCAAATTAATATAAAATATTAATATTTTCTATTAAAAAATTAAAATGCTAAAAGAAATGATCTAAGGTAGATTATGTTATGTTATAAAATATAATAATTAATTAATATAAAATATTGTTATAAATAAATTAATTGCTTCATTGATAGCATACATAAACATAATAATTCAGAGACCAAATATATTAGGATGTGTTTAGTATTAATTGGAATGAAATTTTAGTGGGAGACACCTTTTTTTTTGTTAGTAATATCGTAATGTTATATACTACGATATTTGTTTAATATGACTATTTTTCTCCTTTTAATTAGATTATCAAATTTGACAAATTTATATGTTTTTGACATACGTTTGAATAATATAAATAGATCCTTATTCGAGATAGGTAATGTTTGAGCTTAATAAATGGAAGTTTACTTTACTTTTATAATTATAAATAATAAATTATGCAAAACTAACATCTTATCTATTTATAATTTAGTTCGAAATTAGAACAAAATACATAGTTCTTTAAATGGTGAAGCTAAATTTTAACAATTTTATATGTATTGTAAAGATGAAAGTTAAATATTTTAACTTTTTATAATTTACCAAGTTCAAATAATCGATCTAATTTCAAATAATCTACATAGTTTTCAAAGGCAAATTAAATTTCTATTAAAAAATAAAAAATAAAAATTAATATTATCCTCAATTTCTTTTTTTGGTTACTTGACTTTTCATTCTTAACGATTGCATTGGTAGCTTTCTCAATTTCCTAATCATAATTTTTATTTTAATTTGCAAAATTAAAATTTTATGTCCATGTATTTAAGAATGATAAATATTTGTTTGGATTTTAACTGCATTTAGATTTATTATAACATATGATTATTTTATTAACATTTCATCATATCCAAAAATTTTAGTCAAAATACATTATTTTTACTTCTATTTAAACATTAAATAAACTAATAATTAGCATGTAAAAAATATTATTGTTTTACTATAAAACAAACAAGCAAACAAGCTAAAATGACCAACAAGCATTTAAATATATTACTATAAATTCTTTGATATTTTATTAATGTAAAATATTATTAGTTTGACTTAAAAATTTAAAATACTAAAGTAATTATTTAAATTTTTAAATTTATATTGACTATTGTTTCTTCATTTTATTTCTACCAGAATTAATAAATTTAATACACCTGGAAGAGTTGTACCACAACAATAACAGAATGAATTACCTGACAGATAACCATGATTAAAGATTGAGCCAATAATCTTACATGCCTTCGCAGCTAATCATGATAGCTTAAGGAGTTCGAAGCAACTGAAGACATAAAATCTTAGTTATAATTACTTCAAATGGTAGCTTATTACCATATTTTAATTTTCAAAACCTATAATAATTGTTGTTCTTTTTTTTTACCTAAATTTGACAAAATTAGAAGTTTTAATCAACGTCACAGTGCAATAAATAGATATGTAATAAAATTAGGTAATATTAAAATTTACAGAGTTAAAATTACATGTTTAAATATTTAAATATCACAGCATATGTTATCACTAATAGTTTTTAACGTGTTACAAAAGCGTGATAAAATGACAAATATTTATTAATATTATAACTACAATAAATTTAATTCAATTATTAAAAAATATTAACATTTTTCTATTAAAAAATTAAACTACTAAAATAAATGATCTAAGGTGGTTTATGCAATGTTATAAAATATAACAATTAATTAATATAAAGTATTGTTATAAATAAATTAATTGCTTCATTGATAGTATACTTAAAACTTAATAATTCAGTAGACCAAATAGATTAGGATGTGTTTAGTATTAACAGGAATAAAATTTTAGTGGGAGACACCTTTTTTTTTGTTAGTAATATCGTAATTTTAATATACTACGATATTTGTTTAATATGACTTTTATCCTTCTTTTAATGGGATTATCAAATTTGACAAATTTATGAGTTTTTGACATAACGTTTGAATAATATAAATAGATCCTTATCTGAGATAGGTAATGTTTGAGCTTAATAAATCGAAGTTTACTTTACTTTTATAATTATAAATAATAAATTATGTAAAATTAACATCTTACTATTTATAATTTAGTTCGAAATTAGAACAAAAATACATAGTTCTTTAAAAGTGAAGCTAAATTTTAACAATTTTATATGTATTGTAAGATGAAAGTTAAATATTTTAACTTTTTATAATTTACCAAGTTCAAATAATCGATCTAATTTCAAATAATCTACATAGTTTTCAAAGGCAAATTAAATTTCTATTAAAAAATAAAAATAAAAATTAATATTATCCCCAATTTCTTTTTTTGGTTACTTGACTTTTCATTCTTAACGATTGCATTGGTAGCTTTCTCAATTTCCTAATCATAATTTTTATTTAAATTTGCAAAATTAAAATTTTATGTCCATGTATTTAAGAATGATAAATATTTGTTTGGATTTTAACTGCATTTAGATTTATTATAACATATGATTATTTTATTAACATTTTATCATATCCAAAATTTTCAGTCAAAATACATTTATTTTTACTTCTATTTAAACATTAAATAAACCAATAATTAGCATGTAAAAAATATTATTGTTTTATTATAAAACAAACAAGCAAACAAGCTAAAATGACCAACAAGCATTTAAAATATATTACTATAAATTCTTTGATATTTTATTAATGTAAAATATTATTAGTTTGAGTTAAAAATTTAAAAATACTAAAGTAATTATTTAAATTTTTAAATTTCATATTGACTATTGTTTTTTCATTTTATTTCTACCAGAATTAACAAATTTAATACACCTGGAAGAGTTGTACCACAACAATAACAGAATGAATTACCTGACAGATAACCACGATTAAAGACTTGAGCCTATAATCTTACATGCCTTTACAGCTAATCATGATAGCTTAAGGGAGTTTGAAGCAACTCAAGACATAAAATCTTAGTTATAATTACTTCAATGGTAGCTTATTACCATATTTTAATCTTCAAAACCTATAATAATTGTTGTTCTTTTTTCTTTACCTAAATTTGACAAAATTAGAAGATTTAATCAACGTCACAGTGCAATAAATAGATTTGTAATAAAATTAGGTAATATTAAAATTTACAGAGTTAAAATTACATGCTTAATATTTAAATATCTACAGCATATGTTATCACTAATAGTTTTTAACGTGTTACAAAAGTGTGATAAAATGACAAATATTTATTAATATTATAACTACAATAAATTTAATTCAAATTAATAAAAAATATTAATCTTTTCTGTTAAAAAATTAAAACTACTAAAATAAATGATCTAAGGTGGATTATGCAATGTGATAAAATATAACAATTAATTAATATAAAGTATTGTTTTAAATAAATTAATTGCTTCATTGATAGATACGTTTAAAACTTAATAATCCAGAGACCAAATAGATTAGGATGTGTTTAGTATTAACAGGAATAAAATTTTAGTGGGAGACACCTTTTTTTTTGTTAGTAATATCGTAATTTTATATACTACGATATTTGTTTAATATGACTTTTTTCTTTCTTTTAATGGGATTATGAAATTTGGCAAATTTATGAGTTTTGGACATACGATTGAATAATATAAATAGATCCTTATCCGAGATAGGTAATGTTTGAGCTTAATAAATGGAAGTTTACTTTACTTTTATAATTATAAATAATAAATTATGTAAAAACTAACATCTTATCTATTTATAATTTAATTCGAAATTAGAATAAAATACATAGTTCTTTGAAAGTGGAGCTAAATTTTAACTATTTTATATGTATTGAAAGATGAAAGTTAAATATTTTAAACTTTTTATAATTTACCAAGTTCAAATAATCGATCTAATTTCAAATAATATACATAGTTTTCAAAGGCAAATTTAATTTCTATTAAAAAACAAAAATTAAAAATTAATATTATCCTCAATTTCGTTTTTTGGTTACTTGACTTTTCATTCTTAACGATTGCATTGGTAGCTTTCTCAATTTCCTAATCATAATTTTTATTTTAAATTTGCAAAATTAAAATTTTATGTTCATGTATTTAAGAATGATAAATATTTGGTTGGATATTAACTGCATTTAAATTTATTATAACATATGATTATTTTATTAACTTTTCATCATATCCAAAAATTTTAAGTCAAAATACGATTACTTTTATTTTATTTAAACATTAAATAAACTAATAATTAGCATGTAAAAAATATTATTGTTTTATTATAAAACAAACTAGCTAACTAAAATGACCAGTAAGCATTTAGATATATTATTATAAATTCTTTGATATTTTATTGACATAAAATATTATTATTTGAGTTAAAAATTTAAAATACTAAAATAATATTTTAGTTTAATTAATTACTTTGTCAAATTTAATTTTTTAAATTATATTGACTATTGTTTCTCATTTTATTTCTACCAGGATTAACAAATTTAATAAATCTGGAAGAGTTGTACCTCAGCGATAACAGAATCAATGGCCTGACAGTAACCATGATTAAAGACTTGAGCCTATAATCTTACATGCCTTTGCAGCTAATCATGATAGCTTAGAGGAGTTTGAAGCAGCTGAAGACATAAAATCTTAGTTATAATTACTTCAATGATAGCATATTACCATATTTTAATTTCAAAACCTATAGATTGTTGTCCACTTTTTTTACCTAAATTTGAGAAAATTAGAAGATTTAATCAACGTCACAGTGCAATAAATAGATTTGTAATAAAATTAGGTAATATTAAAATTTAGAGAGTTAAAATTGCATGCTTAATATATTTAAATATCACAGCATATGTCATCACTAATAGTTTTTGACATGTTACTGAAGTTGAGAAAATGACAAATATTTATTTATATTGTAACTACACTAATTTAATTCAATTAATATAAAATATTAACATTTTCTGTTAAAAAATTAAAACTACTAAATACATGATCTAAGGTGGATTATGTTAGTTATAAAATATAATAATTAATTAATATAAGATATTGTTATAAATAAATTAATTGCTTCATTGATAATAGGTTTGAAAACTAATAATTCAGTAACCAAATAGATTAGGATGTGTTTAGTATTAATTGGAATGAAATTTTAGTGGGAGACACTATTTTTTTTCTAGTAATATACTAATTTAATATACTACAATATTTGTTTAATATGACTTTTTCCTCCTTTTAATCAGATTATTAAATTTACAAATTTAAGAGTTTTGGATCATATGTTTGAATAATATAAATAGATTCTTATCCGAGATAGGTAATGTTTGAATTAATAAATGAAGTTTACTTTACTTTTATAATTATAAATAATAATTATGTAAAATTAACATCTTATTTATTTATAATTTAGTTCGAAATTAGAATAAAATACATAGTTCTTTAAAAGTGAAGCTAAATTTTAACAATTTTATATGTATTGAAAGATGAAAATTAAATATTTACTTTTAACGTTTTTATAATTTACTTATTTAAATTTACAAGTTCAAATGATTGATCTAATTGCAAATAATATACATAGTTTCAAATGCAAACTTAATTTCTACTAAAAGATGAAAATTGAATTTAATATTATCCTCAATTTCTTTTTGGTCGTGACTTAACTTTTCATTCTTAATGATTGCATTGGTAGCTTTCTCAATTTCATATCATAATTTTTATTTAAATTTGCAAAACTAAAATTTTATGTTCATGTATTTAAGAATGATAAATATTTGTTTGGATTTTAACTGGATTTAAGTTTATTATAATATATGATTATTTTATTAAATTTTCATCATATCCAAAAATTTTAGTCAAAATACATTACTTTTATTTTTATTTAAACATTAAATAAACTAATAATTAGCATGTAAAAATATTATTGTTTATTATAAAACAAACAAGCTAACAGCTAAAATGACCCAGTAAGCATTTGGATATATTATTATAAATTCTTTGATATTTTATTGACATAAAATATTATTATTTGAGTTAAAAATTTAAAATACTAAAATAACTATTTTAGTTTAATAATTACTTGTCAAATATTTAATTTTTTAAATTCATATTGACTATTGTTTATTCATTTTATTTCTACCAGGATTAACAAATTTAATAAATCTGAAAGAGTTGTACCTCAACGATAATAGAATCAGTGGCCTAGCTGGTAACCATAGTAAACTAATTGAGCCAATAATCTTACATGCCTTTGTCAGCTAATCATGATAGCTAGGGGAGTTTGAAGCAGTTGAAGGCGTTAAATCTTAGTTATAATTACTTCAATGATAGCATATTACTATATTTTAATCTTCAAAACCTATAATGATTATTGTCCACTTTTCTTTATCTAAATTTGACAAAATTAAAAGTTTTGATCAACGTCATAGTGCAATAAATAGATTTGTAATAAAATTAGGTAATATTAAAATTTAGAGAGTTAAAATTGCATGTTTAAATATTTAAATATCACACATATGTTATCACTAATAGTTTTTAGCATGTTACTGAAGTTTGAGAAAATGACAAATATTTATTTATATTGTAACTACAATAAATTTAATTCAATTAATATAAAATATTAACTTTTCTATTAAAAAATTAAAATACTAAATTAAATGATCTAAGGTGGATTATGTTATGTATATAAAATATAATAATTAATTAATATAAGATATTGTTATAAATTAATTAATTGCTTCATTGATAATAGGCTTTGAAACTAAATAATTCAGTAACCAAATAGATTTGGATGTGTTTAGTATTAACATGGAATGAAATTTTAGTGGGAGATACCTCCTTAGTAATATACTAATTTGGTATACAATATTTGTTTAATACAACTTTTTATAATTTACCAAGTTCGAATGATCGATCTCATTTCAAATAATATACATAGTTTTCAAAGTCAAATTAATTTCTATTAAAAAATAAAAATTAAAAATTAATATTATACTCAATTTCTGTTTTGGGTGACTTGAAGTTTCATTTTTAACGATTGCATTGGTAGCTTTTTCAATTTCATAATCATAATTTTTATTTGAATTTGCAAAATTAAAATTTTATGTTCATGTATTTAAGAATGATAAATATTTGTTTGGATTTTAACTGTATTTAAATTTATTATAACATGTAATTATTTTATTAACTTTTCATCATATCCAAAAGTTTTGGTCAAAATATGTTATTTTTACTTTTATTTAAACATTAAATAAACTAATATTTAGCATGTAAAAAATATTATTATTTATTATAAAACAAACAAACAAACTAACTAAAATGACCAGCAAGCATTTAAATATATTACTATAAATTCTTTGATATTTTATTGACTATTTTTTCTTTATTTCATTTCTACCAAAATTAATAAATTTAATAAACCTGCAAGAGTTGTGTCTCAGCAATAACAGAATCAATGGCCTGCCAGATAACCATGATTAACGACTTGAGCCAATAATTTTACATGCCTTTGCAGTTAATCATGATAGCTAAAGGAGTTTGAAGCAACTGAACGGTTTAATCTTAGTTATAATTACTTCAATGATAACATATTAGCATATTTTAATTTTTAAAACTATAATATTGTTGTCCATTTTCTTTACCTAAATTTGACAAAATTAAAAGTTTTGATCAACGTGATAGAGATTTGTAATAAAATTAGATAATATTAAAATTTATAGAGTTAAAATTGTATGTTAAATATTTAAATATCATAGCACATGTTATCACTAATGGCTTTTGACTTGTTACTGAAGTTTGAGAAAATGACTAATATTTATTAATATAAAATATTAATAGTTTCTGTTAAAAAAATTAAAATACTAAAATACATGACCTAAGGTAGATTATGTTATATTATAAAATATAATAATTAATTAATATAAAATATTATATAAATAAATTAATTGCTTCATTGATAGCAGACTTGAAACTAAATAATTCAGTAATGAAATAGATTAGTATGTGTTTAGTATAAACAGGAATGAAATTTTGGTGTAAGACACCCTTTTTGTTTCTCTTAATATACTAATTTAATATGTTACAATATTTATTTAGTACAACTTTCTTCCTTCTTTTTACAGAATTATCGAATTTGACAAATTTAAGAGTTTTGGATCAACGTTTGAATAGTATAAATGGATCCTTAGTCGAAATAAGTAATGTTCGAACTTAATAAACCAAAGTTTAGTTTGCTTATTTATAATTATAAATAATAAATTTTTCAAAATAACATATTACTTATTTATAATTTAGTTCAAAATTAGAATAAAATACATATTTCTTTAAAAGGTCAAGTTAGATTTTAATAATTTTATATGTATTAAGAGATGAAAATTAAATTTTTTAACTTCTTTTAACTAATTTTTTATAATTTACCAAGTTCAAATAATTGATCTAATTTTAAATAATATACATAGTTTTCAAAGCAAACTTAATTTCTATTAGAAAATAAAAATTGAAAAATTAATATTATCCTCAATTTCTTTTTTTAATGAGTTAACTTTTCATTTTTAATGATTGTAGCTCAAATTCATAATCATAATTTTATTTAAATTTGCAAAATTAAAAATTTTATGTTCATGTATTTAAGAATGATAAATATTTGTTTGAATTTTAATTGCATTTAAATTTATTATAACATATGATTATTTTATTAAATTTTCATCATATCCAAAAATTTTAGTCAAAATACATTACTTTTATTTTATTTAATCATTAAATAAATTAATAATTAGCATGTAAAAAATATTATTATTTTATTATAAAACAAACTAGCTAACTAAAATGACCAGTAAGCATTTGGATATATTATTATAAATTCTTTGATATTTTATTGGCATAAAATATTACTATTTCGAGTTAAAAAATTGAAATACTAAAATAACTATTTTAGTTTAATTAATTACTTTGTCAAATGTTTAATTTTTTAAATTTATATTGACTATTGTTTGTTCATTTTATTTCTACTAGGATTAACAAATTTAATAAATCTGGAAGAGTTGTACCTCAGCGATAACAGAATCAGTGGCCTGGCTGGTAACCATATTAAACTAATTGAGCCAATAATCTTACATGCCTTTGCAGCTAATCGTGATAGCTAGGGAGAGTTTGAAGCAGTTGAAGGCGTTAAATCTTAGTTATAATACTTCAATGATAGCATATTACCATATTTTAATCTTCAAAACCTATAACGATTGTTGTCCACTTTCTTTAGCTAAATTTGAGAAAATTAAAAGTTTTGATCTACTTCGTAGTTGCAATAAATAGATTTGTAACAAAATTAGGTAATATTAAAATTTAGAGAGTTAAAATTGCATGCTTAAATATTTAAATATCACAGCATATGTTATCACTAATAGTTTTTGGCATGTTACTGAAGTTTGAGAAAATGACAAATATTATTTATATTGTAACTACACTAAATTTAGTTAAATTAATATAAAATATTAACATTTTCTATTAAAAGAATTAAAATACTAAATTACATGATCTAAGGTGGATTATGTTGTAATATAAAATATGATAATTAATTAATATAAGCTATTGTTATAAATTAATTAATTGCTTCATTGGTAATAGGTTTGAAACTAAATAACTCTGTAACCAAATAGATTAGGATGTGTTTAGTATTAATTGGAATCAAATTTTAGTGGGAGACACTATTTTTTTTCGAGTAATATACTAATTTAATATGCTACAATATTTGTTTAATACGACTTTCTTCCTTCTTTTTGCAGGATTATCAAATTTGACAAATTTAAGAGTTTTGGATCAACGTTTGAATAATATAAATAGATCCTTAGCTGAGATAGGTAATGTTTGAGTTTAATAAATCGAAGTTTAGTTTACTTATTTATAATTATAAATAATAAATTATGTAAAATTAACATCTTACTATTTATAATTTAGTTCTAAATTGGAATAAAATACATAGTTCTTTAAAAAGTGGAGCTAAATTTTAACAATTTTATATGTATTGAAAGATGAAAATTAAATATTTTAACTTCTTTAACGTTTTTATAATTTACTTATTTATAATTTTACCAAGTTCAAATGATTGATCTAATTTCAAATAATATACATAGTTTTCAAACGCAAACATTATTTCTACTAAAACATGAAAATTGAATATTAATATTATCTTCAATTTCTTTTGGTCGTGACTTAACTTTTCATTCTTAATGATTGCATTGGTAGCTTTCTCAATTTCATTATCATAATTTTTATTTAAATTTGCAAAACTAAAATTTTATGTTCATGTATTTAAGAATGATAAATATTTGTTAGGATTTTAACTGCATTTAAATTTATTATAACATATGATTATTTTATTAAATTTTCATCATATCCAAAAATTTAGTCAAAATACATTACTTTAATTTTATTTAAACATTAAATAAACTAATAATTAGCATGTAAAAATATTATTGTTTTATTATAAAACAAACTAGCTAACTAAAATGACCCAGTAAGCATTTGGATATATTATTATAAATTCTTTGATATTTTATTGACATAAAATATTATTATTTCGAGTTAAAAATTGAAATACTAAAATAACTATTTTAGTTTAATTAATTACTTTGTCAAATGTTTAATTTTTTAAATTTATATTGACTATTGTTTCTTCATTTTGTTTCTACCAGGATTAACAAATTTAATAAATCTGGAAGAGTTGTACCTCAGCGATAACAGAATTAGTGGCCTGGTAGGTAACCATGGTATACGAATTAATCTTTTAGGTGAATTTACTAACCTTAGGGTTAAAATTCTTGATCTTCTTGGCATGCTCTTGTCTTTGAGGATCAATCTCCATTGCCTCTTTGATTTTTGTCCATACATTCCACTTCACTCTGCTAATGGCAGTGAGGCATGCGTCATTAGGCTCACATACTGTCCATAACACTTGACCTCCATTGCTTCTGGACAATGTGTCTGCCACTTTATTTTTCCTTGCCAGGCTTGTAGATTATTTCATACTCATAACCAGCACTTGACAAGGAACGTTTGTTGCTTTGGGGTGTTAATTTTTTGCTCCATGAGGTAAGGTCCTCATACCTTGACTACATGGATGATGGCTAACATCTCCTTGGCGTATACTGACCATTCCTTCTTCATGGGCTCTAAGACTCTACTCATGTATGCAATAGGTCTTCCGGCTTGACTGAGGACAGCACCTATTCCATCTTGACATGCGTCAGTGTGAAGCTCGAAGGTTTGGTTGAAGTCGGGCAGTGCTAACACTGGGGTCTCACACATAGCTTGCTTCAACAACTTGAATGCGTCTTCACTCTTCTCTGTCCATAGGAATCCATCCTTCTTCAGCAAATCCGTTAGTGGTTTTGCTATGGCACCGTATTTGCAAACAAATCGGCGATAGTAGCCTGTCAAACCTAGAAATCCTCTAAGTTCTGTGACATTCTTAGGAATTGGCCATGTTTGCATGGCTCCTATTTTTCGTTGGTCTACCTTCACTCCTTCTTTGGATATGATGTGACCGAGGTATTCAAGCTCCTCTTGCATGAATGTGCACTTGGATGGCTTGATGACGAAACAATTTCTTCTTAACACTTCTAGCACTTTTGCTAAGTGTTCTATGTGATCATCGTGGTTCCTAGAATAGACCAAAATGTCATCAAAGAAAACTAAGACAAACCTGCACAAATAAGGTTTGAAGATGTCATTCATGGCTGCTTGAAAGGTGGAGGGTGCATTGCATAATCCGAAGGGCATGACTAGGTACTCGTAGTGTCCACTATGAGTCCGAAATGCTGTCTTCTGCACGTCCTCTTCTTTCATGCGTATTTGATGATATCCGGCCTTGAGATCCAGCTTGGTGAACAGCTTTGCTCCATGTAACTCATCCAGCATATCATCAATTGTTGGGATCGGAAAACGATCCTTGACAGTTGCTTGGTTGAGTGCCCGATAATCAGTGCAAAACCTCCAAGTTCTGTCTTTCTTTCTAACAAGTAGAATGGGAGAAGAAAAAGGGTGAGGTGCTAGGTCGGATAATACCTTGCTGTAGCATCTCTTCCACTTGTCTTTCGATCTCGTTCTTTTGGAAGTGTGCATACCGGTAAGGTGCTACATTAATCGCCTTGGTTTCATCGATTAATGGGATGGCATGGTCGTAATGTCTTGAGGGTGGTAGTCCTTGTGGCTCTCCTAAGACATCTCCAAATTGCTCCAGTAGGTTCCTTACTCCTATGGTATGTCTTCGTGTGTCTGTATGTTTCGCTGTGTTTTCCTCCTTTTGTGGCCAAGAGAACCGCAAAACATTGTGCCCTTTTTCTGTATAGTCGTTCAAGGGTACTTACCTCACAATGATGCGCTGCATTGGTGGTGGATGCCTCCCATGTGCAGTCCCTTCCCTTCCATTGGAAGTGCATGGCCATGGATTCATAGTTGAACATTATCTTGCCTATGGTTTTAAGCCAAGCATTGCCTAAAACCACATCAAGACCTGCCAGGGCTAACACATGCAGTTCTGCCTCTATTTTGACTCCTTGAATCTGCATAGCTACTGGCTGGATTAATTGTGCGCACTTGAGCTTCTGTCCGCTTGCCACTCTTACCTCAAAGGGTGCAATCTTTTTCGGACGTAGCTGAAGTGTTTTGACCAATTTTGAGTTGATAAAGTTATGAGTAGCTCCACTATCTATCAACACTAAAACATTTTTTCCGTTAATGGTTGCGAATAACCTCATGGCAGTAGGCTTGGTGGTTGCCCCTACTGCATGCAAAGTTGATTTCGCCTTCTTCTGCATGATCTAGGGGAGTGTTCTGACTCTGCTTCCTCCTCGCTGTCCATGCGGCTGTCTTGTTCTTCCTCGCTGTTTTCCTCGTGTTCTTCATCACTTACTACTTCAATGATGTTGAACAGTCCCTTTCTTGCACTTGTGGCCAACTTGCCACTTATCATTGCACCTAAAACATAGGCCTCTTTTGATCCTCCTGTTGATTTCTTCGGTGGATAGTTTGAGAGGGTCCTTTGTTTTTGGGGCCACTGTCTTACTTGATGAGGGTGCTTTACTTAGTTTGTCCGAGGGTTTGATGACCTTGGTTGTGCTGCGGGTGATGCTTCTCCCATCATTGATGAGTCTTGCCAATCGAATGCACTGAGTGAGAGAGTTTGGATCCCTCATCTTCACTTCTCGGCTTAGCCAAGGTACAAGGCCATCTAGAAAAGTGCCAATTAGTGCACTATCTGGCCAATGTCCTACCAATTCGGCTAACCTTTCGAATTCTTCAAGGTAACTTTCTAGAGATCCTTCTTGCCTTATCTTGGCAAGCTGTCCCTCATAGTTTGTCATGCTAGATGGGCCAAATCTGTTCACTAACTCTTGTGTGAACCTTGTCCAGCCTATCCTTCTCCCTTCTCGGCCATAGGTGGCCTTAAGCCAACGCCACCATTGGTTGGCTCTCCCACATAGGTGATAGGATGCAAACTCAACCCTTTCACCTCTTTCAATACCTTGTTTTTCAAAGTAAAATTCAGCCTTGG
>BNST01000114.1:0-182130 GCA_019650275.1 Xylocarpus granatum | reverse complement strand
CCTGTTCACTAGTAGGCAATCACCGCGTGCCACTGCACAAGAAAAAGGCTGCCAATTTTGACGTGGCACTCGACCATACGTCCAGCTTTAAAAGGAGAAGCAGAGCTTACCGTACTAGACCGCTCCTTCCCCCGCGGAGAAGAGAGGGCAGTTGGAGATGGCGCGAAACGCACCCATAGTTAGTTACGAAGGAACCAAAAATGCCGCTAGTGTCGCTCATTAGATTTTTCACACACCAAACCCTAATTTCTATTTTTCATTAATCATTTTCACTTTCTTTTTTTTTCATATTCCCTAAATTTTCTCCAATTACTGAACAAAATCAAACTGACCTCAAAGACAACATCAATTTCAGCTTGGCCGGTTATTTGTTAATTTTCTTAGGTTGTTAATTTCAGGTGTCATTTCGTCTGGTTCAATTTTCATTTTGTTTTGATGTTTCTATTTGGTTTTTGTTTTCTTAATTTGGGTTATGTAATTTATAGGTTCATGAGGTGACAGTTGAAGTATAGATCGCCGGTGCCGCTGTCCGGCTGGTTGGTTATAGCGGCTGGGTTTTGTAGATGGATTTTCTGGAATCAAAAAAGCATTCAACAATTTAGGGTGAGTCTCTCTTTCTCCTGCAGTTTTTAATTATGATTCTCCTTGATTCTCCTGGTTTAGGATTTCACATTCCAATTCGAAGATTGAATTAAATTGAGAATATATACATATATATGAGGTATCTCTATTATTTTTTTCAAAAAAAAAGATAATCATTGAAATATTTATTTTGAGGAAGTTGTAATAAAGTATTGGGAATGGGATGATGAATTTATGCCAATGTATTGGGTTAGGTAGACCTGGGGCGTTGTTGCTCTCGGTGAATTAGTTTAGCACATGGAGATTGCAAATTTGGCCACTGGAAATAGAAGCTACTTTGTTTTCATCGTGAAACACGTCAACTTACTATTTCAAAGAGATTTCGAATAAAAATATATGAGTTTAAAGCAACTGAAATGCCATTGCAAGAGTTTCAAACATTTCTATTGGGGTACTGCCTGACTCTGTATTTACAATGTTACGAGGTGATCATCAAAGATGAGACAATCCTAACTTTATAATGATATTGGAACACTATTTCCAGAAAGTGAGTCATATTCAAAGGTTTAGTTGGCTGAAAATTCCTGATATTTTTTGCTGCCAACCTTGTGCCTTCATTTAGTGAGTAGTTTCTGTCTATACAGAAACATTTCCTTGTTATCTCTAGTTATCTTTTATAGACAACATGTTGTGCTTGCTTTTTTTCGCACGCCTCATTAGTTCAGTTGCTCATGGATGCCATTGCTTTGGAATTTTTTGTTTTATCACCATTGATATGGGTTTTGAAACTGTAAGTTAAAATTATAAAGCTTTTAAACTTGAAATCCTTAATAATTTTGAGTTATGGGTTCAGAAGATAGGAGTGGAAGAATTATGAATTCGGGAAGATATTCAGGGTTCACTGATGGGAATGGAAGCAGCCAACATGGTGAAAATATGGAGATACTTCCTGAGCTTTGTGGTGAAAGTGGCTTTAGTAAGCATTCTGAGGTTACTGATATGACTGGATTCAGTGATCATTTTGATATAAAACCCAAAGTTATCAAGGGAAAAAGAAGCACAAATCCTTTTGAGATATGTTCAGAGATTGATGATGGGGACAAAAACAGTATGCTTTTAGAAACACATCCTGCTGCTTCTGAGAGAAACCATTCCAGTAAGCCTATGGAAATTAATCCAGCCACTACTTATAATGAAAGTGATCTAGTTATCCCTACTAAAAGTTTAAGATCATCCACTTCTTGTTCTTCATCAGCATCATCATTGGAAGATCTCTTCCAAGTGGATACAGGCAGCTCGAGAACATTTGCTCAACCAGCATTAAAACACGATGAAATTAATGTTCCCGGTAGCAACTGCTCCAAATCGAATGCACTAGACCAATGGTCTCCAGGACCCACTTCAACATCTCAAGTTTCTCAGGTTGCCCATGATATGCCAGCAACACAATCCCCTCTGGTCCAAGTGATGGACCGCTCAGGAGGATATGATCCCCTTAGGATTCCATCATCTGTCTTTGAAAGAAGTAAATCCTCAACACAACTAGAATGGAGTGCAGCTTCTAATGAATCATTATTTAGCATTCAAATAGGCAATAATAGTTTTTCCAAAGACCATTTTAGGTCTGGAGAGCTTACCAAATCAGGTGAGTTGATCATGTTCAACCCAAGCCCTTCTATTCCAGAAGTGGGAGCTGATAAAGAGGGTGCTGAATTTGAGAAAAGTAGGGCATCTGTTGAGAGCCTTAAGGATGTGACAAGAGAAACCAGAGCAAGACAAAGTCAGGAAAAGGCACCAGCTGCAACTGCTTTTGCAGAATCCTTCTCACATCTCTAACCATTCAAAAGACAGCACTCAGTCATTTGCCTTTCCAATGTAAGTTAGCATTATTCTATATGCAAATATTTCTATTGTCTACTCAGTTTAATTTTTGTTAATGTTTGTGCAATTTACACAGAGATGATTGATCTTGCATAGTGCATCATGCATACTTACATTTATTGAAGTAACAGTTTTTGTTAATTCTGTCATGCTTGTTTACATGCATGCTTGCTTGATGGATTTTTTTATCTTCAAGAAATTTTGTGTACATGTACACGTCACAACAGAGATGCCTCTGTCTTGGAATGTAAAACTGGATCCAGCTACCAATTTCACATGCATATTATACTTTTAACTGTAAATATATAGAAGTTCCCAACCTAGTGCTGGCAGGATGAGGAATATACATTTGTGTTGCAGAGGGAAGAAGAAGAAGAAGAAGAAGAAGAAATGTGCTTGTATGCCCTTCTTTTGTTGCAGAAAGAAGTGTAGAAGGAAGAAGTGTGCATGGCCATCGTGCTACTGTTCTAATTGTAGCTGCACGTCTGCTACTGTTCATGACCAAGCTGCTACTTTTTAAGTGGCCAAGCTCTACTGTTCTAATTGTAGCTGGGCGTTCTGCTACTGTTGGAACAGTAGAATAAAAAGATGGTGCCATCGCTCTTCTACCACGTATGCTTCTCTTTCTCTCTCCCTAGGTTAGCCAATGTACCAAGAATTTAATAATTCAAAACAAATGGAACTATTAATAAAGACCTTTTTATGCGTTGTATTTTGCATTCTCATATTAGATTTTCATGTTTATCCACTTCACTACTTACAATCCACAAATGCTGTACATGCATATAGAGGCAGCGCAAGCTTTGCAAAATCCTTGATGCAATTCACTTTGGATTTTTGCAGTTTGACAGACAGGATTGAAAGCGCTTCAGTGAAACCAGATGTCCATGAGAAGCAGCCACAAAAGCCGCTGCACGCCCCCTGAATTGACTTCAAAGTCGTCGAGTTTCTGCCGTTGGTTTTCTTGTTTCTCTTGTCGTCCGTGCTGTTGTAGTTGTTGTTCTTGTTGTGAGTCAACTCATTTAACCCTCCTCCTTAATGTCCCTTGAACCAACAGTACTTGCACGGGTCCTGCAAAAACAAGATAACTCCAATCCTGCTTCAGGCCCAGAGCGAGAGACGGTTCCTATATAAATTTGTTTCGTGCCCATATCCACTTTGTTTTAGTTGTCAACTCATGTAACTCCTGTTTCAAATTTGTTAGCGATGTAAATGCCGTCCTGATTTTAGCCGGTGCATTACTTCGTTTTTTCAGATTTAGTAGCTTTGCCCTTGCAAGTATGTTCATATTGCACACTAATGGATTCAATGTACATCCAATATGGAAAAGCATGTAAACTATTTTGAGCTGATCGACGTTGCAAAAGGGGGTTATGTTCCAAATCCAGATTGTCTAGCTCTATTCCAAACGAATATCTCCGAGGCAGGGCTATTAGTAATATTAACTAAAGTTTTTGGTTTAATAAGTTATAATTAATACCATTTTGAATCGTGTACGTGTATAAATACGTACACGTGGAGTGCCACTTGGTGACGTCAACGCTAGTCCAGGTTCCCCTTCCCGCTTTTTCACCGTCTTTTTTCTTATTAGCGGTTTTGGCCACGGAAAACGACCACTTTTTTGAGAGCCCAAGGAGGCTATACGAAATCCACGCGGCAGAATGCGGGGACCTACTTTTGTTGGTCTAACAGGAAGCTGCCATGTGTCGATGTCATGACGCATTAATTGACCGGCCGTGGTCCCCACAATTCACCAAAGTGAAGTGTTGGTGGGGCCCACTCTCTTGGGTAGACTGAACTCAGAGACAAAGCTAGAAAATGAGAGCGTATCAAGGGGGAGGAAGAAGAAGGAAGTAGTAATTGCAAAAGAACTCGTTTGTCTTTGATTTTCACTGTGTTCTTAGAACAATAACGATTTCTCTGTTTTCGCTGCCATAAGCCCATTTCTTTCTCTAAGGAATGAGGGGATCGGACTCGTTGAAAGTTGTGGAATACTGGTGTCTCTCATTTCTCACCATTTCTGGAGAAAATGAAACGCAGCATGTTTGTTAAAGCCTTGATCTTGCTATTGTTATGTGTTCTCTCTTCAGTATCCGGAAAAATGTTCTTCGATAAACAAACTCTGCTGGAATTCAAGAACTCAGTTTCTGATCCTTCAGGGATTCTCTCCAGCTGGCACCCCTACACCAGTAGCCACTGCTCATGGTTTGGCATCTCTTGTAATTCTGAGTCAGGGTCAACTCTGCAAATATCACTGGAGGTGATGTGTCTGAAGATAACTCACAAACTTTCTCTTCATTTTCTAAAGTTATCGTAGTTTCCATTTTGTGGTTTTTGGAACCACAAGAAGAGCATGCTCGCATGGTAATGGTAAATTAGCTGGCAAACTATCTCCTCTATTAGGGAAACTTAGTGAACTTAGAATTTTGTCATTAGATTTTAATGACTTTAGTGGTGATATTCCTGTGGAGATTTTGGGTTTGGAGAAACTAGAAGTGCTTGATCTTGAAGGGAACTTTTGTTGAATGGAAGATTGCCAAACGAGTTTGTGGGGTTTAGAAAATTGCAGGTTTTGAATCTTGGATTTAATAGGAATGGTGGGAGAATTCCATCTTTGCTTAAGAAGTTTGAGGGTCTAGAGGTTTTGAATTTAGCTTGTAATAAATCGAAGGGATCAATTCTCGGGTTTATCAGTAATTTTTTGAAGTTAAAGTGCTTTATTTGCCATATAATGAGCTAAATGGTTCCATTCTGAGTGAATTTGGAAGTAATTGTCCGTATCTAGAGCATCTTGATCTTTCATGGGACTTCCTAGTAGGTAGGATACCCAGGTAGTTTAGGAAAATGTCGGCAGTTAAGGACACTTTTTTTGTTTTCAAATATGTTAAATGAAGTCATCCCTCGTGAACTAGGCAAAGCTACATAAGCTTGAAGTTTTAGATGTTTCTCGAAATAGACTTAATGGTTTGATCACCCAGTGAGCTTGGGAATTGTGTTGAATTGTGGGTTCTTGTCCTTTCAAATCTCTATTGATCCTTTGCCAAGTGGTTGGAATGCAATGGGAGAGTTGTTAGTTGGACTGTCAGGTCGTCCTAGTGGTGATAATAATTCTTTTCATGGCTCCAGACCAAAGGAAATTACAACCTTCTCTAAACTTCAAATAGCCAGGGCACTGAAGATGAATCTAGAGGGAAAGCTTCCAAGTTGTTGGGGTGCCCTTCAAAGCTTGGAAATGTTGAATTTAGCTCAAAACCTTTTAAAGGGAGATTTAATTGGAGTTTTTGATAGATTCAAGAGAATGCATTGTATTGATTTGAGTTCAAATGAACTAAGTGGGCAGCTTGATGTGAAACTTCAAGTTCCTTATATGACCCTTTTAAACGTTAGTGAGAATCACATGTCTGGATCCATTCGCAAATTTGATGACAATGTTTGCCCTTAGCTGCCCTTACTGAGTTCACTTCTTCTCCAAGCCTGCAATTCATCGTTTCCATGCATGTCACACATTATGAATAAAGCTCACCTTGGAACTCCTTTGCTAATGTCTGCTGCTCAGTTAGTGATGATCACAACTTCAGTGGGAACAACTTCACTGGTCGAATCCACTGGCATCTAGTGGCATCAGAAAGGTTGGGGAGACAGACTGATTATGCATTTGTTGCAGGTGCAAACAAGCTCGCTGGATCATTTTCTGGAAGTTTGTTTGTAAAATGTAATAATTTACACGGAATGATTGCTAATCTTAGCAATAACAACATAGTGGTCATTTTCCTTTGAATATTGATTCCATTTGCAAATCTCTTAAGAGTTTTGGATGTTTGTCAGTATCAAATTTCTGGATAGTACCCTGAAGTCTTGACAATCTGAAATCTCTCGTGTTTCTTGACTTGAGTGGGAACAGAATACAAGGATGGATTCCAGCTGGTATCCATTGGTTGAAGAATCTTAGACATCTCCCGTGGCCGGTAAGAGCTTGACCAGTAGCATTCCATCAAGCATTGGTCGGTTAAGATCCCTTGAAGTATTGGAGCTTCTTCAAATTCTCTTTCTGATGAGGTCCCAGAAAATGTTGCAAAATTGAGAAACCTAACTGCTGTCCTGCTCAACAAGAATAAACTCTCAGCGCATGTCCCTTCTGGTTTGGCTCATTTGAGATCACTGTCTACATTTAATGATTTCTTTAGTAACTTGTCTGGTTCATTTCCACAGAATGGTACAGTGTTAAATTGTAGTGTTGTTGTCGGAGATCCTTTCCTTGATTTGTGTCGGGCACTCTCCATAGCTATATCATCTTCAGAACAGAACAACAACAAAGAAAATTCTCAAGGCAATGTAACTGCACCAAACAGAAGTAGTACTGAATAACATGGAATTAACTCAATTGAGATTTGCATTAATATTGTCCGCATCAGCCATTCTTTCAGTTCTTCTAGATCTAGTTCTCCTCTTCATTTACACTAGGAAGTGGGTTCCAGGTTCGGGTTTCTGAATCTAGAGAATTTACTGTTTTTGTTGACATGGGGGTTCCCTTAACATATGAGAACATTGTTCGAGCAACAGGGAATTTCAACTCCCACAACTGCAATGGGAGCAGGGTAGTTTGGTGCCACTTACAAGGCTGAAATGTCTCCTGCAATCCTTGTGGCTGTAAAGAGGCTTTCTATTGGAAGGTTCCAAGGTGTTCAACAGTTCCATGCTGAAATAAAGACCCTCGAAAGTTTGAGGCAACCCTAATCTTGTAACTTTGATAGGGTACCAGGCAATTGAAAATGAGATGTTCCTCATAAATAATTATTTTCCAGGTGGAAATTTGGAAAATTTTATTGCGGAGAGACCTTTAAGAGCTGTTGAATGGAGGATTCTTCACAAGATTGCTTTAGATATAGCATCTGCACTTGCACATCTGCATGACCAATGTGCTGCATGAGTTCTACACCTTGATTTCAAGCCAAGTAATATATTGTTGGATGGTGACTGCAATGCCTATTTACCTGACTTTGGATCATCTTGACTCTTAGGAACTTCTGAAACTCAAGCAACCACCGGAGTTGATGGAACATTTGGTTATGTAGCTCCAGTGTATGCATTGACCTGTCGTGTAACAGAGAAAGCTGATGTTTACAGCTTTGGCATTTTGATGCTTGAGTTGATATTGGACAAGAAAGCCTTGGACCCATCATATTCTTCACAAGCAAATGGATTTAACATCATTTCTTTGCTTTTGCGACAGGGTCAAGCAAAGGATGTCTTCACTGCAGGGTTATGGGAGACAGTTCCCCGTGATGATCTGGTGAATATGCTGCATTTGGCACTCAGGTGCACTGTTGATACCCTCTCAACCAGGCCCACAATGAAGCAAGTTGTCCAATCTTTGAAGCAACTTCAACCTTCTTTCAGTTTGCAAGATGGTGAGGCATCTGCATTTATACATCTGAGCTTAGACACATACAGGTGTATAACATATGGCATACTTGTCATCTGTACATTTGCACCCTTCTCCCTTAAGGGAACCCCCCAGGGTTAGCTTTTAGCTTGTAGTTTCTCTTGACTATTTCTATAATAATGCTTCCTCGTGCTGGGGGACAAAACTTGGTTTTTGAGCTGAAAATCCTCCGTACTTGCCTTTTATGCATCTATTCTCCTATGGGAGATGTTTAACCATTTCCGGATTTTGTTGCTTGTTGGATTATGATATCGGAAATGGTTAACATGAGATTTAAAGTTATAATTTGGCTAGTTTAACAGAATGTGATCTGGATTGTTCTTGTTTACAGCACATTCAGTAAGATTAATCAACAGACTTTCCATAATTGTGGAAAAATAACTGCAACTGGTAAAGTTTATGGTTGTAACCTAAATTGCTTCCTGGAAACTTTTCCCTGTTATTATGGTCCGAGATAAAAACAGCATTTGCTTTACGAGCTTTTGATATCCCATGTACAAACTGTTTCGAGCACCAATGAGTACTGCAATTGATACTCTCTGAGGTCATGCATCAGTTTCTGTACACTCTTAAAAAACTGTCGGCTGGTATGCCCTTATTTTCCCTTAATAACATTGTCATGCGGATCTGATCATTTATAAATAGGCTTACAGGTTGGCAACTGATGTTATATTAACGTCTGTTGGCCTACTCTTAGTATTTCTTAGGTAATCCTGCAACTTAAAAAATTGTTTCCTGGGTTTCTGCATCTGCATGAGGAGACAATTAAATGCTTTCCGACCTCTGGGAAAGTAAGGTAAGTGTTGTCAAAGATGAATATTGCCATTTAAGGAACAGCTTCCTTGATTTGTTGCCTAATACTTGCATTAAACGAGAACAGAAACGGTAAGAAATGTAGTCACAAATGAGAATTCTCGTTCCTTCTCGCGGAGCCAATTAATCATTACTGCAATCTTCCACGCCAGTGCGATGATATACAATATGTTGCATTGCCCATCATATTTTTCGCATAGCCTATATGTGAAATGAATCCCCCAGCGTAGGCGCAAAACAACTTTACAGTCACTATTTGGCTCCAATAAAGAATTATTTGAAAATAGGGGTGCGCTCGAGAGTTATGAAACTGAGAATTGACAATCAACAGATTTATGTTTCTGCCTCCCCCAAATTTAGTTCCATCTCGTAACGTTAGAAAACCACGTGAGCTGCTGCAGGGGCCGACGAAAATCATATCAGTTTCAATGGTACATTTTGATGGTAAGCAAATAGCCAGTGTACCAATCTGAAGCATGATACACACACGGTTCTTGCCTCTACTGGTTTTCCCATACAGCGCCGATGAACAATACAACCCTTCAGACAGAAAATGAGACAAGTGAATAGCCACCAAGATTAGCCGTCTACCTCTAAACAAATACATTTCGAAAAAGCTAATCAAATCATGAGAAACTATCATCATATATTAAATTCCTTTTCAAGAACTAAGAAAATTTTAAATTTAAGAAGACCATTTTCTAAGACCCCCTCTCTTTGATTTTACCTATTTCAGAAAGCCTGTTTTGAAGTGAGACTAGACAATCACGCAAAGGGGGCAGATGAAGGGCTAACAACAATATGCCTAAGTGGGTGGTCAACGTCACTGCCGCCTGCATGCTTGACAAACTCTGCAGGAGAGAGGAAACTGCCATGGCATACACACATTATCCTCACTTCCTCTCCTTTCCCATACCTATATAGAATACCTTCTATTTTTCTTCCATTAGGGCCATCTCCCTTGGTGAAAACACAAGGCATATCTTCATATGCATTCATTGCGACATCCCACCCCTCCTACGATTTGCTGAATTGAGATTCTTGGGTGGATTCTCCATCTCCAGCCTGGAAGTTCTGCATGAATTTTCAATTTATATTTTTCATTGAAGATCCAACAATCTCTTGATTGCTTGTATCTTGCCAATCCTGATTACTAATAGGGCTCCTTGCTTGTCCACCACTACTTGTTCCTGATAAACAAACAAAAGATAATTTAGAACAATTATTTAAAACCAGATTGATTAGGGAAAGCAGACATTATTCTGTTTTCCATCAATGGAAACTAATTAATTACTACTTCCTGATATTCAAGTGATAAACCTCTAGTTGGGCATGCAACCTAAAATATCATCCTGATTCAAGCTTTTCTCAATTTAGTAGACAACAGTGCATTAACTTTTAAGAATACTCCAGTGGACTGAGAAAGCCTATAAAGAATTCAATACAGATGAAGAAAGGATTAAAAAAAGGGAAAGAAATTCACACCTGCAAAACTAAAAGAGTTCCACCTAAGTGAATTAGGGTTTAATTACAAGCAATGTCAGAAATGATTACAAGGAACACTATAACAATTTCCAATAATCTGTGGTGACCACTGCCGATGTCCTCAGTGTTCAAGACAAACTCAATCTTCTGAAATCTCATTGACAGTCACAGTTTGTCCATCACAAATTAGATTTTACACAGAATAAAACCAATTGTCCAGGAAAGAAGCTAGTAAAGATTGGTACTCGTGACAATATTGCCCAAACTGTTTATAATTTCTTTTAGCCAACCTATTCAAATCCCAGCCCAAAATGGAGAAAATTGCTACAGTAAAATTCTTCTAGCAAAGTCCTTCAGGTTGTTTATGAAAGTTGAGGCCAGTAGCAAAATGCAGTTTCAAAACTTTCAAAAAACTGGCACCACTCATTAATTGCTATCTACCTCATCCTCCCGTTCATCCCAAAGGTATGTATCGCAATAGGTAGACATTAGATCAGCAACTTCCTCTGTAATCCTGCAATATTTGTTTATCTTCAAATAAAAGAAAGGCACGTAAGCAACTTAACAAAGAATAAAGTTCCCTTGCCCCTCCTCTTTTCTTGGACACCTCTAATCTTTCATAAACATATGTTCATGGGGACCAGAGGGTATAGCACATTTGTGCTTGGGATATGTAAAAACAAGAAAATACGCAATTGAAAAACTTACAAATCCAGACTTCCAATAGCAAGTTGAACTACCATTGGTGCATACATTAACGAGGTAATTATCATAAAATGAAGACATTAGACTATGAATGTTGTGTTGGCCACCATCAGTTGACACATCAATGACAATTAAAAAAATGGAGAATCAGAAAACTGGTCTTTCAAGACTATTAAAACTATTGCTACAATCATGTCAAATGACAACACATTAAAAACCTCCTGATCATGCCTAAAAGCCTTTACAGAAACAAAATATGGCAAAAAGGTCAATGGAGTTATATTTTCTACAAAAGATTACAGAAATAACCAAGCCTCTACTAAGTTCTTATTGTTAATTGAAAATCATTACTGTGGTTTCAAAGATACTTGAAAGACCAAGAAAAAGGATCATCTTTGAAACAACTCAAAACACATTTGTATCCATCCAACAATATATTTTATGATCTGGAACAAACTGAAATTGCAAGTGCAGAAATAGACCTTAGAAATGAAGTAGCAGTAACAGGATGTATTCCAAATATAAATATAGATATAGATGAATTTTGTAAGCATATAAAACTTATTATACAGAAAAAAAAGAGCAGAATATAAAAATTTAAGTGTCAAAATATTCATTTTAGGATAACTTTATAATAAATACCATAAAAATTTTAGATTTGAAAAAGTAAAAATATTGTAGACTGTTTTAATAGTCAATACGTAGACATGATAACTCCTAAAAAACTAGAAGGTAGTGAAATAAATGGACCATAAGGGACATTACGTTATTTAAACAATAATAAAATGTCAGAAATTCCAGAGACAAGTTACATAATATATTAACAGAAATAATAAAGCTTCTTAAAGATTTAATAATTATAGGAAAATAAGTAATCCCTGAAACAGAAGAAAATGAAGACAGAGAAATTAATGAACAAATATAGACAAACAAAAAACATTAGAAATAAATAGAAATCAAATAATATAATTAATATTACTTAGACATTGAAATTTTTGAAGATCTTTGTAATAATATAAACTATACAGAAAAAGATGTAGATAATATATTAATTAGCAAATTAGATTTTTCGAAATTAGAATTAGAAGAAATATATTATATAAAAAATGAAATTTTAGTAGTAAAAGACGAATATAAACTAGAAAAGAAAAATGAAATAGGAGAAAATAGTAATCATCCAAATATACTTGAACCAATGCTAGAACCATTTAATAAAGGAAAGAAAATATTTCAAAGAAGAAAGAAAAATTGTAAACGTTATTTGTGTGAAAAAAACATGGCATATTAAACCAAATTGCCCTGAAATTAAAATAAAATTAACCAATTAGATATATTAGATACTATAAAACACTAAGGGTTATATAGATGAACTAGAAAAGGGTACTCAACATTGGGGATGGCATTTTCCTTACTGCGGTCTAGAGGCGGCCAGGCCCGGCCCCATGGGTCATTTTTAGCCCCGTTTTTTGTAAACAGGCAGGGGATAGGGATGGCCTTCCATCCCCGATCCCGCAGTGTTACTCGTTTGCCCTGTTTTTAGACCCATAAATCCAAAACAATTATACCCAAAAATATCCAAAAATGTCATATGGGCTGGGGGCCCGTAAGAAATGAGGCCATATTTGGCCCCATTTACAAAAACGGGCCAAGGACGGGATGGCAATCCCAGCCCATTGCCATCCCTACTAAACATAGACAATATCAGACAAGATAGTATTTGTATTAAAAGTAGTAATAGTTCTACAATTGAAGAAAATAGTGGTAGCTCTAAAAAGGACAAAACATAATTATGTTAGAATCATATACTTCATTCTTTGAAAAAAAAATATATTCATTTTATAACAAAAAATTTAAATTAGAATATAAAGATAACATTAATAATCAATTTTAGTGTAAAAAATGTTATAACAATAGAAACCGATTAGAAATTAAAAATGTAGAAGGAGAAATTAATAGAGAAGGAAGTGAATTAATTAATATGGGTGTAGAACTATTATTTAAAACAGAAAGTATTTTTGTTAAGGCAATGATAGACACAGGAGCTAAGTACAGCTGACATGAAGGATGTTACAACTATGTAATGGAAAGACTTGCAAGGGAAATAACTCAAGTAAGAACACTACACATGCAGGACACATTGAAATTACTCAATCACCTATTAGAAAACTCAAGGTCATAACTACAAGTTCATATTTTTTTGTAGTAAGGCCATCAAAACTTGTTAACACAAGTGGCAAAAAAGACTATGTACACATGCTTTATGAAGGGAGAAATAGCGAGGCACAAGTGCAAATCTTAGCACGAGTTAAAAGTGCTAGTGAGTGCACAGGTGTAAGACTTAAATGACCTCTGAAACCTAGGACTAGGGACATGGCTAAACTGTTCACTTGTCAAATTTCCAAGGCAAGTATTAGATGTCAATTTGCCCTCAATGCATGTTCCAAAAAATACCTTGTATGGCTTTTGTGTTAAACCCAACAAAAGTCCAAACTAGGAACTACTAGACCCCACACGACAGCACTTGTGATAATCAATAAATCTAAACATATATCTAGAGGTGTTTGTTTCACTACAATGCTAGTAACAATCATTCTTTTAGTCCTGAAAAACCAAGAAATTAATGACAAGATCACATCAATTAAGGCATAAGTTCTCCAGGCACAGGCTCTCCTTTTCTCCAACAAGACACTTATACTTACACTGAAATATGTCTCACTGTCTTTCCCACGACCTAATTTAAAGGCCTAAACCAGACTGCCACAACAACCTGAGCTAGTGAATGCATAAAGTTGGTTAAATTTTAATAAACATCTAGGTCTAGAGTTTAGTTAATTAAAAGTGAGGAGAGCATCAAGTTGTGTGAGTGCAGAAAAGAATCCACCAAACTATCTACTTCTATTATAGCTGGAATCCCTTTGAATGCAGAGTCAATATCTGTAAAGACCAGCAAGAAGTCACTATTCTGGATGTTAAACAAGTGATTTCACTCGCTGATCTTATCCTCTACCTCAGGACTCACTTTAGTGTTATTTATGCCACATAATTACCCCTTTAAAAGTTACACCCATCAGTAAATTCAGGCATAAAGTCCAATTGAGTCACTACCATAAACCGGAAATTCAAAGAAATATTGCGCATTTAATTGGATTAGCTTGTGCAGTGAGTGGTTCATTTGAGAATATATCTATCACATTTTTCTTCAACTAGGTCAGCATCAAATTCATAGTCATCCTAGAACCAAATTTAAACACCCATTTTCAAGATGGTTAAAAGAGAAAAAATAAAACATAAAACAAAAAGGAGGAACAAAATTCTTCCCTGGCAATACTGTGAAGTCCAAACCGCAGCCAGCCGTATTTCAGACAAAACCGAATTCCAAATAGAACAAATGACCAACTCAAACCAAACTAAATAACCAACCAGTACTACAGAAAATCTGACTTCGTTTAACAGTTACTTGCGAGAAACCTCAAGCATAAGCTCAAAGACAGACGAAACCAAATGGATACAAAGAAAAGTCGGGTACCTTGAAGAGTTTTACTGTCAAATTCAGACATCCCAGATGAACTCCCACCTTGAGATTCCATAGAACCTTGTGAACAAGTCTGCACCGACCCCTGAAAAGAACCACCACGACTCTTCACTCCACTGTCAAGCAAGGCCTGTCTAGCCGCTGCAGCCGAGCTTTCCATCCCAAAAGGCGGCCCCACCCCCCTATTCGTTGCCAAAACCTGTTTCTCATCGTCCAAATTTAAATCCATTTTATCCATTTTTGGATTAATGCTTCCACTAGAACAAAATATCCTTTGCTTTTCGCTTCTTCCTCTCTTTGCTTCCATTCTTCTTAAAGTCTGCAACTCCTTTCTCTTCCTCCACTCCTCTTCTGTCTCCGTTGGCAACGAAGATGATCTTATCAGAGGATTATACGTTGTAGCCTGTGTTGTAGTAGCATTAGTTGTTGGTGTTGCTGCTAAATCAATCTCTCTAAATATCGGTATAGAGCCGGCTATAGATGATGATCTTAAAAGCTTCTTCTTAGCATTCTTGTCAACTCCAAATCTTCCACCGAGAGATAACCCCAAGATTTAGCTCGATTTCTTCTGCTTTTTCTTCACTGTGACTCGTTGGTGTCGGCTCTTGCCAATGTTGTGAGCCACTTACTGACGTTAATCTCTGCAAGAGATCTCTTGGGTACTTCTCTATTCGTAACGAAAGGTTAAGCATTTCCCTACTTCTGTTTCTGTTTTGATTTGCTTCTCCCATTGCTTTTTGGAAACCAAAAACACAGAAAAACAGAAATATGCTTATCCTACTCGTTCAAAAAATTTGACATGCTATGTCTTTTCCACAGTCTTTGATCCCATTCAGAGATCCCCCATGTGTAAAAACTTTATCATAATCAAGACTTTTATCAAACAAATCTTCATAATTAAACCCCAACTCGCAAACAAAAGCAAAACAGAGCCAAAAACGCTTGCTTTTTATCTTTTTTTTTCTTAAATATGTAACAAGATACTATCCTTACAAGGAAATATAGCGAGGAGAAAGGAAGAAAACAGTAAAATTGTTGAAGAGAAGAAACGCAAACAAGATAAACAAAAACAGAATTGAAAAAAACTAGAAGAAAATGAAAACAGGAAGAGGGAAAAAGAGCTGATATTTTTGGGATTAAAAAAAACATATATTTTTTTAGATGACGAAAATACTCTTCATATTTTGACAAGGGAAGCACCTGGGACGAGCAAAGTGGTGATCATGAATGGCAGCAGTGCGACACGTGGTGATGACTGATACGAACTTTTCCTCTTTTCACTGTCCATGTCCTTTTTTGGCCTGTTTAACAAGTTAGGGGGGTTTGCTGAGTACACGTGTCGATAAACAGACGCGTGTCGGGCGCCCTTAGACATTTGGGAACTTGACACGTGGATGGAAGGATTATGGCTTTTTTTTAAAACTAATGAGATAAGCGGCGTCGGTTTTGGTGGTGTCTCCCTTTCTCTCACTTTGGGTCCGTTTAGCCCGGATTTGGAAATCTTAACTTGAATTAAAATTAAAATTACCACAAAAATAAGTAACTTAAAGCACAATCTAATCCAGTTTAATTGTTTTAATTGAACGAGTCAGATCTATGAACACAACTTTGACACGTAATAGACAGCTGGGGTAGCAGAGATGCTGACAGCCGTTGATCTAACTGACCATCACACGCGGCATGTTGTCATCGTATATTTTGACCGTAGTTCAACAAAGCCACCGAACGAGTCAGCGAGGAAGTAAGTTGGGATATAAATAGGGGGTCGTGGTCCCAAACAGAAAGATGCATGTCACGAGCAACGAAGCGGGGGCCAGTCGGCCAAGTTGCAGTTCCTAATAAAGGATCGAGGAGTAAAGACTAAGGTACTTGTGTACATGTACGTGCAACGTGTCGAAAATATGAGGAAAACAACACGTGGCGAAGTGGGTGAGCATCCCCACTTCGTCAGCACATAATAATCAATCACCATCTTTGAAGTCCTTAACCTGCACACATAGCACTCATAAGATGCTTCACTCCTACCGGTGTGTAAGTTTTTTTTTCAACATTTTTCTTTTCTTTGAATTATATTTACTATATTTTCATGTGCCACATAAAATTTATACCTACAAAAAATTAAACAAATAAATAAATACTACAGTATTATGCAAGAGCTATGATCAATTAGGCTTATCCTTCCCAATTTGAGAGTAATTATAACTTTCATTTGCATTTATGGTAAAACGGGACTTGATTAACAGATCTCTAATCGGTGATATTAGTATGAGTTTGTAGGAAAAATTTTATAATGTAAAAAGGTAATGTGTGATTTCGTGAGATAGAAGGAAAAAAAATGTGATATTGAATGTAGATTGTAGCATCGCTTTCAGAACATGCACAGTATGTACTCAGTTGGGAAAGGAGAAATAAAATTTGTGAAGGATGAGAACGGGGAGCAAAGGGCCGAAAAGGAATCGTAATGTAAATGCAGAAGGCTCTTAAAACAATAAGAGAAGATAAAAAAAAAGGGACAAGCAACGTGGATGATTCCATTTTAGGCCATTTTATTTGCCACTTTAGATGGCAAAGGCCCTCGTCATGTTACCTAAAATTGGTGGGTGGTTTGGTCACAAATGGCCCAAATAAAAATAAACCCCTTTAGAAGGAAAAAAAAATCTTCGCAGAATAATTTGCCGAGAGACGTAACTGATGTTAAAATGGACGTGGAAGATTGAAAGATGCTCCAACACTTAACCGTGCCGCATGTTCACTTGTCTGGTTGAAAGCAAAACGACGTTAATTTGTAATGTTTTGATGACCTTTAAACACAGGGAAAAAAAAATTATACACAATTTACAGGCTTAGGAGCCATGCGTTGCACTGGCACAGATCTCAACATCAGTGCTCAACAATTGCTTGCCCATCTGCACGACTGACTACCTGCCAGCCAGCCACAGCTTCACACACAAGAAAGAACGTACGGTACAACAATGTTCCAGCATATGTTACACATTTTCATACTTCAAATCATTGGGTCTGTTCATAATCTGAAACTTCTATTGAATAGAAATTTATCAAATATAAGACATAGGATTAGGCCAGTACTTGGTTGCCTGCCACGTAAATTGGCTAAAATAGTTAAATCCACAAGACCCTTTTTAGCCCATTCTCACGGAAAAATCTAGAAAGAGATTTTGTTGCCCAATAAACAGCCAGTTTCCAGTATGTAACCAAAAAAAAATACTGCAGATGGAACAAAAAATGCAGATTATTGTTCTAAAAAAAATAGCCTAGGCTCTAAGTTGATCAATCAAAGGAAAATTTGAAGCTGCTGCTATATCTGCTTGACCAACAATTTCAGTACATTATATGATAAGTAAAAGGTCATATCTACTTCATCCCATCTTGACTATGGACCTTGACGAACAACTTTCATTCCGTTCTCAGGGCCTCTAAGGTAAACCTCTCCATTGCGCCCACTATTGACCCGAGCTCGGCCTGATAATTCCTCCCGCTTCTCATTGCCATTTCTCCCATAGCCACGGCCCCTAAAGTTGTTGTCTCGATAACCACCCTGAATTGGTGGAAACCTACCACCCTTGCTACTTCCTGCAAGCATGGTACAATAATGATGGATAAGCTTTGATGGAAGAGAACAGAACAAAAGCAAATAGAATTAAGGAAAAGGTAACATTTTTACTTGCCTCGCTTCTCTTCAATAGAAGCTTTTCTATTGCCGATTGAAATAGGAGAAGCCTGACACAATAAATAATTTAATATTAGATGCAGCAATGTCCAGGAATTCCAAATAAAGGGCAATACTAAATACAGTTTACAAGCCAAAGTTTCTGCAAACAAGCTTAAGAAAACAAATTCTTAACACTCCTGCAGCAACAATCAATCAACAATATCCCAAATAATGCAATTCTTGCAAAGAACGAGCATTTAGAAAACTTAAATTTTCATTAACAACATTATCTCAAAAAATAAACACTTTTAAAAAAAGTATTTTCAATTCAAAAGGAAAACAAAACTGAAAAGATCAGTTTATTATTTAACACAAAACAATGACTTTCTTTATAGAAAGCCATATTCCACTTACAAAACACACTAGGAGTTAACAAAACTACACAACAGCATAAAATTTTAATTCCAAGAACAAAAAACCTGCAAGTAACAAAGAAAAGTTACAAAAAGAGGAGAGAATACATGAGAGGTTGTGAACAACACAATTAAGGTTTATTGAAAAAAAAAGGAGGTAGGGAACACAACTATTGCCAGCATTAATATTCAAATAACCAGAACATAAAGTGATGGAAGACTAGAGCTGTACCTGAAGTGCACTTTGAACCGAATTGGCAGATTCAAATTCTACAAAGCCAAAACAGTTACCCGTTTGCTACAGAAAGAATTTCCCTCAATACACAGGTGTTACTTCAAAAAATAGAACAGCCCAAAAATAAATTAGAAACAGACCTTCTGACTTCTAACTTGAATACCATCCGGTTTAATGGGCCCAAATTGCTCAAAAATAACCTTAAGTTGGTCAACAGTTGCAGTATCAGGCAAATTTCCTACAAATATGGAGTGGCCTTTGGCTGCAATGAGGAAAATGAAAAATATGAAGAAAAGATGTAAACAAAAGAAAAGTTGTAAAACACATCAATTTCAAACCACACAAGAAATCAATCTATCAATGCACTAGAAATGGCATTTAAACCTGCATGGTCATTGTTCTTCTCTGAGCCACTGTTGTCACTAGGAGCAGGTACTTGGGGTTCTGCAGTTGCACGAGAATTTCCCACAGGTTTAACAGGTGAACTCCTCAAAATTACATTAAATGGAGCACTGCTCTTATTCAAATCATGTACCTGAAACAACAGCAATAAAACAAAACTTTAAAAATGCTCAACAATAGTAGTTATTGTAGACACCTATACACATGTACGCACTACTGATGCAAAAGATTTCTTGGGAGCTTCCTCTTGGGTTTTAGAAGCATCTGTCTCTTTAGCAGAATGAACATTCTGACTTGAAACAACAGGATGATCAGCAACAACCCCTTTCGCAGCCACTGAAACTTGTCCATTGTTCAATAGATAACTAGCTTCTTTGCCATTTTTAGCATCCTCAATCACAGGGGCTACATGATTAGGCACATGATGATTGGAAATATGAGTTGGCTCTGTAAGCAAAACAGAAATGTAAGAATTTTAAACAGAGGAAAAAAAGAACTTGCTGTGAAACCCAAGAAATGAATAAAAATCAAATTATCACGCAAGACACTAATGTACCAGGATCTGGAGTCAAAGAAGCTGTTGGGCCATTTTCCTCAACATCATTAATTGCTATGCGGGAAGATTCTTCTTTCTTATCCGTTTCATCCATAAATCTGAAAATATCATTCAAGACAAAATATCCTTTGTCTTGCGGGGCTAAAAAGAATGATTGAGTAAATTTTCTCCTCATATTATCCTTTCCAATCAAACAACCAGTGACCAGAACCGTCAATCCATCATTATGAGAAGCTTGAGCATCAGCAGAAAATATCTGGACTTTAAAATTCTTATAGTCTTGAGAGAGGATTTTTTCATTAATACCCTGAGGAAAAAACAGCAATTCAGGCAAAAAAAAACAAGAAAATTCAAAGTAAAAGATTAGAATTTTGCAATATAAAAGTGGACTATAACTAAAAAAATTACAGGAAAACAAGAAGGAAAAGAGGAATGTTCTTTCTTTTTGCGCGGTACAAGTATGTCCTTGAAAATTTTATAGTATTTTCTCTGTTGAAATTTTGTCAACCCAATTAAAACAACAGTTACAACTTCCGCTCAAACAACTTACTTCAATGGTAGTCTCCAAGACCATAGCCCCAGATGAATCTGGTCGGCTCACCATGCTCGATTCCTGATAAAATTTGTAAACCATATCAGGAGTTTGATGAAGAATACAGTAGTATCGCTCCACGAAGGCATTTCCCACAATTTCTGGGCTTAAGGCAGAAGAATCTGCCCGCGCTGCCATCTCTGCAGGTACAGAATATCACGTATAATCATAAGATCAACTAACCAACGTAAAAAAGGAAAGCAATTTCCTCTTCAGACTATAAAATAGGAAAACAAGAACATGAAAACTATGCTACAGTAAGTAGTCAAACAATCTTGCAAATTAACAAATCATACATAGAGAAATAGTGTAATAAAGTCAATAGATATTTCCCGAATAAACATAAAAAGACACACACGCACATTAGTTTGCCAAACAGACGAACCTGAGTGGCATGATTAAGTTGCGCAAGAACTTAAACAGACGAACCTCAGTGGCATAATTTAAGTTCCGCAATAGATTCTAAGATAACAAACAGCACCTACGTTTTAAATACTTTTTCCCAATAATTAACCCTAACTTATGTTTTACAAGTTTCTTAAATAGGTTTTACATGTTAAGAGAGTACCCATGCCAAACAATTTCACACATCCAATAAAAGAACGAAGCAGAACACTAAATCAATATAGAAACAGACTCCAACCATTAAAGAAATGATATCGTAAACGATGAACAATAATCACAGCTGAAAAGTACACTAGTAAAATAAAAGGCAGAATGTAGGCCAATCCGATAATACACAATCAAACTTAAACCTAGATCGAAAAACATTGTGTAATACAAGAGATAAAAACAATCACCACTACCTCCTATGGAGAAACCGAAATCTGCGCTGGTGAAACAGCTATTTGTAATACCAGGAGCGAAGGTGAGTCCCGAGGAAGAGATTTTATACTGGTTTTTCGGGAAGGTTTCTGAGTGTTAGTCCGATTTGTTCTCGACCAATTTATAGTGGAGGGAATTCTCGTACTCTCACTCCGTTTCGTGTCGCGTTCGAACTTGCTAATTTTTAAAAGTGGGTCCCCGTTCGATTACCTGAATAATTTGATGGGTCTTAGTTGACGGCTGTGATTGATTTTGATAGACTCTGTTTGTGACAACAAAGTTGATTATTTTTACGGACGGTATTTCATTGTTGAGAGCGACAGAAGTTTATGCGGCGGTATGGGGTTGGGTAGTATGGTCGGTAAGAGCTGCGGTGCTGAAGTCAGAAGCGTGGTACGCACGTGTTATGGTTGGTGTTGCGATTTAGCGGTTTGAGGTGTAACTTTTGGAATGGTTAGTGAAAGCAGAGATGTGACAGAAGTTCCATGGATAATTAGGCTCTAGACAGGCCAACCATATGTTGCCAAGTCAGCAGAAAAAGTGTTCATACCTTGTGCATCCGTCATTAGGATTGGATGACAAATGGCACAGAAGGCACAATTGAACTCTTGTTGACTTGTTTTGACTTCTCGTAAATCCCGTTTCCGTCCCTGAAGTATTCCGTTTTATTATAGGACGTGACATCAGATCATAGAGTTCTCTATAAGAGGTGGATAAGTTGGGTTACGATAGATTTTAATTTAAAATTTAAATTAAATCTAAAATTATCAAATTTAATTTAAATGAAATTAATCTAAATTAATAATAAGAGATAAAATTGACTCAATACAAATCATATTTTAGTTGGTTAATTTGAATATAAATTTAAAATAATAATTAATTATATATAATATTTAAATTTTATATTTTAATTGTATTTATTTTTAAAATTAATTAATATAATTATAAAATTCAATTTTTTTATATTTAGTATTTTTTCCATAGTGCATATGGTCAATTGTAAAAACATCAAATTTCTAATAAAAATATTTTCAATGTAAATTTTTTTTAAAATTTTAAATTTATGTGTTCAATTTGATTTGGATCAATTTGGACATACATTTGATCAATTTTAGCTTGAAAAATATAAAAATGATAATATTGATTTGTTTTTTTTTAATACAGTATATATTTTTTTAATAAATAAAAAATCAAAGAGAGAATTTTTGAAGTAGAGATAGCAAAAAACAAAGTCGACTAAAATTTATAAGTATGTTTATTATTTTTTAATGTATATAAATATTATAAATTTATATTTTATAAATAAATATTAAATAATTTATTTAAATACATTATTTATTCATTTTTTATATTTTAAATAATTTTACCATTTTATTTAAATCAATTTAAATTTTAAAATATTTATTGCATCATTTTTAATTATTTTTTAAAATTTTAGAAAAGATTTATTTAGGCCGGTGGACTCACCTAGGTCCCGACTCGCGTGAGTCCAGCGTGATGCAGGCCGAATTATGGAACCGGCCCTGCTCGTCACAGTGTCTATATGAATTTAATTTTTATACGCCCGGCCCATTTTCCACCCCTCGTGTGACGCTCCCGGCAAGGATCGAACTCACAGCCTTCCGCTTACGAAGCGAACGTACTGTCACTATCCTACGGAATCAATCAAATACTAGTTCTTGAAAGCATTGTTCGGTGTACGCTGAGAGACTGCCGGTCTAAACTCCGAAGTAAACCCTTACAATTGTATGCAAGCGTGGAGTGAAGAATTTTGCGGGGTTTTGAGTGAGTTGACAGCGAGAGAAATGTGTGGAATTTCGCTAATAATCTGCGGCATTCGCATCGATTTATCATCAGTCCTTGTTGATTCCATTTCTCCACCTTTAAAGTTTCACCAAGTTAGTTCTATCTCTTTCAGCATCTTCTCGGAGTCAGCTATAATTCCTTCATAATTTTTTTAATTGCGAGTTCCGTTCCATTTATTTTCTTAATTTGATTTTGTTTAAACTAATACAACTCTTCGCTTGTTGGAACAGCAGCTGGAGTTTTCTGTGGATGATCTTAAAGCAACGCTGAGGAGGAGAGGTCCTGATAGCGTGGGTTGCAAGAAGGTTTTTCTTAATTCAACGACTTCGACTTCCGTCGAGGATCAAGAAATATTTTCTGTTTTTGAGGACTGCGGCTCTTCTGTGAATGGTGAAGCTGAGCTGCTTTTTATTGGCGCCACGTTACAACTTAGAGGAGTGAATCCTATTATTCAGCCCTTGTTGGATTCGTCTAGGAATATTCTTGTGTATAATGGTAAGATTATTTGGTTTATTCAAACTTATGGATTTTGTATCTTGTTCCTTAAAGGTCTTGTTCATTTTGCAGGTGAGATATTTGGAGGGATTAATGACAAGAGTGATAGCAATGATGCTGAAGTCCTTATGCATACTTTGGCCCAGTGCTGCTCTTGCAGCTTGTATAAGAATGGAAGAACGTGCTGTTGCGAAGGGAATGTGCAGAGTTCTGTTGTGGATGTTCTTTCAACAATTAAGGGTCCATGGGCTCTAATCTACTGGCAGGTAATTTAAGCGGTAAGTTTCTGTTGTTGTGATATGAGATTACGTGTAATATATAGCTTAAAGGCATCTTGTTTCTGAGGTTTTTGTTTGATTTGTCATGTAAAGGATAGTTCAAAAACTCTGTGGTTTGGTCGAGATGCATTTGGTAGGAGGAGCCTGCTTGTTCACTGGCCAACTGTGGAGGATGCTCGGTTTCTGTTATCTTCTGTGTCACCTCCATCTTCTGTTGAGCAAACTATAGGTATGTAATGCTTGGTAGAACATTGGTTGTTATATTTTTGTTGTTATCCTATTGTTGCTTAATAAATTGTAGGTTGATTTATGACTGTTATAAACAAAAGCTGACTAAAGTTGTCAAGAATGAGCCTTGAAATAGAAAAATGTTCTGTGAAATTGACCATATTGGGGATTAAGAATCAAGAATGAGCCTTGAAATGGAAAAACATTCTGTGAAATTGACCATATTGGGGATCAAGAAATTTTCTTATGGTAGTTTGAATTCTACTGTTATTATTGTTAATATAATTTGCCTTCTCCATTACTTTGTGTTCCATATCCATTGCAGATCCTGAAGCTGAAAATGGAACTAGCAAGCTCAACTTTTGGGAAGAGCTTCCGTGTGGGATATACAGTTTGTCCATGGATGTTTTAAAACTGGATGGAAGTTTTGTTGGTGAAGTCAAAAAGCATGAATGGACCAACTCCATGCTGAAGGAGCTGATTAAATGGGAGAGAAACTTGGTTGAACCTAAACCTGAATATCTTTCCCATTGCGAAACACATAGCGGGAAACAGAACATGCATTCAGCTTGCACAGATATAATGTCTGAATCAGGTTAATAATCATATCATGGTGCATGAAAAGCCGCACATGGAAACAGCAAACTGCAATTATGTAGCTGTTTGGCATAATTCTTTAAAATAATTTGACAATTGTATTTTTATGCTTCTTGGTCATGATGATTTCTAACTCTGGTTTTTGTTTCCATAACCAGGGCCTGTTTCAGCTTCAGTTTCAGTTTCTGTGTCAGTGCAGAAAGTACTGAATGCCTTAAGAAAATCTGTCATGCTACGCACCTCTTTGCATACAATATTTCAGGTCTGTTCTTAGTTGAATGTTGTTGAAAGATTTATTTTGGTGAAAAAATACTTTCATGGAGCTATTGAGAAGACATTCATTCTTTTTCAGACAAACAAACTCTTTGAAGGAGTTATATCAGGACTTGATTTTATATTTTATTGAAAATTTTGGAGTTGTGTTTTCTACTGTGATGTTTTGCAATTTTACTGCTTTGAATGTTTACCATACAAAATATTTAAATTTTTACTTCTATCACTGAACAGGATTGTTTTGTATTGAAATGTCAGAACAGAGATTCAGTTATAGTGAGGCATAAATATTTTTTTCTCTGATCGAAAATGGGGTAGAAATATAGGGCCTGCTTTTCTTGGCTCTTGAATTTCTTTTCCCATCCCGACTTTGGTGTGAGAATTATTAAATCCCAAGACCACTTGTATCACTGCAAAAGGCCATACTAATAAATGAACCAGTATCTACAAGTTATAATCTCAATACTAGTCTATTGAACTCAAACCAGAGTCCTCTAGGTTATTTAATCTGGATGAGCTTCATTTAGTTATATTTGACATTACTGTGTTAACTTGGATATGAATGCATAGGCAGTTTCATCTGATAAGAGACAACGGGAACTTGCTCCAGTGGCTGTGCTTTTCTCTGGTGGATTAGACTCTATGATTCTTGCTGCATTAGTGAATGAGTGCCTTGATCCCAAATGTAAGCTTTGCTGCATAAGTTTTCATTTTCATTTTCTTTTTTCCTTCTTAGTGTTCTGTGTATGGTTTAATGAATTATCTGAACACTACTCATCTTTTTTCCTATGCTTAGCGTATGGAACTTATAACAGAATTAAATATTGAAACTTGGTGCTCTTGGGTCCTATTCAGCAATAATTTAGGGTTCTTTGAAATTCTGTTTTCTGGAGTGTTAATTGGTTTCATCACATGAAAATCACATATTCAGTTCTGATTTCCATTTGCTGTTACAGTGCTTACTGTTTGTTATTATGGATTTCTTCCATGGATTCATCTGCTGAGTCTTTCTCTTATCAAAATTTCTGTTGGCAGATGAGATTGATCTCCTTAATGTGAGCTTTGATGGTCAGCTTGCTCCTGATAGGATCTCTGCCAAGGCAGGGGTAAAGGAACTTGGAAGAATTGCTCCTTTAAGAAGGCACAGAATAAACTTTCTTCTTTAGGTCTACTTTTGTGTGTATGTTGTTTTAATATCACTAAAATGTTGATATAAGCTTCTTATATTTAGAAATTTGGCTGTAGGTAGAATATCAAAAGCCATAACTTGGAACACCCTTTCAAATTAGAAATTAAGTTAATGAATGTTGACAATCGGAAGAATGTAGAATCTATGGGTGCCAGTTTACTAAAAGAGACTTAAGTTGCTCATTTGCAATGGAGAGAGAAACCTGTTGGTATGCTTTCCTCAAAAAAGTTTATTGTCCATACCATGAATTTCATTTTGGCTAACTCAAGTCCTTTGTGATTTAAACTATTGGTCTTCATACACATCTCTCCCACTCTTTCTCTTTGAGGTAATGTTTGAAACTTTGAAACAAGACCCATTCTAACCCTGCATTATGCCGCCCCTTTAATATTATGAACGGAAGCCCTTACAGCATTTTGGATTACTTAAAAGCAATGTTGCTTGCCGTATTTCTGAAATTGATTCTAAATGGACTCGGGATTGCAGGTGGAAGCTTGTGGAGATTGATGCTGATTTGTCTAATTTGGCTCAAGAAACCAAGCATGTCATGTCACTCATTAATCCTGCTAACACCTACATGGTATTGAGTTTTATTCCGTACAGAAGTTAGTTTAATAATGTCAGTTATAACATTCTCTGCCAGCTTGTGTTGAAGTGTTTAAGTAGCTGTCTTATTACATTTGTAAATGGCTCAATTTGAAGGCATGCATATATGTAGCATAAATTGGGTTTTTTTTTGTTATTTTTTATCCTTGAAACCTTTGATAGATATCATAGGGTATTCTGTAATTTATAAACTTGTTTTATTGTATGTTATTTGATAATCATCTTAGTGGTTTGCAAGATATAAAACATGTCTCCTTACATCTCTCCAGATCGATGTAAATTGACAACTAACTTAATGTTTCAGGACCTAAATATAGGAATAGCCTTGTGGCTGGCTGCTGGTGGTGATGGTTGGGTGTATGAAGGATTCACCGTTAATAATGATGTGGATCAACATCGTGTTAAGTACATTTCTAAATCCAGAATCATCCTAGTTGGTTCTGGAGCGGATGAACAATGTGCTGGCTACGGTAGGCATAGAACAAAATACAGAAATGGAAGGTATGCTTATATTATGGATGGACAAATTAACATTGTCATCTGACTAAAATTGCAAGTCCATGTCATATTGCGCGTTCGTGCTTGTTTCTGTGTGTTTTTTCTTGCCTAACATGTCATAAATTTGCAAATATTTACTTGCATCCATACCAGTGTGTGCGTATATGGTTTGTCGCCTTTGACAGATATGTGCATATGTATATAGGATCAATGAAGTTCCTCCTACGCACCAAAAAAGAAATGCACACTAACACGTACACAAGAAGATGGGATCTGGGAATTGAATTTAAGTAGCCTAACCTTTGGGGGTGAATAGTTTCATGTTAAATATAAAACTGTCACTAAAAAGGTTTATCTAATATGAAACAAAATATAAAATCAAAACAACCACAACTAAGTGGGCAGAAACCTTAAATTTGGCACTTCCATCCTCGACTCTGCTGAATAAGGATTTGGAAGCAAGCAATGTCACCGTATTAACCCCTGTTGTTGCACTTGATCTACATAACCTCAATGTGGGGGACTAAAGTTATTTCTTGTGGGAGAGTGTGGACATAGGCTGCTGGGTGATTCCGTCCTTGAAAAACATTTATTTTTGACATGAAGCCTACATGATGTAGGACAATTATGGCTGCAGTAATAGTAAACCATCAAGTGAGCATGGAGTGTTAAATGGCATGTTCATATTTTATGTGGGTTCACTGTGCTGTTATTATACAACTGGTTATAGTGCCACTTGTATTGGGGCCTTTTAATATCTGTGTTAAAACTTTCCATGTTTGATTCAATGTAAAATTTTTGAACATTTATGGTATCGTGCTCTTGCCAAATGGGCACTGAAGTGATGCTGAAGCTTTTATGCTTTTCGGTAAATCAATATGTTGAGAGCATAAATTATTTCCCCATTAAGAGCTGCAGTAATATTTTAAAATTGAATTTGGATATGTTTGATGTAATTCTTAATAAACCATTAGGTGTGTTGTAGAGAGGCTCATTATAATTGTATCCTATTTATGCCGGTGATTTGACATGCTGTCATCAGTTGGCTTGGTCTACATGAAGAAATGAAATTGGACATGCAGAGAATTTGGAAAAGGAATCTAGGGAGAGATGACAGATGCTGTGCAGATAATGGAAAGGAGGTATAACTAACTAGGATTTGGACATCTTCAAACAAACTTTGCTCCTTACCCATTGTATTGCATGTCAATCATCAAATTACACTTTTTACCAGGCTAGATTTCCTTTCTTGGATGAAGATGTTATAAGGACTTTGCTTGATATTCCTTTGTGGGAGATCACCAATCTAGATCAACCCAGTGGAAAAGGTGACAAGAAGATTCTGAGGGAGGTAAGAGCTATTTCTTCAAGGTTCTTATATCATGTGCTTTATGTTAACCAAAACATTCTAATGTTTCTCGCCATATCTTGAAGGTGGCAAAAATGATTGGTTTACATGAGGCTGCAGTTTTGCCAAAAAGAGCAATTCAGGTAGCTCTCATCGGCTATAAAATTTGTCAACTTAGCATCCAGAATTTTAGCATAATGTGCATATCCATGAATTTTATAACTATGCAGAACTTCGTGCACAAACTTTCAGTTTGGTTTGCTGCGTGCCATTGTCAACATTTCATTGTTTTAAATAGTATAGGAACCCTACCCGGGGATAAAGTTTGTATAAAATACAGAGACTTGTTTTAATAAATGATCTAATTGTTTCTGCTTTACTGGTATAGTTTGGTTCAAGAATTGCTAGGGAATCAAATCGAAAGAATTTTGGAAGTAATCGTGCAGCAAACCAAGCATCTGCCGGAAGTTTGGTGATCGGCAAGCAAACTTTAAGCTGATACCTCCTTAGTGCTCCCAAGGGATGAGATTCTCGGCAGTTTAGTTTTTCTTGATTCCTGTATTCTTTGCCCATATCCAGAAATGAATGATGATGTTAGAGAGCTGGCAACAACATCGTTTCAGCAGTTGGAACATCCCCCTTCTGCTGTTTCTATGGCATCAAAATCCTTGTATTTATCTGTCCGGAATGTTTTGAACTGTGATTATGTAACGGAAGCTTGAGAAAATTTTGATCCAATGTAAAATGATCCTGACCCGTGAAGTTGGGCTCAACGCTGGTTACGTGTTATCATTGTGGAATAGTGAAATTAATAAATATTTGAGGAGGAAAAAGCTAAATTGCGTGCCAAAGTAAGTTGTATAGTGTAATTATCCATTAATATTAAAAATAAAAATAATATAAATTGTTTTTTCTTTGTTTCAGATACTACAATATAGAATTTTAAAATATTAATTTTATTTTTAAAAAATTAATTAAAAATATTACTCAAGAAATTATACATAAATATAATTTTTCTAAAAACTTAATCAAAAAATATTACTCAACCATAAAATCGTTAGGTTTAATGATTAGTTGATTGTAATAAAATAATTTTATATAAAATTAAAGATATTAGTAATATATTTTTTAATTTTTTAAAAATTAATACAAAGTATTACTAAAAATTATTTTTTATATTTTAATATTTAATTTAATAAATATATACAAATTAAGTTTTTATTTTTAATAAGATAATACTAGAAATTATTTTCTTGTGTAAAAATATAAATTAGTTAATTCAATAAATATATATAAAACTATATGAAAAAATATATATACAAATAAATCTTATAAATTATTTGTTTATATAAAATTATTTAATTATTTTAAAATAATTTTGTATTAATTAAAATTAGTCATATCATAAACTTTTATTTTAAAAAGATAAAAATTGAAGAATTTGTATTTTTAAAAATAAGAATTATTTATAAAATAGAAATGAAATTTTATAAGTACTTAACTATATAATTTTTTTTAGAATAAGAATTTGTAATTAAATTAATTTTAATAATTATAAAAATATTTTATAATAATTAAAATAATTCTACTCAAGTAAGTATTTTATAATATTTATTTGTATATATTTATATATATATAATTATATATATATATTAAATTAAATAATTTATATTATTATTATATTAAAATTAGTGCATGATTTTATATTTATTTATTAAATTAAATTATATAATATAAAAAATAATTTTTTTTTATATTTTTTATATTTTAAAAGAAATATATGAAAAATATTATTAATATCTAAAATTATACATAAAATTATTTAATTATGTTATTATTTTAGTTTATTAATAATTAAATATAATAATTTTTATTAATTTTTAAAAAAAATTTATTAAATATCATAGCAGCATTTAAAACTATCACACCAAAACAATAAATCGATGTTTTTTGAAGAGTGCCCGAAGCAACGGCTTGACGGCCGGCTCACTGTGCTCGTCTTCAAGTAGCTCCCCCCCCCAATTTGATTCTATTTTCATTATACAATTCCTCTCTTCTTCGTGACTTGTCCTAACCTCGTTAATATAATTTAACGCAAATAGATGACTGACCCCTGGCTTTGACGTTGGACTAGGGCGTACTGCGTTTACCTCTTTGTTTCTACAAGAAGGGTCCACAGAGGTAAGTTGATCTTCTGTTCTCTTCTGCTTCGCGTCTTAATTACGGGTTAAGCAGTTTGTGCGTTATTACTTATCACTGAAACATGTGACATCCAAACCTGTTTTTGTTTGCTGTTGTTAGAGTTCATATTCTTTTATTGGATAGCTGAAAATCCCGATAACGAAGACACGTGATTATATGCGGTTCTATTCGTTTGATTGACGGGAAGTAGTTGTTGAAATTGTTGTGTTGAGTTATCTGTTTTTCTATTTTTGATGCATAACTGTGGCGGCCTAAGGGTGCATGTATAGTGTTGGATGGTTTGCCGTACCAGTGGATTGATAGATGGTTTGTACATTTGCTCGCTGGAATTATAGAATGGTTAGTAGGTTAAAGTTTAATACATGCATATGTTTGAATTAAAAGTGACGAACAGAGCTATTTCAAAGTGATGCCGCCGAGTTTTGAGTGTTTGGAGTAGCATTTTTTTGTATTCATATTACAAGAATTTACCCAGATTGCAGTCATTCCTTTGCCGCCCCCACCACACCCCACCCACTTTAAGTTGTGGTGTGCTCTTCCCTGTTTGTGACATGCTAATTTCTGTGGAAACTGAAATTTCAAGGGAAATGAAGATGTTTTGCTTTGCATATTTCACTAACTTTTCTATATCTTTATTCCACGGTTATTTAATCAAGAAAGGAGAAAATGGAAAGCCAAGGAAGTGTTACAAGCAACAACAAAGACAAATGGAAAGCTGAAGAAGCAATTGGTGGGAACAAGGAAGCAGTTGAAGTTCTCAGAGAGCTCATCACTTTCCCTCTTCTCTACTCTTTGCAAGCCCAAAAGCTCGGTCTGAAGGTAAGCACCACTATTTTTAAATTGATTTATGTTCTTTAAATATTAGTTAAAGGTTGCTTTCTTTTCAGTGGCCTAAAGGTCTGCTCTTATACGGTCCACCAGGCACCGGAAAGGTATGACTTGTCATTCTTATCAATTTGAATTGAATTTGAAAGAATTCAAAAGGTTAAAAGAAAGGGATCAATTTCTAGTTTTACTTTAGTAATTTAGTTTCCTTGCAATGCCAGACAAGTTTGGTACGTGCTGTTGTCCAGGAATGTGATGCACATTTAACTTGTATCAGGTTCTGTGTTCTTACTATTTTCTAGTCATTTCGTTGGTTCTTGTAGCATCTGATTTCATCTCTAGGAGGATTTGATCATAATGAAACAGTGTCACCATTGTATTATTAGTAATTTGTGTTACAAACATGCTATAGTGTTAGCAGTTTAAACTTTATGTCTATTCTGTTTAATTTACCTATATATGCTGGTTTTGGCTTATGGGTTGGTTCTGCAGTCCACATTCTGTTCACAAAGCTCATGCAGGAGAAAGTGAGAAAGTTCTGCGAGAGGCTTTTTCACAGGCATCATCACATGCTTTGTCGGGCAAGCCATCAGTTGTCTTTATTGATGAAATTGATGCACTCTGTCCTCGTCGTGACCATAGGTAAGGGGCAATGGACACTATGAAAGAATTTTTGTTGTTGTACTTGTATCTCTATGGTAATTTAGTAAGCCTCCTTTCCCTGGGACTCCATAAAGTCTGCAAGCGTGATTTTATAGGAATCAAGATATAACAACTCTATCAAAATAAACTTGCTAAGTTTGTTTGCATTTTCTGTTTGCTGTTATATTGATTAGGAAAAGGGGAAAGAAAGATATGCCTATCTTTTCTGTTCATGAGTTGTTTTAAGAGTACTGTAAATTGCACTCATGATGTGTTACATGTTTAAGATACACTTCAAATGCAGACGAGAACAAGATGTTCGTGTAGCTTCTCAGCTCTTTACACTGATGGACTCCAACAACCCATCGTCAACATCTGTTCCACACGTTGTTGTGGTTGCATCGACAAACAGGTTATTTATATTCTTCTGGTGGTTTTATTTTCATAGATTTTCATTGCTTTATGTCTTGGTAATATTTCCAACTCGTCCTTTGAATACACGTAAGTTTGTGAAAAAAATAAGAAAGACAAATCTCCGTTTCATACTGCAGGATGATTTCTGCTATCTTTATCATTCATAGAATCATGTGTTGTCTGCATTCAGAAATGAAGGTCTTGCAAATTTTGGTGACATAAACTAATCTTCAAATATTTTAGCAATGGCTTGTTAAGGCCAATAAACTGTGATTATAAATCTATTCAATAGCTTTTGCTTATAGAATATTTTAGGGGTAATAGGCTTCAGTGACTGTCTAATCATCTATATGGGTTCAATTACATTGTTTGTTTTTTGGTTGATATCTTTTAGATATTTCATCTGAATAAATTTTTCCTTTTTTGAACATTCTGTACAAAGAGTGGATGCAATTGACCCCGCACTTAGAAGATCAGGGCGCTTTGATGCTGAAATCGAAGTTACTATACCTACCGAAGAGGAACGATTGGAAATACTCAAGGTTATGATCTGTTGAAATTTCTGTCATTGTTGTAACTTCTACTAGCCACTACTTTGCTGCTGGCTGCTGTTTATAGTTATTTGAATAAATCAACTTGTTTGGTAGAATGATAGTTTGGCTAGGGGTGGTATATGGGTGTGAAGCCTTGATGTTATTGGTGCTAATTTGTTCAGCTGTACACAAAGAAGGTACCTTTGGATGCCAACTTTGACTTACAAGCCATAGCTGCGTCCTGCAATGGATATGTTGGGGCTGATTTAGAAGCTTTATGCCGCGAGGCTGCCATGTCTGCGGTGAAAAGGTCTTCAGATGCAAATGAATGTGTTGGTGTGCTTAGTGTAACAATGGAAGATTGGAAGCATGCAAGATCTGTGGTTGGTCCAAGCATTACAAGGGGTGTTACAGTGGAAATTCCCAAGGTGTCTTGGGAAGATATTGGAGGCCTAAGGGATTTGAAGGTTTGTTAGTTGACACATCCATTTCATGATAAATTCAGGCTGAACTTAATAATCTCATTTTAATTATGGACAGAAAAAGATTCAACAAGCTGTTGAGTGGCCTATTAAACATTCTGCATCATTTTCGAGGTTGGGAATTTCTCTTGTTCGTGGTGTTCTTTTGCATGGACCTCCAGGATGCTCAAAAACCACCCTAGCAAAAGCTGCTGCACATGCTGCCCAAGCTTCATTCTTTTCCTTGAGGTTTGGTCATCTTTAATATCTTTCAGAAAGGGATGCATCTATACACTACTTAAATCTGGCATTATAAGATTTAATTTGAAATTTATTTAATTGTATTTACACCCTAGCTAAAGCTGCTGCACATGCTGCCCGGGCTCCATTCTTTCCCTTGAGGTTTGATCATCTTTAATATCTTTCAGAAAGGGATCATTTACACACTATTTAAATTTTGGCATTTATAAGTGTTAATGTGAAATTTATACAATTATAAGGAAGAAAAATAGAAAATGGAGGGCTTTCTGGAAATTGTACTTTCTTGGTTGCTTTTCGATACTTGGTACTGGAAACCCTTACTACTGATCTCCCTGCCTTCTTAGTGTTTTAGGCTGAAGGCTTTGGTATTATCACTTTGTTTTCAAATCTTTTCTTAGTAGTAGTGAAAATTTAATTATTTATTCATGGGAACATGTTGAGTAGACTAAATGGACTGCCTACTGTTATCTTCTTCTGACTAGAAGCAGTTAAATTAGATGCGTTAGTATTATAATACCTCATGAAGAAATTGAGTATATTGCATGGAAATATCAGTCCTAGGAGACCAAATAAGAATAAATGAATTGGTTAAGCAAGCCGTAATTCCTGGAAGCAAGAGTACTGGAATGAGCTACTTGCAGAATTCACAAATAGAATGGGACAACTAAAGATAAATGGCAATTATTTTTGTAATTAAATGTGAATGGTTCATTCAACTTGGAGTTGTCTTTTTGGGGTGGTTTTTTATGATATTACTTTTTCTTCATTCATCAAAAGAGCCATTTAATTATTTGATATCTGTCACATTAGAATTATTGAATCATATTTTTATTGTAAAATTCTCTTTACCTATATGGCCGCCTTAAGTTGTTGAAGAGGAAGAAAGTGTCAACTCAATGTCCATGTAACTGACTTCTCCTGTTTCAGTGAGTTAATTTATCCTATGTCTGTTTGTTCTCTGAAATACATAGACTCTGAATCAGTGGTGCAGAATTGTATTCGATGTATGTTGGAGAGAGTGAAGCTTTGTTGCGAAATACATTTCAAAGAGCCCGCCTTGCAGCGCCAAGCATAATATTCTTTGATGAGGCCGATGTTGTCGCTGCCAAAAGGTAAGCATGTTGCATCCTTTGATGGAAAATTCTTGTCCTTTCAATCAAAGGCTAAAGATGACAATAGATATTCTCTGTTTTTTCCTTCCTTGGATTTTGGGAATGTAAATACATAATTTTATTTAAGAAAAGGTTTAAGATTCTTGTGCTTTCAATCAAAGGCTAAAGATGACAATCTCTATTCTTTCTGTTTTTTCTTCCTTGGATTTGGGGAATGTAAATATTTAATTTTGTGTGTAATTTTTCAATTTTCCCATTGAGTTCTTTTATAGTTATTATTTTCTAATGAATATTTCATCATGTATATTCGGAAAAATGTTCATGATAGATATTACATTGGCGCTGTAATGGGGAGTAAAAAGTTATCTTATAATTTATTATTTAAAGCCAAAATCCTAACTTATTATGAGTTAATAAGTTATTTTGGGTAGATGTTTGCCATGAGCACGCATATTATCAATGTCTAGGTGTCTAAATCTTTTTCTTTCCATCAATGACAGAGGTGGGAGTTCAAGCAATAACATTACAGTTGGAGAGAGGCTTCTTTCTACTTTGCTAACGGAAATGGATGGTCTAGAACAGGCTAAAGTAAGCGTCTCTCCCTTCAGTTTTATTTAGCAGTAGTCTTGAAACCATGCATAACAAATTGGTGATAGTCTTTATTTTTTTTCGGTTTCTATTTTACTTTGGGCTTGGTTTATGATACATGTAATACATGTAAAACATTATTTTCAGGGAATTCTTGTTTTGGCGGCAACGAATCGTCCTCAGGCAATTGATGCAGCTCTTATGCGGCCTGGACGTTTTGATCTGGTAAGGTGTCTTCTCTATTCTATCAAGAACTTTGGCATATCCTGAAGTCATAGTTTCATGAATTATGCCTAGAGGATACTGATAATTAATTTTTGGTTCTGCAACTATGGATTATGAAGTTTCCCGGTTTTGGTAGCTCTAGAGTCTAGATGGCCTTTTAGTCATGCATCAAATGTCATTGAGTTGCTTGGGCTCCATGTTAACTTTGTCAATTTCTGTTAAATAACAGGTACTTTATGTACCGCCACCAGATTTAGAAGCTCGGTATGAGATACTCCGTGTGCATACGCGTAAAATGAAAGTTGGGGATGATGTTGACCTTAGAAGAATAGCAGAAGATACTGAGTTCTTCACAGGGGCTGAACTGGAGGGCCTCTGTCGGGAAGCTGGAATTGTAGCACTGAGAGAAGACATATCTGCGACTGTTGTATCTAATAGTCATTTCCAGACTGTAAAGGAATCACTGAAACCGGCACTAACAAAAGAGGATATTGATTCATATTCCTCGTTTATGAAGGTCCAATCTCTGAAATCTTCTGGCCGGTTGGAATCCAGTACCAGTTCTCGTGACAGCAACCGTGAAAAGAAATCGTTGGGTCCATTCTTTTCAGTTACAACAACATGTGTTGTGAGCATTGCATTACTCGCTGCTGCAAGATACATTTTCGTGCATACAAATCAAACTCGACATGAACTAGCTGTTACCTAAAAGACAGTTGTGCTGAACAGACTTTGATAGTAATACGCCAAGTTGTGCTCCATTCCTTGCCATGAGCAAGCTTTTTGTGATATTTTGCTAGTTAAAAGTCATTATCTGGTGAAGTGGTCGTGGAAGTTCATCAGCCCACCGGCGGATTCACTGCTGTTCTGTTATATTCGTTTTTGGTTCCACAGTTTTATTTTTATCTGCGTAAAAATCAAAGCAAGGATTGCTCCACGAAATTGATTTGGGCGGCACCTAATGTATTCTGGGATAAACCTTAAAAAAAAACAGTTAAATAATTACATAAATTTTAATTACTATTTTTTTAATTTATTTTTTTATAAAAAAAAATTCAGTATTAAGAATTTTTAATTTTAAAATTTTAAAAAATAATTTAATTTATTATATATTAATTATAATTTGATATTAAAAGTATATGAATTTTATTTTTTTAATATCATATTAATAAATAAATTATATATATATAATTTATTTTTTTATACTTTATGCTATTTTTTTAAAAATTTCTTTTATGAATTTACAGTTTAATAATTTTGAATTCAATAGTTACTTATTTTAACAATTATTTGTTTATTTTTATGCTTTTCTTTTTAATACAGGACTTGTTTGTTAAATATTAAAAATTTAGGAATTTTAAAGAATTTGAGTTAAATTGTCAAATTTATTAAAAGTTTTTAACGGAGTTGCCACCTGGTTGAAGAGACGTTAACGGTATTAGAATTAGGGTATATGAGTAATTTTAAATGGCACATGGTCGCAAATTTGAGGGCAGGTCTTTCTTCCAATTCCTTGGGATCGCGGTATGCTCTTACGCATCCCTCCTTTTTTGTTCTATCAGTGACATTCTTGCCTAATTCCTCCTGATGATGATGTTTGCCTGTTTGTCCAGCCAAAGATTTCGTATATCGTTTTCCTTTTTCTTTTCTTCTGCGTTATCTTTATTTGACTGAACTCGTTACATTGTTGATTTTTCTTAGAAAACCTGTTCTGGTAATGACCAGGTGGCCTTTCGTAAGCATTGAAAAGTTTTTGTTTGGAGACATTCTATTTTATAAATGGGTGCTTTAATGTGATAGTAGATAATCATATTCAGAACTTTGAAGCTACTTCTTCCTCGCATAAATCAAAGTTTTGGACAAGTTAGACAGTCGAAGCATTCAACAAATCAGTTAGTGGATCCAAATGGATGCAATCGAATCTCCAAAGGGTCTGAAATGTAATATAATAAGACGCAATCATTTACCAAGGGAATATGCATTTTGTACACTAGTTCAATTGAATTAAGTCATATATATATATGAAGATGTACACATCATAATTCTATTTATCGAGTTCACCGGGAAGAATTTTTCATTGGAAATGATTATTCAGTGGAAAATATTGAATTTGTGGATAATCATGGGATAGAATTTGAACATAGATTTACGAGACATATTGAAACATTTTGGAATGTCTGATTTGGACATTAACACTATCTATTTCTCCTTTTCTTCACTGATCAACTTCTGATGTTTGATCGATTCTCCAGTAACCAGCAATTTTGTCTTGGTTTATGGAGGTGGTTTTGGTGCCTGGTGTTGGTACAAGACGATGACACTTGTAGAAGAATTTGGATTTAAAGTAAATGCCGTTAACCGGTTCTGGAGTAAGTTCACTTGATACGAACAGCATTACAAGTCTGGCACAACATGTCAAACCTCTAATTGATATTTTAAACAATCTAGGAAATGAAGAGAAGGTTTGCTCTCCTTTTCTCTTTCTCATTTTCTTTCTTTCTCCTGAGCTTGAAAGTCACGAGGTTACGACTTTCCAAGGAATTTCTTGGTAAAATATGCAGGTGATTTTCGTTGGACACGATTTTGGTGGTGCTTGGATCTCCCATATGTGATGGGAGTTGTTTCCATCTAAGATTGCAAAAGCTATTGAATTGCTGCAGTTCATGTTGATTGAGTGGTTTTGATATGTTCTCTCAACAGGTAAGTACTGTGCGCTCTATTACATGCTGTTGAAATCAAGAGAAGAAGATGCATCAATATCTTTAGTTAATTTTTGCTACTGTGACCTCTGCTTTATGAGTCAATATGACAATATCTCTGCATTCACCTCCTAGTAAATGAAATACAAAGGTTATTAGGCCTCCGGCAATGAATTAATGATAAGATTTTCGCAATTGTGTTTGTTTTTGTTTGTTTGTCATTGAACTTTCTTTGATTGTATACTAATGCATATTTCAGATGGGCTCAAATGATGTAATGCAACAAGCTCAGATATTTTGGTACGCAAATGGGAAGGATAACCCTCCGACGTCCTATTGACCTGGACAGATCATTCTCGCGAGACTTCTTGTTTAATCATAGATCACAATGTGCTTAAAAAGACGGTGTTACTCACTGGCTGGTCTTTCTTGTCCAGGACGTTGCATTGATATCAATACCAATGAGACCAATCCCATTTGCACCAATTTTATAGAAGCTCTCTCGTTCTGAGAAGAACTACGCCTCCATTCGCGGGTTTTATATAAAAACTCACCGGGATTTTGCCATTTCTATCTCTTCACAAGAGGCCGTGATAAACCCAAATCCCCCAGAAGAGGTTTTCCAGCTCAAAGGCTCAGATCATGCACCTTTTTTCCAAAAGCCACAAGCCCTAGGAGACAAATCTTAGGTTCCACCAAAGCAGCAGCATCCATGTGCTTTGGGTACATACATTGTCAAAATGAAACAAACTGTTATTCAAGCTGGAATCTGGATCATGTGCATGCATATGTAGTTGCATCTTTCTGTCGCCAAGAATGCATTTTTAATGGGACATTAACATTTTCGACATAAACCAAGAAAAAGCTTAATCGAATTGCTTCTTCGTATGAAGTAAAATCGAAGTAAATCGCCATGTGTTTGATGCTAAGAGTCAAATCTTTTAGCCTTGTCTTGTCACCTCACCTCTGCCCTTCAAAGGTAAGTCGATGCTCTAAAAGACAAGGGCAAGTAATCAATGTGCAAACAAAAGCAGATGTGATCGAAATGCTAGCTGACTGACTGTCCACAAGATCACATTCATTCGCACACACCAACCCACTGAAAATAACAGTGAGTGACGAGTTGAAAAGACTTGCCACCAAAGTGGGTCGAAAATTGACAACACTTCCCCCATCCCAATGATGAATTTGGCCCTTGATTGCTTCAAGGAAACTGCCTTCAATTGCTCCTTTCAACTCTCTCCACTGATTTTCTGTGTCTTTGTTATCCAACAAAGGTATAAGATTGAGAAGGGCTGATGTGCTTATTATTTATTAACCTTAATTAACAATTATTTTATTTTATTTTATAAAAAGGCTTTTCAAAGAATTTTTTAAAAAATTGTTATTTAATTAAATTAATAATAATAATAAAAGGTGATGTAATCAATATTCTCACTTGTATTTTCATGCACGTGAAATGAAATGAATTGCCAGCCAGCCAGCTCCACTTTTCCACTCCCATTTTTGCTTTTTCCAATTAATACCATCACAGCAAAAAACAGATACCGACATATCTGGATGAATTAAAATGGTTCTTGGACGTATCACATCCGTTTAAAATTTGTAAATTTTGATACCGATTAGCGGTCACTGCCGAGCTATCGATATAACGGGCAGATATCGCTTTCTCTCGCTTGTTCTTTCTACTTCAGATCTGATCCCAACGCCAAGGCGATCTCCTCTTCTTCTTCTTCCGCTTTCCTTATTGTAAGTTTCTCACTTTCATGCTTCGCTGTTGATGCCTGTAAGGACTTGGTTGTTTCCAAGGTCTGTAATGACTTACTGTGGGGTGTGTTTTTTTGGGGGGGGGTTTTAGGGAATCCAACGGTTGTTTGGTTTTGATTTTGTATATATTCCTCGGATTATATATTTATTTAATAGATTTGTGTGTTGAAGTTCGAGTAATAGTAAGGCTCTTTTTTTTCAAATTTTTGCTGGATTTACAAATTTTCATTTAGTGGATGTTTTTTCTTTGTAAATTATGAGCGCTTTTTGCAATTTATTTCCATGGGGCTTCTTTGTAAATTGGTTGTTTGATCTTGTTTATACTTGGTGATCTGTAATGGAGCAGAAGTTGAACTGAACTTATGGGTGATTATTGGAAGTTTATGTAAATGTTTTATTGGGGGGTTTGTTTGCTTTAATCTGAAGTGTAGGTGTATAATCCATGAGCTGTTAGTTTAATAGTGCTTATTAGATATTGAATTGTGCTGGAAAATGATTAGCTTCAATGTTTAGGATTCTAATGAACAGAACATAACTGTAAGAAAGGGATATAGATGGAAGTTGTTAATTATTTGGGCTGTTTAAAGTGTCATTTGGACTCCTGATCTTGAGTTGGGGTGTCATGTATAATTTTAGAGGCAATTCTTTTCATTTGAGCTCGAGGCGGAGGCACAAAAACACTTCACATATCATTCAAACTTTCTTTTTTGTGCGAATTCTGTCTTCCCAATAGAAGATATTTATGTTAATATTTGATCTTGCTGCCTGTCTGAAGCTTTGTGTTGATTATGTTGTTTGCTTTCTTGAACCTTCCTGAAAGACTGTTGAGTTTCTTGCCTTAAAAGTTAGCATGGGTCGCGGAGTTAGCAGTGGTGGTGGGCAGAGTTCATTGGGCTATCTGTTTGGCAGCGGAGAGGCACCAAAACCAGCAGCAAATGAAGGGCACGCTTCAAATAACAGTCATCCCCCAAAACCTGCCGCTGCTCCTAATCCAGTAGATATTACCAAGCAGATTCCTGCTGGTATCAACAGTACTTCAGCAAACAGCTACATGCGAGCTGGTCAGAACACTGGCAACTTTATCACGGTATGATTCCTGTCATAGTAGCTTTTTTGTCTTCCTTTTGCTTCTTTTGTGATGTTTGTAACAGTTGACTGTACTGCAGATTTAGCTGGCATAGTTTCCTCAGCTTAATGACATCTTTGATTTTCTTGATGAAGAAATGACTACTAGGTTCATCAACGATGCAAACTTGTTTGTTTGTCCCAGACATTCTAAATGAATTATTTTGCCTGTCTTGGTAATTTGATTGAACTCTTGTCTTAAGACTGATGCATAACATTGTAGTCTAAACATACTTGGATCTCTGGTGGCCTGGAGAGACCTTTGTCTTTTCAGAGTATTGAGATTTTTTGTAGTTTGAGCTGTGTTTTTTTGAAAATGCTATAACTTTTGTTTCAAATTCCATATTGAACTTAGATCATTGTTTTAAATGTATTTGATAAGTGACAATAAAGCTGCTATTTTTAATCATTTTAGAAAATCCAATGTATCTGGCCATGGTTCTTGGAAATTCAAATGCACCAAAATCCGTGGCAGCACTGAAAAATACAGTTGTTCAGAGTTGCATCACTTTATAAAGTACTGTCTGAGCTGGCAAGCTCTAATATTAGGAGCATAGTTGATTAACAGAAAATTTGGACAACCTTGGGTCAAGTTGAGTCAAGAAATGAGCACATCAGCTCTGAACCACTGGCATTTGGTCCCAGACACCATTAATCTGTTTAAGACATGTTAAACCTTATTTGTCTTTGTACAGGGACACTGGCAATTTGAAATTAGTTCAAACTCTTTTAGTGATGATTGTTTTAGTTTCAATAAGCCTCAACACAGGACAGTCTAGGGCCTCTTAGCTATGTGAAAATTAAAATTAAAGCTTATCAAATGCATGTCAGAATAGCAAGGAAACCATTGTTTTATTTACCCATCTGTTTGAATGGCAAGGAAATCAGATTGTTATTTCATACCATCTGAAGCTTTAGAATGTAACAGCTTTGATAGTCTATTTAGATTGCTTTTAACTTGTTACAACTGTGTCTTTTGCATCCTAGATATGTGTCATTATGATAGCAATATTTCTGTCTGTTGTCAGGATCGGCCTTCAACCAAGGTCCATTCTGCCCCCGGTGGTGGATCTTCCCTAGGTTACCTCTTTGGCGATGGTGGTGGCAGTAAATGATATATGCCTTTCATATCTTTGTATGAATGTTGTTTCTGAATTTCTCTGTAAACCTGTAATTTGGATGGGGCAATGCACTCATCTTTTACATAAAACAGTTTACCTTGTCAAATGTTGTGATATAACGTATAGGATTGGTGTGGTTGTTGTCTGCTTAATTCAATCAAAGAGTACTTCATTTTTTATGCATAAACTTCTGGTTACAAGACAAGAATGAAGTTAATATTTGGTGATGCATAATCATTCACTGGTTTGGGGAGCAATATTTTATTTGGAGGGCAGATTTTTTCATTTTGCTATCTGTTTTACTTTACTTTTATATGGATTTTATCTTCTTCATGTTTCACGTCTTTTAAATACCTTCCTGCCATTGTTTACGGGTTCTTATTTTGAGTCTTGTGGCACCAGAAAAATCTCAATATATGAAGGTCAGGCTGCCTATTCAAACTTAACGAAATGTTGAAAAAATGGGAATTGATGAGGCAAGAAACCTTTCACCCAAAATCAATAAATGGATCATGTATTTTTTTTCCCCTTTCTTGCATTCCTTCCGCCATTTGTGGGCAAATTGCGATCCTGCAAGCTAAAATTGTGACCAAGTATTACCGGTTCCCACGGATTTCCTCAACGTTATGATGTTAAGGGCATATATGTAGTCAGCAGCAACACATGCCTGCCCTCAGTTTCTAACAAATTCAGATATTGTTGTGCTAGCTTATTGATAGGTATTTATGCTCATTTGAGTAATGTTGGTTGATCTTTAGAATTTTTGCAAATGAATTTGCCCCATGAAATTTGTCTTGTTTTGTATCTTTGTCAAGGTCACAAGTCCAGCTAGTCAGAGGCAAACATTGTATCGTAATATCAGATTAATGGCTCTATTTCCTAGAGGAATTGGCGTTCAGGAGTATCTACATACGTTAAAATAGTTTGAACAATATTTCCCCAGCTAAACAAAAGAGTTTGTACGAACAAAAATCTTCAAATGTCACAGGGTATCAGTCAACCCAAAAAGGACCATTAGCCACGTATCATGCAGCATTTGGTCGAGGAGCAGTGACTATTCCCCACTTCCTCCGAACATCTTCCAAATCCTCGTGAAAGTGCCTTTCATAATATACGCACGTGAGATCTGTGCTCTTCGAACCAGCCTGGACGGCCCATGGAAAGTAGTGCCGGAAGAACAACTTCCTTTGTTTCTCACTAAATCTGGCAGTGCCCCCTACAACTGATAGGATGCACATTGGAAGGTACATTTGCTTGAACTCTATTACTTTAAGAGCTGACTCACCAATCAAGTTAGTGGGAAGGTCAAAAAGGGTATGCCAGAAATCATGCACCTCACGAGCCCGCATGGCCACATATGCCAGTTCATCCGTGTCCATGAACCGCACTGGAGGGCGATCATCTGGAGAAAAGTTCCTGGATCCCATAAATCTTGCATAGGCAGCACCAAATGAGTTTGGTGGTAGATCCCATGCATGACCTACTTTTTCAGATATAACCCGTGGTCGCTCCAAGAGCACTGCCTGCAAAAATAGGAGAAATCCATTGATGATTTATAAAGTAGTGCGGTCAGGTCAATGCTGATTACCAACTTCAACAAAATATATGAATGCAGCGACAATGAAAGAAGGATAAACAATAACTGGCAGACACAAAAGCAATAAAAAGATAGAAGTAACATTTCCCATCACTGGTAAAAACAGAAATAGAGTTTAATGGTGGCAAAAAAAAATTACATCTAGAATGTTCCTTTTTTGCGGATCATTATAGCATCTACTAAGATCACAAGGACATAGCTGATAGAATTTAATGGTGACGAAATATTAGATTTGCAATTTCCTGTTTTGAGGATCATTATAGCATCTGCTAAGATCACAAGGTTTTGCTGATTGCCAATAAAGACATACAAACATTATCTGAGATAAACCGTGAGAATACAATCAAGCCATATATCATATCATGGTATATTACAAAATCCAGACAGAATGATCAAATAAATTTGATATTCCACAGAAATTAAAACAGCCCCTGGTAACTGACCTTGATGATAGCAGGGTGGAGCCACAACTTCCTTGATGGACTCCATTTATTGGGAAGTATATTGCAACTGAACATTTAGAGTTGCATTGCATTGCCACATACAGATGCTCAACCAGTCTCAATAATCTAGACTAATTAATCATTATTCCGCGTATTAAAAAAGGGGAAAAATTATTTTTTGACACTAAGATATGTTGCTTCCGAAGACCAATAATCCCGAATCTCCATAATCTTGTAGGACAAAACATAATAGAATTTCTTTGACATGCAGTAATTAAGAGAGGTCACCAAATGAAGAGATTTTCCTACAGTTATAAACTCCGTCCATGATGACAAATCAACTGAATAGGCCTAAAAGATCATGGGATGTCATTAAGAAAAAAGAATCCTTGAATCATAAGATTTCTTGCAATAATTTCTAGTATGGCATGAGTTAGCAATCCACTTTAGCTTGTCATTCAACTGAATAGTCGTACTCTTCCTCCAACAACATTTGGAGAACATAATTCGGGAATCTCATATTTGTCTACTTTTAGTGTATAAATAATTGAAAACCAGAACTCCATTGCAAAACCAAGTCGATAAGATAAATGCACTATGCTACCTTTAGATTTCCTGATCCAAAATTCAGATTTTTTAGTCCCTCCAAAGACCCACTGTATCCAATTTCCTTACCCAGTGTACAATTGTTTTCCTAATGGACACTGCATGTCTAAGTGTTGAAATCACCATTAACAAAATTAAAGAGCTGAAAAAAAAACACAATTTTTATCATTTAATTCTTGCAACTGAAGCACTTGATATGTAAACAAGTAATCATATTTGTTGCTTTTTGATAAACTAGCTATTCATTCATTTAATTATGTGTTAATAAATGGGTTTAAAATAGGCAGACTTACCCTGCCTTCTGGGCTCCTCTTCATTCTTTCAAGAACTCTTTCAAAAGCAGGCTTCCCAGTGGTCTCGCCAAGAGCTGCGATTAGATCCGCCCTTCGTGGGTCTAGCAGCGCACCAACTGCTGAACCGACCGCAACCGCCGCCTGCTGCCACCGGTTCAACGGGATTCGCGCACCTTCTATCATTGTACTAACTGTCTTTATCCCAAATATAATCTGTCCAAAAGGAAAACAGAAATCCAGTATCATATAAACAAAATCATAGATACATATTGTGCTTCTAAACGTCAGACTGTTTCATTTACCAACCAAAGTTACGGAATCAATCGACCTTGAGTTCCATGCAGCATTTTTTAGAAGCACATGCTGGATTAAATTATTGGCTTACAGTTGAACCCCAGGAAGAAACAGAAAATTAAAAAACAAGAGCAAATCCTATGGCGGAAGGTTAGAGATAGGAGAAAATTAAAAGAAAATAATGACAGTGGCGTCAAGATGCAACGGCGGTAGACGATGGCTTTGTAGGAGAAGGCTTGAGAAGGAAGGGCCTTTACTTGTAGATAGTAATGGACTGAGTCCAGAATTCCTAGTAAAACCATTTATTGACCCTAACATTGATTTTGCGGAGTGTTGGGCTTAAACTAAATACTTGGGCCCGGCCTATAATGGTTAAAAGTCTTACCCATTAGATCATCAGAACAATAGTTCTTATTAGGTGATTAACCGTGGTTCTGAAATGGCAGTTACGAGCAGAGCATAGCGTTAACGACAAACGAGCCTCCTGGTGTGAATTGTGATGTTCTTAACCAACGGACAGAGAGTTTGTTAAAGTTGATTATCAGACGCAGCCCATATTTTTAGATCAGAGTAGTAAATAAACACTGATCAGATGATAAACGGTGATTTTGCGCGTTAGACATGTCTTCATATCATGAATCAGCTGAGTCTATATAGTTATATCGATTTCTCTGATCCCTCTCAATTTCCAGGAATCCAAACACCACATCGAAAGCAACGACAATGGCAATCTTGCCGACCAACAATCCAGAGCTTCTTCTACCCAACGCATACCTTATGTAACGATAGCATCTGTTTCAATCCAAACTGGGATATTCTTCGTCTTCACTCTGATCTTCCGACTTTACTCTGGCAATCTTTGCAACCATCGGTTCCATCGCAGCTATTCTCACCGGGCTCTTAAACTCGTAAGAATCAACAAACTTTTAGTAGTATTATCTTCCATCCAGGAGGCTATCTTCTTAGCAGCTTTCTTCTTCTGACTCTACCAGCGTAAAGAATGATTGGGGCTTTTAAGCTTTCTGGGCAGCAACTTGATTTGTCTTGCTATCATCTCTTATTTTCAGTTGACGCTCAACTTCTTTTACTCTCCACCGTCAAGGTTTTCACGAGAATCGTGTGGATATAGTTAAGGATGAGGGAAAATGGACGGAGCCTCCGCGCTCTCTCTCTCTCTATATATATATATATATATATATATATATATAATTATTTAATTAATAATTAAAAAATTTATAAAAAAATAATAATCCTACAATGCGTATATACAACATTGAAAAATGAGAACTCACGCAATCTTTAAAAAAAAATTAAGTAGGTTTTATTAATTTATCATGTTAATTTTTATTAATTTATTTTTATAAAAATAACTAATACTTCATAAATTAGGTTTTATTTAGTATTGTATTAATTTTTTGATTTTTTAAAGAACTTTTTTTTTAAAAAATTAATAATTCTAATTTTTACTAAAATTTATTCTTTTCTTATTATTTAATCTCTAATATTTTCATCTCATAACAATTGTGATTTAAAAATCACACACCTTAACACTAAATGATGCCTTTACTTTAACCATACAATACTAATTAAAAACTCACCAATTCATTGCTTATCACTAGTTAAATTTTAAAACAATAAAATTTAATAATTTTATCTATTTGTATTATGATAGATTTACAGTAATACAAAATAATTCATTGCTTCATTTATATTCACAAAGTAATTCATAATTTTTATGCCGTAAATTATATCGTGTATTCGTGATATCTATATTTTAACCGAATATTTATATTTCAAAACAATCATAAAGTAACTTATCATTAGTTAAATTTTAATATAATTAGTTTAAATAATAGATTTTATTTTTGAACGGTAAATATCCTCTTTCGTGTTTTATAGAAACAAATAGATAAATAAATAAAGTGATTTATGTGTACTTTTGTAGAGATTTATAGTAATTTTAAAGTTTTGTAAGAAGATATGCTTATATTAATTATAATATTAAATTAATTAATTAAAAAATAAATATATCTTTAATTTATTTATTTTTATAAGTAAAATTATATACTTAAGCTTATTAAATTTATAGAACTTGTTAGATATATTTTAACAAAAAATAATAATAATATTTATCTAAAAAAAATTTAATTGCATATATATACATATTAATTCTTTAATAAATTAATTATAAATTATTTACTTTGTATAAAATTAATAATTAATATTAAGAAAATGATTTTATTATATATATTTTATTAAATTTTGTTAATAAATAATTATAAAATATATTAATTTTTATTATATAAATAATTTTTTATACTACAATACTAATATTATAAAATTTAATAAATTAATAATGTATTTATTTTTAATTAATAAAAAAAAAGCAGCGTACTTTACTAAATTTTGACCAAGTACAAAGCTTGTAGTGGAAAGTATCTGATAATAAAGCTCAGAATAAATAAAAGTAACACGTGGAGTTGGATTATCACTTTGTTCGAGGAGGATTCGGATTGGATTGATTAAAACTACACCTATTTTCGTATGTCCATCATCAGATTATGGATGTGTAAATAGAGATTTTATGCTTTGATGTTGGTCTCTTTCTTTCTGGTCCCACTCACTTGAAAGTTTATCTACTTCGTGAAGAAGGGGGGGGTTGGCTACGGCACACGAAACCCAGCGGTGCCCCTTTTTCATTTTTGGTGTTAAATTTAAAACCGATTTTATAGCATTTTCAATATATTTAAAAATTAAAATATAAATAAATATTTTTATTTTTTAAAAAAATAAAATACCATCAACTCTATGCAGCGTAGTGAATCCCTCCCGTAAAGGTACGTCATATACAACACTTTATAGCGCTGCCCTGCCCTGCCTGACAAAGCCCTAAAGGCCGTTGATATAAAAGCAATTTGTGTACGGAAGCTGTATGATTCAAATGCAGAATTGTGGGTCCCAAGTATGAAACCAACTACGTGGCAAAACGGGAGACGAGGGCTGGCCTGTGACACGATAGAGACAACGTAGACAGGGGGTTCTCGATTCTGCAGCTGGAAGCAGGTGTCAGTACAGAAGATAACAAGCTAGAATCCCAAATGGGGTGGGGGACCCACATGTGAGACAACAAGCTATTACAATAGGGTGTAATGACTGAAAAACATGGGATTGTGATAGGCTGGGGGCTGTCGTAACTAATAAATTTCCTGACATGTAGGACGGCGTCGTAAGGATTACAGTGTACACACGCGCGCGACACGAGAGAGAGAGAGAAAGAAAAAGCTGTTTGGTATTTGCTACTACGTCGTTTTCGGACTCCATTCTGCTTCTCCTCTTTCTTTGCTTCGTTCTCTCTCTCTCTGCTGCCGCTTCTGAAACGACTGGCTAACGTTAATGGCTAGGGTACACCGAGTTGGCTACTAGTAATATCTTTTGCATGGCGTGCAGGCTTTTGTACGGTGGATTTGATGATGAGGTTTACCACATTTTACGCAAAGAATACATTTGTGTATTGCCAAATTTTAATGAGACATAAATGAGTTGCAATAAATTATTAAACACTTGGGATCAAATGATTTAATGTTATGACCCCTTTGAAATTTATTGCTAAAAGAACAATAAAAGATGTGTTTAAATCACTATACTTACCGCGTTAGGAAGTGACTAGAAAGTTGTTAGCAGCTATCCTTTCGTTATCGGGAGAGCATTAATGGCATGGTCTGATCAGCAAATCTGGAGAATCAAATCGCAGATAGTACCACAGCATTGAGCACCCACGTGAATTCTATCGATCAGACATGTTTACTCGTTTTCCCTGGCAATAGTCCAGCATAAGCCATCGCTCGGCTAAGATTATCCCATCACATTTGATCTTGACATGGCTACCAGCATTAAGCGGGTCCCCGTTATTCTTCACAAACAAACTTTGCATTTTCCCAAGCAGCGGCCGAATCAAAACCTGAATGCATGATAAGCACTGCTGCGATTACGGAAAGGATTCTCTCCTTTCCAAAATGTTGGTCTTGTTCTTTCAATTCCACGTAAAAGAACAAAACAATTTGTTGTAATAGTAGGGTTACGAGTTTACTAAATCTGCGTATCATTAATTTCAACCATGGTTACTTTTTCCTTTCTGACTATGGTAAGTTTTTATCAAACTGCCAACCAACTTCTATTTAAGAACTCCTTTCACACTCTTTGCTCCCTGCGAATTCCCAGCCACTAGTCTACTCCCTTTGAAAAATCGTTTCTGCTCAGTCTGAGCGCCCCGTTGCTACGTTCCTATAATAATCAAAGCACGGAAAATGTCACCGGAATACCACCTTTTGCTTTTTCAGTCCTGTCTTATCAACCTAGAATCTTTCCTTTGGGTTTTGTTTCTTGTGGCCATATTTGCTGTCTGGCTTTCTCCTGGTGGACTTGCTTGGGCTCGTTCACGGGCCAAGACTCCCAAATCAATCCCGGGTCCGTCTGGATTTCCACTCATTGGTTTACTCATTGTTTTCATGGGTTCAACACCTTATCGCGTCCTTTCCAAGCTCGCTACAGCGTTCAAGGCTTCACCTTTAATGGCTTTTTCCGTGGGGTTGACCCGGTTTGTTGTTTCGAGTGAACCGGAGACTGCGAAAGAGGTTCTCAATAGTTCTGCTTTTGCTGATAGGCCGGTGAAGGAGTCAGCTTATGAGCTGTTGTTTCATAGAGCAATGGGCTTTGCTCCTTACGGTGAGTACTGGAGGAATCTGAGGAGGATCTCAGCTACCCATTTGTTTAGTCACAGAAAAATCGCCGGGTTCGAAAGTTTTAGGCTTGAAATGGGTGCCAAAATGGTGGAGCAGGTGAAATCTTTGATGTCAAAGAATGGTGAAGTTAAGGTTAAAAAGTTGCTCCACTTTGCGTCATTAAACAATGTCATGATGACTGTGTTTGGTCAAAAATATGATTTTGATGATTCTGAAGATGGGTTCATGCTCGAGGAGTTGGTGAATGAAGGGTACGAGTTGCTTGGAATATTTAACTGGAGTGACCATTTTCCTCTACTGGGCTGGTTGGATTTGCAGGGCGTGAGGAAGAGGTGCAAGTGTTTGGTCTCGAAAGTGAATTTGTGGGTTGGGAAGATTATAGAAGAGCATAGGTTGAAGAGGGTTGGTGTTTTGGAAGATAAAAGCATCGTTGGTGACTTTGTTGATGTCTTGCTGGATTTGGAGAAAGATGACAAGTTAAGTGACTCTGATATGATTGCTGTTCTTTGGGTAAGTTGCATTTTTTCGTCCGTTATTTGGCATTTATCCGTTTATTCTCTTTTTATTTTTTTGGCCTCTTTTATGTTATTTACAGGTTTGCTACGGCATTTATTTTAAATTTTGCAGGAAATGATATTTAGAGGGACCGATACAGTAGCTATCCTTATCGAGTGGATCTTAGCAAGAATGGTTTTGCACCCTGAAATCCAAGCAAGAGCTCAGGCTGAAATTGATTCTGTTGTTGGCAAGTCGAGGCATGTTTTCGATTCTGATATCCCAAACTTGCCGTACCTTCAAGCAATTGTGAAGGAGACTCTCAGGATTCACCCACCAGGTCCTTTACTCTCATGGGCTCGTCTTGCTGTTCACGATGTTCACGTAGGTGATAATTTTGTCCCGGCAGGAACAACCGCTATGGTCAACATGTGGGCAATCACTCACGATGAGAAACTCTGGAAAGAGCCAGGGAGGTTCAAGCCTGAGAGGTTCCTTGAAGAAGATATAAGCATCATGGGCTCTGATCTGAGGCTGGCTCCTTTTGGATCAGGGCGGAGAGTTTGCCCTGGAAAAACAATGGGTTTAGCCACTGTTCATCTCTGGTTGGCTCAATTGTTGCAGAGTTTCCAATGGGTTCCATCTGATAAAGCTGGTGTCGACCTGACGGAGTTTTTGAAACTCTCCATGGAGATGAAGAACCCTTTGGCTTGCAGGGCCATTCCTAGGCTGGTCTGATTTCAAATTTAAGTTTATGGGGATGCTTTTCACTGTGTTTAGTTCATAACGGGATAGTTTCCATGTTCGAGAATTAGGATTTAGCTTTCATGCCTAGCTTTTGTTATCTTCTAGTCCTAACTCCATTTCTGATGTAATCCTTTAGCATGTTCATGCATGCATGGTAATTTGTATGTTTAATTACCCATCTAAACATCTAATTAATGCATTGTACACAGCTAGCTTTGGATAATACTAATCTTTAGAACGAGTGGTTAATTATGTTTATGTTGGTCTTGGCGATTGTTTGGTTATGAATCTGATTGTTGATAACCATGCAAAGGAGGACACCTTTTAATTACCAGTTTTTCAACTTCAACAACAGAATAGGTTGTCTTATTTCCACAATCGCTCTGCTCAACAGTGGGTCTTGCATTTGCATGTTCGGGCCGCGGCGGCGTTTACTTTGATATGTGAATCTCTCTTCCCAGTCCCCTGGCAAAAATATAATTATAAAATAGTTTAAAAATAATAATAAAACAACAAACAGTATTAAAACCTCTATATTTTTACATGTTAAAACTGACATATAAATGAATTTCGTAGCTAAAATTAAATTATTAGTGATACGAATGTAGTTAATTCAGCGAAAGATTAAAATTATATTTTATAATTGAAAAAATAAATAATATATTAATTAAAACAATGTAAAGGTATTTTAATTTTTTTATTTAAAATATTTTGATATTTATTATCGTATTATTTAAAATATAAATTTTATATTTAAAATATTATTTATGTAAGAATAATTAGTAAATTTTAATAATTTATTAAATAAAAAATAAATATTTTCAAATAATTAGTGTTATTCAAATAATTATTGTATTATAGAAATTAAGTAAACTAAGGTAATTATCGGTACTCTTTAAAAATTTTATAATTTCAACCCAACAAATTAAAATAGATAAAAAAAATATTTTAAATATCATAAAAATATATACAAATATAAAATTTTTTAAGATTAATAAAAAATATTTTTTATTTGTAAAATATTTTATATTTAATTATTAGTTAATTAATTAAATAATAAAATAATTTTATATATAATTTTAAATATTTACATATTTTTCTTTAGATTTTAAAAATTAATAAAAAAAATATTCAAAGATTACTTTTTATATTTAATATTTAATTTAATAAATATACATAAATTAACTATTAATTTTAATAAAATTATATTGTAAATTATTTATTTGTGTAAGAATATAAACTATTTAATTTAATAAATATACGTAAAAATATGTTTATATAAATTTATACAAATAAATATTATAAATTATTTGTTTGAATATAATTACTTTAGTTGTTATGAAATATTTTTAAAATAAGAATTTATTAATTTAATTAATTATAAACATATTTTATAGCAATTAAAATATTTTTATATTAATAAATAATTTATAATATTTATTTATATATATTTATATCATATAATTAAATAAATATTTATTAGATTAAATAATTTATGATTCTATACAAATAAAAAATTGGCGTTATTGTGTTGTTAAAATTAGTAATTAATTTATGTATATTTATTAAATTAAATATTAAAATATAAAAAATTATTCTATTATTTTAAATAATTATTTATTAAAAAAAATTATTAATTTTTAAAAATTTGTATTTATAGATAATTTCATCAAATCTTAAACAATACATTTGAAAGTATCCCTTGAAACAAAAAGAAGAAGCCAATCACAAAGGACAACCAAGATCTATTTTATTCGATGGGCATACTCGGAGCATACACATGACAAATAATACATTAAAAGGAGCCAATTCTACATCTTTAGCATATACAAGAATTACATATGAAGCTAGCCAGGTTCTGATTCTAACATCTTATTCGTTGTGGGTCGGGGTCGCGGTCGCGCGTGTGGGCATCTTCGTGTAGAAACATAATGGTGGTACAATCAATACCATTTGTTTTTGGCTGATTTAATTTGTGAATTGATACATTATATCTATCGATATATGTGTACTTTGTTTATTTTTTATGTGGGAAAATGGTCTACACATTTACAATTCTTTTGGTCCAAAAATGAACAACAAAATGTGCTGTCCACTTACCATCATCACATCGACCTTTATTCTTTCTTTTTCCATATTTGGGCCATGCCATTGCCTTTGAACTCAATACCCACAACTTCATTGAAGGATATTTGATGAAATTAAACCCTTATCCTCAATATATTATTCACTTGGGTATTTAATCAATTGGAGAGATCACGAGTATTCCTCCTTTAATTTGCTCGAAACACTACTACTCCAAAGGAAGAATGTTTAAAAGAAAAAGTTTCGAGAAAACGACCCAGAGATTCCATACTAGCGGTGGTAACTTCAAGTGTATCATTGTTAGCTTAGGATTGCCCTAACATAGAACCTTGCTTTATTGTATTATATTGTGGAAAGCACTCTGCCCACACAACCTTTTAAATGATTGAAGAACAAGAATCCCAATCCTTCAAAATGGTGACATGGACTCTACTCAATCTATTCCTTTAGCAAAATTTAATTGTTCTTGTAAAAATAACATTCTCTCTCTTCTTCCATGTATGACAATGCCCAAAGCAAAGCAAGCAGTGCCAGTTGCTTCTTAAAAATGACATGATAACCACTGATACTACCAATCTGTTCCTATTAAGTTGATTTAGAACCGGCAGAAATATTTGCAATAAGACTTTCTGGCATTGATTCATGGGTTAAGCTTAGCATTTGGATCCATCTTTAAATCAACTTCGCACATGGATTTCATTCTTTGAAGATCAAATGTGCGAAAAAGAACTTTAAGATATGGAATATTTTTTGATTGATACACATGAAACAAGAAACAGAAACTATCAATTTTACAGCATTGGGTGGTCCAGTAATATAAGGATAAAGAAAATTACTCTGACTTTATCACAACGTTTTGGTGTAGAATCAAGAATTGAAAGCTACATGGTTAACTCATAGCATAGCTATTAGCAACAACTCAACTGCTGAGCTGAAGGAGAAAAAAAATTAAAATGTATAAACACTTAAGTATTTTATTTTTGAAAAATTATTAAAATATTTAGTATTACTCATAAAATAATTCAAATACTCTTTTAATTAACATGTAATTTCATACTACTTTAAGATTCTATTTGGGAGTGAAAAAAAAAGAGTAATTAATTTTAACATTCTTTATATATTTCTAATACAATTTATTAAAATATTTAATATTACTCATAAATCACTCACCGTCATTTTAATTAATATGTAATATATATTAATTTAAAAATAATAGTAATAATTAATTTGATAAATATTTATATTAAATTAATAACCAAACACATAAATAACTATTTATATTTTAGTTTAATACTTATATGCTGCTAATTAACACCTAAAGATAACAACACATAGCGTATCCAAAAAATTTAAGACATTTATATCTGTTCTTGATCGAAATACTCAATATTCATATCTTATCCGTACTTATTGAAGATTAAATATTTAATATTTGTATCTATATTTGACCAAAAATTTAAAAATATATAATTGTCTAAAATAATCGACGATTGATTTGACGTATTTTAGATATCAAATGACGTATTTTAGATATCAAATTTTAAGTTAGAATTTGAAGTAAAGATTAAACTTTGATACTAGCAAGTTGTGGCTTGTGTGATATAAATTTCATTTATTGTTGATTTCAAATAAAATGCTGCTTATTAAACAAAATATTATATTAAATTGTAATTGCATCAAATAAAAAATATTTTAATATCCAAATCATCCACATAAAAAGTGACACATGTCATCATTTGTGCTAAAAATTCATATTCAAAGATGAACTAAATGACATAATATGTCATTTAAAAATATTAATATTTATAAACTTATTATTTATCGATAAAAAATTAAAGCAAAAAAAAATACATTAAATAGTAATAGATTAAATATTATTATTTATTTTTAAATGAATATAAAATATCCGATAATTAAATACCTATTTTTTATCAATAACTTATTTAGTATTTAATAAATTTTAAATATTATTATTTTTGTATAATTTCATCTAATATTCATGATATTTAATTAAATTATTATTCTTATTTACACTCTCAATCGAAAGCACTGAATATTACTAGTAATACTAAAAACAGGTAGTAATATTTGGATGTTAGATTACGAATTTGTATAATTTTTTTTAGTAAATAATATTATTTATTTATATTAAATAAATCTTTAATTTTTTTAAAAATAAGTTAATTATTTTCCATTGAGTTATAAAAGTTATTTTCCAGATCATTTCGTTTTGGGGTACTGAGAAATGATGCAACGTTACTAATTCTTTTACGGAAAATGTTTAATGCACCCGATATTTTATTAATTGTCCCCCAATTGTTTAGAAAATGGAAATCTTGTTGAGTAAATTTTACTAGGCGGAGATGACTCGGTGTATTCAGAATATAACGCGGTGTACTTAGAGTTCTTGTGTAGTAAAATAAATTGGGTCACCAAAATGTATATGGAGCTAATTAACGGAGCCCAATAACGACTGCAATAGCTCAGGCAAAAATTTCATTTCACTTTCATTGGCATTGCTGTCCCTCTGTCAACGAGTTAAAAAAATGGATCATACGCCAACATCCCGGCTGCCCGGCAAACGGCCGACGAGATCGGAAATATACTCCACGGTCGTAATCCATGACGAAGATGAGGAAGAAGAGAACAAAAGCGACATCTACGCGGCAACAGACTATGCCCAAAACGACGCCCTTGTGGAAGACGACGATTCACTCCCTCCCCTTCTCAAGCGCCTCCCAAAAGACTTCGGCGCCGCTCCTCTCGAAGACGAAGACGACGACGATTTTGGTACTATGATCGTCAAAACCAAAACCAAACTCAAAAGCAGTCGGACGATAGTGAATAAACCGTTTTCGGATGTTAAGAAAACGGATGGGGACGATGAGTATGGAACATTCGTAGTTAGATCGAGCGAGAGAGAGGGAAGGAGCGGAGGATACGAGGATTCGATGATGGGGAGGGCGGTGGCGAGCATGCGTAGGTTCGGGAGTAGCTCGTCGTTGCAAGGAGACGAATCGAGGCAGCAGAGTAAGATATCTTCGAGTTCGATTCCGGAGAGTGTTACTAGAGAAGATCCTACGACCAAGTATGAATTGCTCAATGAACTCGGTGAGTTTCATTATCTGCCTCTGTCATGTTCACATTGAATACGAATTTAGTACTGAATTCTTGCTTCATTTTTTTTTGTTGGAAATAAATTCACGATCGAGTTGAGCTAGTTTTGTTTTTTTCAGGTGGTGATTATTTATTCTCTTTTTATGTGTAACTGAGAATTACCCTTTGGTTATTGCGCCATTCGTGTGTGCCCTAATTTTCTGTTTTGCTCATTTACATCAGTGGACTTGGTTGTCTCTATTGTGTTTTGCCAATATATTTTCATTGAAAATCACTAATCAATTACATTTCTAGAGTTTTCGGTTGGCCCTTTTTGTGCAGATTGAAGGATAGTTCAAGTTTATTAGGCTTATCAATGAGACATATATTGCGCACTTTAAATTCGTATAGGAGAAGTTACGTTTATTTGGGAATTGATTGTGTGAGAACAGCTGGTTTCGCTGGTCTCATGATTCTGCTAATGTTTTTTTATTAAATTATTCTGAGGAGACAGGGAAGGGATCTTATGGGGCTGTTTATAAGGCTAGAGATATCAAAACTTCAGAGCTGGTTGCCATCAAAGTTATATCATTATCTGAAGGGGTATGTACACTTTGTTGTTTTGCCTGAAATTACTTGTATAATTGTAAGTGGGTAATGCTAGCTACATGTGCAAAATTGGAATGCAAAGTTGGCAAATAATATGGCACTTATAATAGGTGCTAGTTAATTATACATTGATGTTAGAATAACAAATTCAGCAATTGTCTCACACATGGCTGTTGCTGAGAGGTATCTAATTAGTTGAGATGCAAACTTTGTGAGTATAATGTTATTGTTGTTAAGTTGGGAGAATTACCAGTAATGAGTGTTTCATGTTGATTTTGTTCAGGAGGAGGGATATGAAGAAATTCGTGGTGAAATTGAGATGTTGCAGCAGTGTAGTCATCCAAATGTTGTGCGCTACCTTGGAAGTTACCAAGGGGAAGAGTATCTTTGGGTGGGTGCATAAGAATTTGCTTTGTACTGCGACTTCCATAGCTCATTGAATCATTCAGATTTTAAGTTTGTTCTTTCAAAAGCATATTTTAGTTGATGTTCATTTCTATTCTTGGGTTTTCAGAGTTTAGAATAACTATATTTATTCTTTTGGTAGATAGTGATGGAGTATTGTGGTGGTGGAAGTGTGGCTGATCTGATGAATGTTACTGAGGAGGCTTTGGAGGAGTATCAAATAGCGTACATTTGCAGGGAGGCTTTAAAGGTATCCACATCTGTGATTAGTTTTAAAATAAAGTTTTCAATATTAACCAATGTAATATCATACTTATTCTCAAAATTTTCTTGAACCATATGCAAGTGAATTAAAAATAAATTTTCCATGTGCTTGAAAGAAAGGCTCTCTTACCTACTCTTATTGTGTGTAGGGTCTTGCTTATTTGCACTCAATTTTCAAAGTTCATAGAGACATTAAGGGTGGTAATATCTTGTTAACTGACCAAGGAGAGGTCAAGTTGGGTGAGTGTCAATCAACCAGTTACTATGTACTTATAAAAACAGAGAGGAATTGCGCATGGTTTGTTTTACTTAATTTCCAGTGGGTGATTTGATTTGCATACACATGAATGCTGATTGCTGGCCTCTATATCTCTCTCTTCCCCACCATTTGTTTTTATTTATTCTTTCTCATTTGTTGTTTTTAATGCAAAGTTAGCAGTCTGCTTCTCTTTTTTCTTTTGTAGTTCAGAACTTTGGTGTCATTTTTTCAGGTGATTTTGGAGTTGCAGCACAGCTTACAAGGACAATGTCAAAGCGTAACACGGTATCTTATTATTCAACTACTACCTATTCTATTGCAATTCTACCTACAGAGCAGAAGTAGCCAGTTTGCATGATTTAGCATCACTAGCATCACTAGACTATAGCAGTTTTGTAGGCTTCTATGATAAAAGATCACTTAATGTCTTACACTTTTTGGAATTTACATTTTTTATGGATTGTAGAGGTAAAAGATTTTTGGTCATATATTAAACAGTGAACTTCTTTGAATAATCTGGTAATTTACACGGTGAACTCTTTGGTATTATGGAGTAAAAGCTTGGAATAAGGATTTTTAAAACTGAAAAATTATTTGTGCTGTAAATCCATTAACTGTCTCTAATATTGGGTTGAACATGTAGGGTATCGTAAAACCGTGGAAAAAAGAAACAGATTTAATATGGCAGTTTAAACATTATTTGCCTGGTGGATATTAAATTAAAGGTGTTGACAAGTTATGGAAATGTTGGATCTGAAGTGAACTTTGGAATCACAGATCAACTGTTTTGACATGACAGCCTTCAAGCTTGAATAATGATCCACCTTCCCATCTTCATGATAATCCCAATGGTAGTATCAAAAAGCCAAGTTTGAGGGATGTTCTCAATCTTACTAGTTCCACTAAATAATAGGGCTCCAAAAATTATTAATGCCTAAAAATGCCAATTGTTCTCATACTGGGTGTGGCAATTAATCACCGGAGAGGATTATATTTAGAAGGAAGACAAAGAGACCTATCCCTATAAAACTTATGTTGCGAAAATATTTAAAATCTTTTACAAATCTTAAGGTTGTTAATTCTATACATCATATTTGATTTCAGAACTTTATGCACAAATAGGCAATGCTTTTGTCTGTATACATAAAAACAAACATATACAAGGTATGCACATATATGTAGCTCATATATAGGGCATTGAGGTGAAGAATAGAGGCTTATCTTCCTTGCGAAGGTCCACCCTTATAAGAAAATCCTGAAAGTTATTTCTAGACCAAATGTCTGAGTCATTTTCCTGGGGAACATTATTTCTGATAAACTGGTACTGAATCCTCCATCTTTGGATAAGCAATCAATGTTTCAGTAAGTAAATAATACTTAAGGTCGGTAGAGGTAATTCTTCCTGTTAGAATGTCTTGAAGCCTACATAGTTTCGGGAATTATGGTTGGACTGGATTTTATATTATCTTGAAAATTTCCTTCTTGATACCAGTAGCTGGCATCTTCTATCCTGCTTTGTGAGATTAAATTTAATTATTCAGCCAGAATTCTTTATCATATTTCAATATTTATTATAACTTTTTTTTTGGGCAATATTTTTAAGTAACTTGGTTCTTCTGGTGGTAATTGCCAATGCTGATCCTTGATTCATGAATTTTGAAATTTTATATGTATTTGACATATTATAGCTTGTCTAATGACATTTTATTTTATTTTTCAGTTCATTGGAACTCCACATTGGATGGCTCCAGAAGTTATTCAGGAAAGTCGCTATGATGGAAAGGTATCATATTTCTTGGTCTACCTGGATTTTATTTCTTCTTGCTTCTTGGCTAAGGTTTTCATCTTTTCAATCACTAGTGGAATAAAAAAGCACTTAAATTAGCGTAGATGTATATGCTTACTTCTTTTAATGTATTATGTGACACATTGGTTATGCAGGTACTAGACCCTTTGGTAACTACCACATTTGTTTGAACCATCTGATTAAATATGGAAGATATCCCTTGTATTCCTTGTTGTATTCCTTGAACTAGCTTAAATAAGGGTTAGCATATAGCTTTTTAAGTACAGCTTATTGGATCACATCTTTTGTTAGTAGAGCTTTTGACAGAAAAGAATTGGTTGTTTAGTTGTCATGAACATATTTTAGTAAAAATTGTGTAATTACCTTAATAGACAAGTTTTTTTAAGTTATTTTATGAATGAAATGATGTAAAATTTTAAAATAATAAGGATATATCATACTATTTAACCCTTTGAAACATATCAGAATTCTACTCCCATGGGTGCAAAATTTGAGCTTATACCAATAGAAGCAAAACAACTTTTAACTCCAAATGTTCTTCTCTAGTGACAACCAAATGACACAAAAAATTGAAAAGAGCTTTTGACTGGTAGAGAAGTTATACCAAACAGGCATTTAGGCTGTTGTAATGGGATTTTGGGACTCAGTGCTCATAAAAATTTGATGTTGTAGATTGCGCTGACAAATATAATTTTGCTGGGTAACATCAGTGGATGCTTCTTGATGAGGTATAAGATTGTATAGGAACACTTATTCAGCTCTCCTTATTATACTTGCAATTCTTTTGTATTCATATTTCATTGAGGTCATGGTGATATCTTCTCTCCATGATTCCAATTTTTTTTTAAGTTGACTAATCTCTAGAGATGCATGAAAACCATTATAAAATACTAGTAAGGAGTTTGGAGCTGCTAGAGAACCCTTGGAAACATGAGAATACTTGTGTCCATTCAAAAACAGATGGAAATCAAATCAAAAGCTTAAGAAACACTATCTATAATTTTTTTGACATCCATAATTGTTTTCTAGTGGCAAATGGAAAGAATGAAATATCAATAAAAGCAGTCAGGTAATAAGATTAGGAGTAAAAATCCTGCATATAATTTTATGTTAATAGAAAGAGAAATTATGTTAACAGAGATAGAAATAGCCATAAATGTGGAGAGAAAACAGAAAAATTACATTTTTATTGCATTATATTACTAACAAACTAGAACAAGACTTACATGGTGCTAAATTAAATACAAGGAAAGACAATTTAAGGACAATACAGCTTGAATAAACAAGAGTTTATGAGACCTCATACATTCCCATATTGACTTCAAGAAAACATAGAGAGTAGGTTGATGTCTTATTTTGGAGAGAGAGCGGTAAATGTTTTATTTTATTTTTGATGATATGAGAATTGGGCAAAGCTCCTTTTATTAATACTTGGTTATTGTGCTTTGAGAAATAAGTTTCTGTACTTGTTTCTCATGCTAACTTCTTGGTACTTCTTATCAAATCTTCTTCCAGGTGGACGTGTGGGCCCTTGGTGTGTCTGCAATTGAAATGGCCGAGGTATTTCTATTCAGTGCCTTAGGTTTGAAAATGCAGTCATAATTTGTTGTCAATTAATGATTCATTTTTAAAGCCTATTTTTGTTCCCTTTTCTGTTGCAAGCTTGAGTGATTTTGGTTCTAGTGAAAGTCGTTCTTGTATGATAATGAGTGTTAGAATTTGAGAATTTATCCAAGTTCTACCTGAGTTGTAGCTTGAGTGATTTTGGTTCTAGTGAAAGTCATTCTTGAACAATAGACTTTGTACAAGTCCTATCTGAGTGGAAGCTTGAATATGAGCTCCCTTGAGTACAAAAAAGATAACCCAGTAGAGTTAGGGTTATTATTTTTGATTTATGGAGAATTACCTTATTGAGTTAGTTGACATTGAGCATCCATCCTACATGAAATTAAATTACTCTGGCATTGATTTTGAGTACTTGTAATGTGTGTGTGTTTTTTTAATTTTTTTTTCAGGGACTTCCTCCAAGGTCAACAGTTCATCCAATGAGAGTTAGTGCATTTAATTTCTCTAATCTGAATTTTATTTGCTTTAAGTTATACCTGTTTTGGCTTCATCACAAATTATTAGTGAAGAGGTTTATATCTTGATTAGTAAATTTGTGGGATGACATCGAAATTAATTGACCTGGGGGATAGATCCCCCAAATCATAACCGTGGAAGTTTTCTCATCTTGATATGAGCTGTGAAAAGAGCACCATTGAATTTAAAGTGTTACTAGTGTTGGTAATAGTGTGGGCCTAGGTCCCTTTGGGTACTCTGTGACTGAGTTTGCTTGTCTTGTACATAATTATGGTCTGGTTGAAATATGGCATCAGCTAATTGTGTGGTGATACTAATACTTTACCCTGTGCCTTGTTAATCTGTTTGCTTGTCACATTGTTGAATTTTTGTTTAGAATATGTTGTCAAGTACTGATATCTTATCTAGATATGTTGGCAATCCACTAGCTGACATAGGAAAATTAAATATACCAAATGTTGTCTGGAAGCTTCCAGGGAATCCTGCTCTTTGCATATATCACTTCTATATTTATATATTTTGTTTCTTTTTATATGCTTTTGTAATGTTTGTGCAAAAAATTTTTCGCATTTTGTCCCTCTTATATTTGTTTAAATAATGCTTTTTCCTTAATCACATTCAATTAGTATTCAGTAAATAATGTCTGACATGTTATTTGCATGTGATAGGTTTTGTTCATGATATCCATTGAACCAGCTCCAATGCTTGAGGATAAAGAAAAATGGTTCGTTGTTTTAGTTCTTTTGTATTAACCATCTCTTAATGGAAGTTATCTAGAGCATTGTCTCGCAAGCAGCTTAGTTATCATCACAAACTGAAGATATTTTTCTGGTCGATGGAGTCAGCAACCTGAATCTGCTGCCATCTTTGACATATTTTATTTTGGATCATAGGCCTTCTTTTTGTTCTACCAAACCATAACACTATTACTTTTGGGTTTTTCTGTTCTTCAAGTGCTTCTTTGCAATCTATATCGTTTTTCACTGGTGCTGTCATCAGATCATCCAGGCAATAAAAAATAGTTAGGAGCCTTTTTGGTTCCTTTTCCCCCAAAGTTAGCTTATCATAATTGTATACTGCAGTTGCATCCTTTTGTTACCATTTGGCTCATATATTCCAACATCATACATTTATGTGTTCTTATGCTGTTGTCATCTTTGGGTCTCTTTTTATCTTTAGTTTCTTTCTATGTCAGTTATTTTATGGTTTCTTTCCTAAAATTACATAAGCTCTTTCTTTTGAAATTCTTTATCCAATGAAATTTTATTTGTAAATTATGAAGTTGTGGTGTCATGTGGTTAATCTAGCTTTACTTATGGCGTTAACAAATAGGAAAATACGTGGTTGGATATGTTAAGGCAGATCTTCTGCTACAATAATGTTGCTTATGGTTATACTCAACTCCTTGATCTAATGGAAACAGTCCACAATCCTGTTAATGACAATAGTCCTGAAACTTTAGTGAAGTTCCTCAAGCATTCTAGTTCAAATTTACGACTATGTTATTCTATCGAGTTGTCTTCAGAATATGATTGTTGATTGACAGCTTGTGGCTTCCTGCCTTTGGTTTGATCACTTCAAAAGTAGTAGATATTGCGGTGAAAGAATGACAGCATACTTCAACCCTTTTGCAGTTCCTATTATTCATTGTGCTGTGGCACCTGAATGGCACCCATCAGTGGTTCTTACTGAATGTTGATATTAGCAAAAGTTTTCATAAATCAAAATCATTATTTTATGGACATAATTAACAAGAAATCTGATAATATATGGTGCTAACTGGCTCATGCCAGTGCTACCAAATAATAATTGCTTGTGGGTTGACCTCCACCACTACAGTTTGTGGACTTATGGAGGGCAACACCGGATGCACTGGATGAAAACTGGAGAAATAACCATTATATATGCTCACATCATTTTGCTAAATATCATAACAACTTTTTGTTTACATCATGATTGGCATCATATGACAGTGTTGAAATTTTAAGTTCTTTATCTTGGTGCAGTGATGGTTTGGCTCAAAGTTGGTGGAGAAATAACCATTATATGACTACATGTTTTTGCTAAATATTGTAACAAATTTTGCTAATGTCATGGCTGGGATCATAGTTCATATTGTTTAAACTGTGGTGATTCTCATTACAGGTCTCTTGTTTTTCATGATTTTGTTGCAAAGTGCCTGACAAAAGAACCACGACTTCGTCCAACTGCAGCTGAAATGCTAAAGGTATGTTTATAAATTTGTGTCTGTATAATTGTGTTTTAGAACTTGCATAGTGAGGAAACTAGGGTGCAATTATTCTTCTGTATCTGTTACAATTGAATGACAAAAGAACGGCACTTGCATTGAATAAGGTTTGAAATCTGCTAATGTTCATTTTCATTGCATTTTTTGTGCTCTTAAGTATACCAGCTACCATTTTATAGTTTTCTATGGTTCCCAAGTGATATGCTTTCTAGTGTGGGATAATAGATTATGACAAGATGCTTGAATTTTCTGGAAATATTTTCCAAACTTAATCACAATGTGGCTAATTCTGCACCATATAATAGTTCATTCTTCTATAACTCTCAGAAAAATACTTTTTGTTGTCTCTATCACAATGATTTATTCAACGGCTCAAGAGCCATGCTTAGTTTGTTCATATGGTGTTAAGATGTTGATAGTTGAAATTGTTGCTTAAAGAGTCATAATTGAGAGCATGTCGGACAGAGTATTTTAGTTTTTAGCTTTGGTGTATGAATACCTATGGAGGAATAGCCGTGCATATGCTAGTCTTTAAAAAGACAACTGCATGTTTAGATTCATGATGTCCAAACATGTGTGCTAATCAATTGTTTTTTGTTTACATTGTGTGCATTCTTTTGTTCTATTCTTATACTTAAAAGTTATTTTCTCGTTATTTGAAACTTAGCATAAATTCATTGGAAGATGCAAATGTGGTGCTTCTGCCATGTTGCCAAAGATTGAAAAGGCTAGGAAAATTAGGGTCTCAATGGCTCAGCAAGTGCAAAGTCTTCCTCTGGAGGTTTCAGTAGTAACTGTACGCTACATCTATCCTTCTTTGTGTGCTCACATATGACGATAGCTATCTACCTAATCATAACATGCACACATTTCCCACTGGCAAACAGACACAGATTGTACATGTATGTGTGATGTATCATTGATTTTGTTCCCATTGTTCTTGATCTGAACCAGGCTACAGTGGTTCCAAAACTGAACGAGGATTATGGAGATACAGTTCCTTCAAATCCTCAGAATGTTGGATTTCAGGTGGCAAATGAAGTCCTTGAAACTAGTACTTTGAGAAAGCAACATCAATTGGGGGACATGGAAGAAGGTATTGCTTGCATTGAGTATTTTATATATAGAGTATAATTGAGTAATTGTTGTTGGTGGAAATCATATTTAGACCCTAAATTCTATTTTTGAGTGCATTGTTCTATTTTGGGATTGTTAAAGATGGGAGGGAAACTTATATTATAGTTATGTTGCTTCTTCAACATGGCAAGCAAGGGGAGGTGAACTGTATGCATGATAAGATTAATAACTAAACTAATAGTTGTTATTTTTAGTTTAAAAAAACAAATCAAATAAATAACTAAAGTTAATTGGTCATAAAAAATAACCTCCACAGGTTGGAGAAATACTCTGGAAGTTATTTCTTTAGGGACAAGAATTTGAAGGCTTAATCTGGGTTGGGATTGCATACTTGAAATTGCTTTCTGGTAATTTAGAGGAAGCCATATAATGGTGAATTTAACCACATTCTTGTTTTTGTCTTTGAGTAGAGAGAAAATTGGTTTTTACTTATTGGTTTACTTCTTTCTGATTGGCGTGCAATCTATGTTAAGCAGGTGATTTTGGCACTGTTGTAGTTCATGGTGGGGATGAGACCAATCAGACAATCTCTAAGACTCAACGTTTCTATGGTAAAGAATCTCCACCTCTTCTTGGACATGATGATACTAGTGATACAGGGAGCATATCAACTGACACCAGGTATTTTCTACATTATGTGCTTCATATGTACATTTAAGCACCTGTTCAATTCGTATCTTTTCATTTGCTTCAGGAAATTGTCAACTTTTATTTATTTGGTCAAAGATTATCTTGGTATATGTATTTTGGTCACAGATTTCATAAATTTGGTCTGCAATTTATCGATTAATTCTAGTTATATATCTACTTGAAAAAGTGACATGCCTAATCAAGTGCACAATTCATTTGGCATTCTATCAGGGTGGATAATGCAAGAGGTGTTGTGTCAAACAATAAATTGGTTGAAGAATCACATTCTGTTGGACATACAATACAGGCAGCTTCTCCTGGGGAGAAACCCAAGTTAAACATTTCTCAAGGACAGATTGGAGGTGGCAGGGATACTACCTGTGGCACATTGAAGCGTGAAACAGTCAGCAAGAAATCTTTTGCATTGCAAGACAAGGTGTTCTGGTTGGGGGGTGGCGTTTTGAACTGATATTTATGTCAAATCATAGATGAATGTTCTCCAAATTGCTCTATAACTAAACAAATTTAAAACTTTAGGCTTAAAAGAGAGTTGAATCTTGGTGTCGGTGTCACTGTGTAGTTGGAATGATTCGTGCAAGTTCTGGAAAATCATAAGTATGTACCTCTAATTCAGAGTTGGTGGAGTTTTAAATTATAAGCTTCTTATCCAAATTTGGTTGATTTTTTATATGAGACTAGTCTATGAATGTATTGTATGGCTCAATTCATAATGAACTTGGTTTTTCTTTTTGAAATTAAGGATGATGCCTTGTTTTTGCATGTAATTGTTTAGCTGAAAAAACAAATTGATGGCTCGTTATATGCTTGTGCAATTGTCTTCTGTTTGGCTTATCCCGCATGGCCCATATTGAATGCATTTTGTTCTGTTTCCCTCTTTCTTTTTCTTTTCTGTAGGATGTGAGAGTTGAGCAGGATATTCGACAAGGCATTTTCTTGTTGCTTGTCACTGTTGACTGCAACTAAAACACCTAATTACTTATTGATATTTGTCATTGCAGCTTTGGTCCATATACGCAGCTGGTAACACAGTGCCAATTCCTTTTCTGAGGGCAACTGATATTTCCCCTATTGCTCTCTTGTCGGACAATGCACTAGGAGCCATGCAGCAGGATGACAAAGGAACTGTAGCAGTGGAAGCAGTGCAGGAGCTTTTTACGGGTGATGGCCAGTCCAAAAAACGAAGGGGACAAAATGAGGTTAGACCCTTTTCTCTTGTATCTGCAACTGTGTGCCGTATTTTTGTGGGTCTGAAAGCCTATTTGATGTTGCAGATGCCCCTCCCTACAAGTGTCTACCAAAGGCTCACTTCAAGTTCCACGCTAATGAATCTGGGTCAGGCTTTAGCTTACCACAAAATGTATGATTTCATCCTTCAACTGTACACTTACTCGGTTAACTTCTGGCATGTTAATTTTCTGTAGCATCCTCTATCAAACTGCTCGTGTAACATGTGAAATTTGAGATTCCTAGTGGACCACACACCGTAATTCTTAATTTCTGCCTGTATCAAGTGTTGCCACTTTAAAGTTGTTTTTTGAAGCAAGAATTTGTGTTCATACATAGCTGCTTTTATAAAAAGTCTTGTTCACTTTAACCTGCTCACGATCGTGTATTCTGTTTGTTGCAGGTGTTATGAAGAGATGCCACTTCAAGAGTTGCATGCAACACAAGAGCAACAGACCATTCAAAATCTATGTGATACACTTCGAACTATACTTCGTTTGTAGATAACAACATTATGCTGAAAAGAAGAAAGAAAAATGCTCTCTTTCAATTTATTTTTTCAGAACTGTAGCAGCACCTTTGTAAAGGTTTTGAGGGAGGCGCCAAAAGTGAAAGGCGAAGGGTACTGATTGGTCTTCGTGTACATTACATAGGTATAAGTCAAAATTTGTGTTGCACTTGCTTGCGACTCAGTTAAATGTTCTGAATGTTACTCATTTCCAAACATTTGTGGGGTGTATTCCCTTCCATCCTCAATCTATTCTCCCCGAAAACTTAACATACGGTTCTATGGGAAGTACATGAAATAATTCTAAATGGAGATTAAGATTGTAAAAAAAAATTAAATGATGATTAACTGCAAATCCAAGTAATCCCTTCTCGCATATTTCAATGTGGACAATTCTACTACAGTCATGGCAGCATTTGCTTTCATTCATTTCCCTTAATTATGCGGTGCTTTTTATCAGTGGAAAACTCATAATAGCAATGTTATATATAGCTATACTCTACTGGTTAGGAGTCTGAGAAGGTTTGGTTCGGATCTGTTGTCTAGCTTGGCTCATAAACTTGCTTATTATTTTTAATTATTTTTTTAAATTCATTTACTTGTGGGCCAAATTAGGTTTAGGCCTTATGGATCGTGTTAATTTTTTTTTATGTTGGTTTAGCTTAAACCATGAGTTTGTACGTCTCGCATTAGGTGCGGTTGTATGCAATGTTGTAATAAATGTCAATATGATGATATAGTGCCAGGGGATGTAGCTCAAATGGTAGAGCGCTCGCTTTGCATGCGAGAGGTACAGGGTTCGATCCCCTGCATCTCCATATTTTATTAAGCTATTTTGTCAAATAATTATTATTAATCATGTTAGTGATGTGGCCCATTGGGATTTCGGAAGCGGCTGAGGGTTGATTTTTTTATAACAAATCTAAAAACTACTTAAAACATATTTTGCTTATGGAAACTGGGAGCGATAGAGAATAACATACAATGGGTGATGCCAATTAATAACATTGTTTTGAATAACACAACAGGCCCAGGATTATTGCATTCCATCATAAGCTGTTAATTTTTTTTTGTAACGTGTAGCGAAATTAAGTAACATCTCAGTCCGACTCTACCCTCGGATGCCTTAATAACAAACTTGACTTCTCTCTTAATCATATTAGTAACTCAAAACATCATGCAATCGATGTTTGTCACAGTAGACATTCATTAGTCATTCAATTCTCCATTAATCAATCCTTCTCTCTCAACTCAATTAGAATAGTAGTAGGGCAGATTTTACACCACATCAAATCACTAAAGGACTAATGCGGTTCAGGTCTTGATTGCGTTGTGTGTTTCTCTTCTGGCTCCCGGCTCCATGGCGTAAGAAACGTGCCATCTTTTTTCATGAAAAGATGTTATTCTTGAGTAGTCGACTGTGGATTCTTCTGCCTCCTCCTTTATCTGTTCCATCATAACCGCTTGCCGTTCTAGTCGTACTTCATAATATTTGGCTAATGGAAACAACGGGCAATCGAGAATAATATGATGGGTGATGTTTATTAATAACTATGCTTTGAATAAAACAACACGATCAGGATTACTGCATTTAATCGTAACCTGTGTAGTGTTTTGCGAATAGCCAAATTAATGGCATCTCAGTCTGACTCTACACTCGGATGCCTTAACGAAAGACAACACAAACAAACTTGATTAATCTCCTGATCATATTAGTAACTCAGAACATCATGCAATCGATGTTTGTAACAATAGACATTCATTAATCATTAGGATAGTAGTAGAGCGGATAACTAAAAATAATGGATTTTACACCACATCAAATCACTAAAAGACTATGACTATAGCTTCAAATTCCTCAATGGTAGTTTCATTCCATTAAATGAGTAATGCGGCTCAGGTCTTGACTGCGTTGTCTGTTTCTCCACCGGCTTCCAGCTCCATGGCGTCAGAAACGAGTCATCTTTTTTCAAAAAAGATGTCAGTCTTGAGTAGTCCACAGTGGCTTGCCGTTCTAGTCGTACTTGTTGTTCTTGTATCACGAGGAGTTGTTCTATCATAAGAGCTTGTTGTTCCAGTAGTAACTGTTGTTCTTGTATCATGAATTGTTGTTCCATTAACACAGCTCGCTGTTGTAACAGTACTTGCTGTTGTAACAGTACTTGTTGCCGCAGTGTGAGTGAGCGTTCCATTGAAGCTCGTTGTAACCGTAACGATGCAGATTCGATTTCAAAGCATGTTGTGCAGGGATAATACCCTACAGGAGTCTCTCCTACTGTACGACGTGTTTCGTTAAAACTGGTCTGTGCTTCCGGTTCTTCCCGCCCAAGTTTGAGAATTCGGGGAGGTAGATTTGATCGTTGTTCAAGAATGCGAGGAGGACTGGGCGGCTGCTGCTGCCGGTCAAGACGTCTAAGGATGCGAGGTGGTAGATTTCTCTTCCTAATTGCCATCTCTCCTTAATTCTTTTTAATTTGCTGTGTGAGAAATGTGAGCATAGACGAGTCTACTTTGCTGCTGTGTGTGTATATATATATATATGTTATAGTTTGTGTACATTGTCATTTACCTACAAGGAAAAGGATTGTCATTTACCTTAGAATACTGAAATATCCTGCCATGACACAGGAGACAAGATTTTAGAATATGTCAATTTTAATTGAAATGGTCAAGGAAGGTTTTTTAATGGCAATAGAGTTGTCTGCATGTAGCCTATATGAATATTCCATTTAAACCATGATATCTACCAAGTTTACCCAAAATATTAACTATGAAATACCCAAAAATGACACCATATTTTGTTTTGGGACGTAGTTTCATGATTTAGGGCTCTGTTTCATTTGCAGATTTCACTGTACTAATTAAAATTGCCCAAATCATTTTCCTATATGCTAATTACGAGGGAGTAGGGAAGAACGGATGAGTGTCTTGCTCTTTCCCCATTTTTTATATCTTCCTTCTCTATTCTTACCAGATACATTGAAAATAGAAACATTAAAGCTCATAAATTTTACTAAAAACACTAAAAATAATAAAAAAAAATCATCCGATCATAATTCAATATTAACTTTCACTGTATTAAAAATGGGATCATCATTAAATTTTATGTTTAAAATCAAATTAAAAATTCACAATATTAAAAATTAATATTTTAATTCTTTTCTAATGCAAACAAACTGTTGATTTAGGAAGGTAATTCAAATATTCTTAATTAAAATAAGTATAATAATACATAAAATTAGAGTTTATCAATGTAAAAATTTAAAAATTCATGCTAAATGAAAAGTTTTTATACTAATTATTGAAAATTAACTAATGGGTGATGCTACTTAATCACGTTGTTTGTGAACAACACAAGATGCCTAGGTAGGATTGTTAGAGTTTATCTCAACCTGTGTGGTGTTTTACCAATTAAATGACATATCAGTTCACAGTCTAATGCCTTAACTATAAAAGAAATACGAACTCACTATGATTTTTATCTCTTTATCTCAATAACATTTGATATAATGGACATTCAATAATTTCTCAATACAGTAGTAGGGTTTTTACACTTCACTAAATCACCAAAGGACTATGTCTATACTGATTATACTATGGCTTCAAATTCTTCATTGGTGGCTTCATTAGGTTAAATGAGTAATACGGTTCAGGTCGTGACTGCATGTCTGCTTCTCTTCTGGCTTCCAACTCCACGGCGTAAGAAAAGAGTCATCTTTTTCCGAAAAAACTGTCGGTCTTGAGTAGTGCACAGCGGATTTTTCGGTAAGATTTTCTTCCTCTTTTTTTTGCTGTAGCAGTAGGTGTTCTTCTATCTTGAATTGTTGTTCAATCATCACAGCTTGTTGATCTAATAGTACTTGTTGTTCTTGTATCAAGCATTGTTGTTCCATCAACATGGCTTGCTGTTGTAATAATTTTTGCTCTTGCAGCATCACTGAGCGTTCCATTGAAGCTGTTGTAACTACAACAAAGCAGATTCAAGGCATTGTGTGTTGGGATGATACCCAACATGTATCTCTCCTACCATACGACGTGCTTCCTTAAGTCTTGTCAGTGCTTCCATTTCTTCCTGTCGAAGTCTACTAATTCGAGGCGGTATATTTCCCTTCCTAATTGCCATAAATTCTCTTTAATTTGGACTGTGATGATAAATGATCCAACTTTGGTGTTTATAAAAATACTAGACGTGCTGTTGACCAAAGGATTAAAAATTATCTTTTACATTTAAGGATTAGAAAAAATATGTTTCCAAACTAATCATGTCCGGATAACGATTAGGAATTTGTTTTGACTAGGAAGAAGAAGACAACTGCAGAAGAAACTAGGACAGCAGTTCTATCCTGTACCGCTGCGAAATAATAATTTCCCTTTCTCTTTTCAGCTACCGAGAGATCGTTCAAAAGACAATGATGATATTGATTCAAAGGATTCAGGGGATATCATTATCCTGCATTGGGTCATACTCTGGATCATAAAAGATAACGAAAGGGTTAACTGAAATTTGAATAACTGATTAACTATAATTTGGTTACCCTAACAAAAGCGTAAAACTTATTAATGTGACATTTCACAACAACTCTTCCATAGAACGAGTACAACAAAACTGGAAACCCGAGTTATAATCAATGTAAGAAATTTGAAGTTGGTGATGAAAAGTCAAAGTCTATAAAACTAAGAATTGAAAATTAACTGAGCCGCAACGGGGATTAATAATGGGTGATGCTAATAATTAATGACTGTTACGAACAACACACCATGCCGAGACAAGATTATTGGAGTTAATTGAAAGGCAAAAGGGGGGGTTCAAAGCTAATGTTGCAATTACGACACCCAGTCTTACTTATCTAGAAGATATATTATGGCTCCAATTCATTATGGAATCGAGTCAGCAGTAATTTGGATATTTCCAAATGAGATTTGGCTGTTTCGCATTAACTCATTCGTATTTCCAGCACCCAATGCAAACATTTAAACAAGTATAGCTTTTTGAGTAATACAAATTAGGCTATGTTAAGTAAGGGAGTTACAATAAGATGGTAGCCATCACATTCCGGGGCCATTTGATCTTCTTAACAGCAATAATTTTGCTCAATACAGAGACTTTCGAGTCTAATTTTAAAATAATAACAAAATGAAGAAACCCAATAGATGCCAAAAATTGGATGAATGAATTGCTACAAAAAGTGGGGGATGAATTGCTGCAGCAAGCCTCCTTTCTAATCTACACCTTCCACATGCCTCTGGATCAATCGTTGACATAAAATCTGTCAAAACCCCAGGCATGTACATTGCCTGCTCATGCAGTGGAGACTAATTCGTGCTCTGGCAACAATAACAAGGACATAAAAAGCATTATTGCCAACTGTTTATACCCCACTTCTGGATGGATTCAGATGATTACCGGAGCCAAAAATAATGTACACTTTGTATGTTATGACCACCTGGTGCTGAATCAATTATTTTTTCACAAATGGTTTTTGACAAACAAGTAGCCGTTGATCACTCCCATTCTGAAGGTCAATCACCCTTGCTTCCAATCGGATCTCTGTAACAAGCATTCGTGCCATCTCTATAGCTCCCAACTTATCACGAAGAACAACCCATCCCTGGCGACCATACATGATCAAAATTTCACCCAGACCATTGATAACTAGTAGCATCAAAAACATTTTTGAAAAAACTTATCGTACAGAAGACCAAATGACAAATTAAAATATATGTATCAATTCACATATATCGATACCATACTAAAATATAATAAAACGTAAATTTGACGATTTTGTGCTAGGTAATGGAGCTCAAATCGTAGAGCGCTCGCTTTGCATGCGAGATATGCCTGGTTCGATCCCCCTCATCTTCATTTTATTGAGCTACTTTGTCAAATATTTATTAATCATGTTAGTGATGTGGCTGGAGTTTTTCATTGGGATTTCGGAAGCCGCTGAGGCTTGATTTTTTGATAACAAATCTAAAAACTAGTAGGTCGTGAACAAATCTAAAAACAAATTTTGCTCATGGAAACTGAGAGCGATAGAGAATAACATACAATGGGTGATGCCAATTCATAACATTGTTTGGAATAACACAACACGCCCGCGATTATTGCATTTCATCATAACCTGTTAATTTTTTTTTGTAATGTATAGCGAAATTAAGCAACATCTCAGTCCGACTCTACCCTCGGATGCCTTAATAACAAACTTGATTTCTCTCTTAATCATATTAGTAACTCAAAACATCATGCAATCGATGTTTGTCACAGTAGACATTCATTAGTCATTCAATTCTCCATTAATCAATCCTCTCTCTCAACTCAATTAGAATAGTAGTAGGGCAGATTTTACACCACATCAAATCACTAAAGGACTAATGCGGTTCAGGTCTTGATTGCGTTGTGTGTTTCTCTTCTGGCTCCCGGCTCCATGGCGTAAGAAACGTGCCATCTTTTTTCATGAAAAGATGTTGTTCTTGAGTAGTCGACTGTGGTTTCTTCTGCCTCCTCCTTTATCTGTTCCATCATAACGGCTTGCCGTTCTAGTCGTACTTGTTGTTCTTGTATCATGAGTTGTCGTTCTATCGTAAGAGCTTGTTGTTACAGTAGTAACTGTTGTACTTGTATCATGAATTGTTGTTCCATCAACACAGCTTACTGTTGTAACAGTACTTATTGCAGCAGCATCACTGAGCGTTCCGTTGAAGCTCGTTGTAACCGTAACCATGCAGATTCGAATTCAAAGCATGTTGTGCTGGGATAATACCCTACAGGAATCTACTGGTCTGTGCTTCCATTTCTTCCCGCCGAAGTTTGAGAATTCGGGGAGGTATACTTGATCGCTGTTCAAGAATGCGAGGTGGTAGATTTCTCTTCCTAATTGCCATCTCTCCTTACTTCTCTTTAATTTGCTGTGAGAAGTGTGAGTACAGATGATTCTACTTTGGTTTATATATGTTACATCCTTTGTCCATTGACTTTTACATACAAGGAAAAGGATAGAAGCAAGTATGTTGCCAAATTCTGTGCTTCCCTTGTTATCCGAAGAAGAAGAAGAAGTCAGCTTCCTATTTTTATAAAACTATTTTATGACAATTTTTTATTTTATATATTTTAAATATCAAGCATAATTATTAATTGAGATTTTATTTTATTTTTTAAAATAAAATAAAATGACGTATTTTTCTTTTTCTCTGTCTCTTATTTTCCTTTTAACACACAAAATAATTGGGGTAAAATTTTTATTTTTTTATAAATTTTTGTTTGTTTTAATTTTATTAATATTATTATTTTACATGTTTTAGTTTAGATTAGATAGAATTTCTAGTGTTATTTTTGGTGAAGTAGTGTTTGACAATTCTTTATTTAAATTAAATTATATTAGTAAATTGTTAACATTAAGACTTTAAATTCTCCATTAATCAATCTTCTTTCTTCATCTTAATTAGGATAGTAGTAGAGCGGATAACTAAAAATAATGGATTTTACACCACATCAAATCACTAAAAGACTATGACTATTGCTTCAAATTCCTCAATGGTAGGTTCATTCCATTAAATGAGTAATGCGGCTCAGGTCTTGACTGCGTTGTCTGTTTCTGCACTGGCTTCCAGCTCCATGGCGTCAGAAACGAGTCATCTTTTTTCAAAAAAGATGTCAGTCTTGAGTAGTCCACAGTGGCTTGCCGTTCTAGTCGTACTTGTTGTTCTTGTATCATGAGGAGTTGTTCTATCATAAGAGCTTGTTGTTCCAGTAGTAACTGTTGTTCTTGTATCATGAATTGTTGTTCCATCAACACAGCTCGCTGTTGTAACAGTACTTGCTGTTGTAACAGTACTTGTTGCCGCAGTGTGAGTGAGCGTTCCATTGAAGCTCGTTGTAACCGTAACGATGCAGATTCGATTTCAAAGCATGTTGTGCAGGGATAATACCCTACAGGAGTCTCTCCTACTGTACGACGTGTTTCGTTAAAACTGGTCTGTGCTTCCGGTTCTTCCCGCCCAAGTTTGAGAATTCGGGGAGGTAGATTTGATCGTTGTTCAAGAATGCGAGGAGGACTGGGCGGCTGCTGCTGCCGGTCAAGACGTCTAAGGATGCGAGGTGGTAGATTTCTCTTCCTAATTGCCATCTCTCCTTGGTTCTCTTTAATTTGCTGTGCGAGAAATGTGAGCATAGATGAGTCTACTTTGCTCTGTGTGTGTATATATATATATATATGTTATAGTTTGTGTACATTGTCATTTACCTACAAGGAAAAGGATTGTCATTTACCTTAGAATACTGAAATATCCTGCCATGACACAGGAGACAAGATTTTAGAATATGTCAATTTTAATTGAAATGGTTAAGGATGGTTTTTTAATGGCAATAGAGTTGTCTGCATGTAGCCTATTTGAATATTCCATTTAAACCATGATATCTACCAAGTTTACCCAAAATATTAACTATGAAATACCCAAAAATGACACCATATTTTGTTTTGGGACGTAGTTTCGTGATTTAGGGCTCTGCTTCTCTTCTGGCTTCCAACTCCACGGCGTAAGAAAAGAGTCATCTTTTTCCAAAAAAACTGTCGGTCTTGAGTAGTGCACAGCGGATTTTTCTGTAAGATTTTCTTCCTCTTTTTTTTGCTGTAGCAGTAGGTGTACTTCTATCTTGAATTGTTGTTCAATCATCACAGCTTGTTGATCTAATAGTACTTGTTGTTCTTGTATCGAGCATTGTTGTTCCATCAACATGGCTTGCTGTTGTAATAATTTTTGCTCTTGCAGCATCACTGAGCGTTCCATTGAAGCTGTTGTAAATACAACAAAGCAGATTCAAGGCATTGTGTGTTGGGATGATACCCAACATGTATCTCTCCTACCATACGACGTGCTTCCTTAAGTCTTGTCAGTGCTTCCATTTCTTCCTGTCGAAGTCTACTAATTCGAGGTGGTGTATTTCCCTTCCTAATTGACATAAATTCTCTTTAATTTGGATTGTGAATATAAATGATCCAACTTTGGTGTTTATAAAAATACTAGACGTGCTGTTGACCAAAGGATTAAAAATTATCTTTTACATTTAAGGATTAGAAAAAATATGTTTCCAAACTAATTATGTCCGGATAACGATTAGGAATTTGTTTTGACTAGGAAGAAGAAGACAACTGCAGAAGAAACTAGGACAGCAGTTCTATCCTGTACCGCTGCGAAATAATAATTTCCCTTTCTCTTTTCAGCTACCGAGAGATCGTTCAAAAGACAATAATGATATTGATTCAAAGGATTCAGAGGATATCATTATCCTACATTGGGTCATACTCTGGATCATAAAAGATAACGAAAGGGTTAACTGAAATTTGAATAACTGATTAACTATAATTTGGTTATCTTAACAAAAGCGTAAAACTTGTTAATGTGACATTTCACAACTCTTCCATAGAACGAGTACAACAAAACTGGAAACTCGAGTTATAATCAATGTAAGAAATTTGAAGTTGGTGATGAAAAGTCAAAGTCTATAAAACTAAGAATTGAAAATTAACTGAGCCGCAACGGGGATTAATAATGGGTGATGCTAATAATTAATGACACTGTTACGAACAACACAACATGCCGAGACAAGATTATTGGAGTTAATTGAAAGGCAAAAGAGGGGGATTCAAAGCTAATGTTGCAATTACGACACCCAGTCTTACTTATCTAGAAGATATATTATGGCTCGAATTCATTATGGAATCGAGTCGGCAGTTATTTGGATAGTTCCAAATGAGATTTGGCCGTTTCGCATTAACTCATTCGTATTTCCAGCACCCAATGCAAACATTTAAACAAGTATAGCTTTTTGAGTAATACAAATTAGGCTATGTTAAGTAAGGGAGTTACAATAAGATGGTAGCCATCACATTCCGGGGCCATTTGATCTTTTTAACAGCAATAATTTTGCTCAATACAGAGACTTTCGAGTCTAATTTTAAAATAATAACAAAATGAAGATACCCAAAGGATGCCAAAAATTGGATGAATGGATTGCTACAAAAAAGGGGGAGGGGGGAGAAATGAATTGCTGTAGCAAGCCTCCTCCTTTTAAATGAATTACTACTTAAAAACAAATTTTGCTTATGGAAACTGGCAGCGATAGAGAATAACATACAATGGGTGATGCCAATTAATAACATTGTTTTGAATAACACAACACGCCCACGATTATTGCATTTCATCATAACCTGTTAATTTTTTTTTGTAATGTAAAGCGAAATTAAGTAACATCTCAGTCCGACTCTACCCTCGGATGCCTTAATAACAAACTTGATTTCTCTCTTAATCATATTAGTAACTCAAAACATCATGCAATCGATGTTTGTCACAGTAGACATTCATTAGTCATTCAATTCTCCATTAATCAATCCTTTCTTTTTTTTCTTCCCTCAACTCAATTAGAATAACAGTAGGGCAGATTTTACACCACATCAAGTCACTAAAGGACTAATACGGTTCAGGTCTTGATTGCGTTGTGTGTTTCTTTTCTGGCACCCAGCTCCATAGCGTAAGAAACGTGCCATCTTTTTTCATGAAAAGATGTTGGTCTTGAGTAGTCGACTGTGGATTCTTCTGCCTCCTCCTTTATCTGTTCCATCATAACAGCTTGCCGTTCTAGTCGTACTTGTTGTTCTCGTATCATGAGTTGTCGTTCTATCGTAAGAGCTTGTTATTACAGTAGTAACTGTTGTACATGTATCATGAGTTGTTGTTCCATCAACACAGCTTACTGTTGTAACAGTACTCATTGCAGCAGCATCACTGAGCGTTCCGTTGAAGCTCGTTGTAACCGTAACCATGCAGATTCGAATTCAAAGCATGTTGTGCTGGGATAATACCCTACAGGAATCTACTGGTCTGTGCTTCCATTTCTTCCCGCCGAAGTTTGAGAATTCGGGGAGGTATACTTGATCGCTGTTCAAGAATGCGAGGTGGTAGATTTCTCTTCCTAATTGCCATCTCTCCTTACTTCTCTTTAATTTGCTGTGAGAAGTGTGAGTACAGATGATTCTACTTTGGTTTATATATGTTACATCCTTTGTCCATTGACTTTTACATAAGGAAAAGGATAGAAGCAAGTGTGTTGCCAAATTCTGCGCTTCCCTTGTTATCCAAAGAAGAAGAAGAAGAAGCCAGTTTCCTATTTTTATAAAACTATTTTATGACAATTTTTTATTTTATATATTTTAAATATCAAGCATAATTATTAATTGAGATTTTATTTTATTTTTTAAAACAAAATAAAATGACGTATTTTTCTTTTTCTCTGCCTCCTATTTTCCTTTCAACACACAAAACAATTGGGGTAAAATTTTAGTTATTTTATAAATTCTCGTTTGTTTTAATTTTATTGATATTATTATTTTACATGTTTTAGTTTAGATTAGATAGAATTTCTAGTGTTATTTTTGGTGAAGTAGTGTTAGACAATTCTTTGTTTAAATCAAATTATATTGGTGAATTGTTAACATTAAGACTTCATGTTATTTATTGAACATAATAATTATAAAATTATTTTAATTGAAAATTTTTATAATATAAATCTTTAGAAATTGGGTAAGTATTTGATTTTATACAAAATTTTAAAGTTGCTTATTCAAATATGGAATTTCACGTGCCCTACGAATTTATATTATATAAATTATTTGAATTACTAAGCAACCTTTAAAAGTTATAAAATTTTGTATAGTTATTGATATAAAATTAAGATTTTTAGATTTATGTTTAAATATTTATGAATTTCAAAACAAGTGAACTTAATTCTAAAATATTCTTTAGAATATTTGTTATTTTAAAATATCGAAAGACCTTAAATAATTATGAAAAATTGGCTTTTATACATGCTTAATAAAATTTACAACCAATTTTATAATTTTTTAAATCTTATTTAAATATTTTTGAATTTTTTTATGTATTTTTTTTTAAAATATTTTTTATTTTAAATATTTTTTATTTTTTTTCTAAAAATTTATTATTTTAAAAATAATTTTAGACTCAAAATATTATGAAAATTTTACATATAATATTTTTGGTTGTGTTCATAAAATACATAAATTTTTAACTTCATTTAAAAATTTTAGATTTGTAGTGGTTTTACTCAGGGTTCTTAAGTGAATAGTGTAATCATAATCAAATTTTATAATATTTAACTACGCATTATTCTAAGTGTTTTTAATAAGATGATTCATTTTTATAGAAAACTCAGATCTTTCAAAGAGAGTATTAAAAGTAGTCAAATATTTTAGTTTGGTTCATGATAATTAATTTTATTTATAATATTTATTAAGTTATTTTTGTATCATGATTATAAAACTATTTGTAGCATAAACTGTTTGACTCCAATGTTTTGAAATATTTGATTATTTTATAAATTTATTTATACTATGAAATTCTTATAAATCACATATTTTAAAATATTTTATAAATTAATTTATAAATGAATTTTTTTAAATTTTTTTTAAAATTTTATTAAATTTCTTTTAAGTAAAATTAATACAAGTCACTGTGCTATAAAATGATTTTTATTTGATTAACTAAAATGAAATGATTCTTATATGATTAATTGAAATAAAATCATTTGGCTCTTCTACCTATGGTATTATAATTATTATTTTGATTCAAGTCAATTATATCGATATATTTGTCAGTTTGGACTAGTTGGTATTTTTCTCCAAGTGTACGTATGATTATTATTTTGTTAATTGATCAAGTTATCAAAGGTATAGATGACACTATATGGCGAGCAATTGAAATATCCTTTTTTGTAATAAATATTTTATAAATTTTTATATTTCATGAAATATGATTTGATATGCTATCTTATAAAAAATTTTAAATGTATAATTTTTATTTATTTATTTTTTTAAAATTTGAAACAATACATTTGTATGATATTTAAATAAAAAAAATTTGTTAATCTTATTATGTATTTGAAAATAAAGAAACTCGTATATTTATTATAACTATTATTATTTATCTGCTTAATTGACTCATCTCTTATCTTCACTTTTTGTAGAATAAATTGTGTAGTGTGTTGAGTATATAGCTCGAATTAGTCGATACCTTTGGAGATTTTTATTTGTTTGTGTCATAAATAATGAAAAATTTTGTGATGTATTTATCAGAAATTTTAAACCTATATCATGAAGATTTGTGTGGCCTAATTTGACATGTGCAATGTGTGTTGGATTTGGTATTTGTATATCTTCACTGTAAAATATTGATCATGTTAGTGATTTGAGTGGAGTTTTTCATTGATTTGGCAAGCATATGAGGCTTAATTTTTTGATATTTCCTTGTGGCTTGTGCATTAATAAACGTGCTTTCTTCCATCTAAAAAGTAGGTGGTCATGAGAACTTCATAATATTTGGCTAATGGAAACAACGGGCAATGGAGAATAATATGATGGGTGATGTTTATTAATAACTATGCTTTGAATAAAACAACACGATCAGGATTACTGCATTTAATCGTAACCTGTGTAGTGTTTTGCGAATAGCCAAATTAATGGCATCTCAGTCTGACTCTACACTCGGATGCCTTAACGAAAGACAACACAAACAAACTTGATTAATCTCCTGATCATATTAGTAACTCAGAACATCATGCAATCGATGTTTGTAACAATAGACATTCATTAATCATTAGGATAGTAGTAGAGCGGATAACTAAAAATAATGGATTTTACACCACATCAAATCACTAAAAGACTATGACTATAGCTTCAAATTCCTCAATGGTAGTTTCATTCCATTAAATGAGTAATGCGGCTCAGGTCTTGACTGCGTTGTCTGTTTCTCCACCGGCTTCCAGCTCCATGGCGTCAGAAACGAGTCATCTTTTTTCAAAAAAGATGTCAGTCTTGAGTAGTCCACAGTGGCTTGCCGTTCTAGTCGTACTTGTTGTTCTTGTATCACGAGGAGTTGTTCTATCATAAGAGCTTGTTGTTCCAGTAGTAACTGTTGTTCTTGTATCATGAATTGTTGTTCCATTAACACAGCTCGCTGTTGTAACAGTACTTGCTGTTGTAACAGTACTTGTTGCCGCAGTGTGAGTGAGCGTTCCATTGAAGCTCGTTGTAACCGTAACGATGCAGATTCGATTTCAAAGCATGTTGTGCAGGGATAATACCCTACAGGAGTCTCTCCTACTGTACGACGTGTTTCGTTAAAACTGGTCTGTGCTTCCGGTTCTTCCCGCCCAAGTTTGAGAATTCGGGGAGGTAGATTTGATCGTTGTTCAAGAATGCGAGGAGGACTGGGCGGCTGCTGCTGCCGGTCAAGACGTCTAAGGATGCGAGGTGGTAGATTTCTCTTCCTAATTGCCATCTCTCCTTAATTCTTTTTAATTTGCTGTGTGAGAAATGTGAGCATAGACGAGTCTACTTTGCTGCTGTGTGTGTATATATATATATATATGTTATAGTTTGTGTACATTGTCATTTACCTACAAGGAAAAGGATTGTCATTTACCTTAGAATACTGAAATATCCTGCCATGACACAGGAGACAAGATTTTAGAATATGTCAATTTTAATTGAAATGGTCAAGGAAGGTTTTTTAATGGCAATAGAGTTGTCTGCATGTAGCCTATATGAATATTCCATTTAAACCATGATATCTACCAAGTTTACCCAAAATATTAACTATGAAATACCCAAAAATGACACCATATTTTGTTTTGGGACGTAGTTTCATGATTTAGGGCTCTGTTTCATTTGCAGATTTCACTGTACTAATTAAAATTGCCCAAATCATTTTCCTATATGCTAATTACGAGGGGTAGGGAAGAACGGATTAGTGTCTTGCTCTTTCCCCATTTTTTATATCTTCCTTCTCTATTCTTACCAGATACATTGAAAATAGAAACATTAAAGCTCATAAATTTTACTAAAAACACTAAAAATAATAAAAAAAATCATCCGATCATAATTCAATATTAACTTTCACTGTATTAAAAATGGGATCATCATTAAATTTTATGTTTAAAATCAAATTAAAAAATTCACAATATTAAAAATTAATATTTTAATTCTTTTCTAATGCAAACAAACTGTTGATTTAGGAAGGTAATTCAAATATTCTTAATTAAAATAAGTATAATAATACAGAAAATTAGAGTTTATCAATGTAAAAATTTAAAAATTCATACTAAATGAAAAGTTTTTATACTAATTATTGAAAATTAACTAATAGGTGATGCTACTTAATCACGTTGTTTGTGAACAACATAAGATGCCTAGGTAGGATTGTTGGAGTTTATCTCAACCTGTGTGGTGTTTTACCAATTAAATGACATATCAGTTCACAGTCTAATGCCTTAACTATAAAAGAAATACGAACTCATTATGATTTTATCTCTTTATCTCAATAACATTTGATATAATGGACATTCAATAATTTCTCAATACAGTAGTAGGGTTTTTACACTTCACTAAATCACCAAAGGACTATGTCTATACTGATTATACTATGGCTTCAAATTCTTCATTGGTGGCTTCATTAGGTTAAATGAGTAATACGGTTCAGGTCGTGACTGCATGTCTGCTTCTCTTCTGGCTTCCAACTCCACGGCGTAAGAAAAGAGTCATCTTTTTCCGAAAAAACTGTCGGTCTTGAGTAGTGCACAGCGGATTTTTCGGTAAGATTTTCTTCCTCTTTTTTTTGCTGTAGCAGTAGGTGTTCTTCTATCTTGAATTGTTGTTCAATCATCACAGCTTGTTGATCTAATAGTACTTGTTGTTCTTGTATCAAGCATTGTTGTTCCATCAACATGGCTTGCTGTTGTAATAATTTTTGCTCTTGCAGCATCACTGAGCGTTCCATTGAAGCTGTTGTAACTACAACAACGCAGATTCAAGGCATTGTGTGTTGGGATGATACCCAACATGTATCTCTCCTACCATACGACGTGCTTCCTTAAGTCTTGTCAGTGCTTCCATTTCTTCCTGTCGAAGTCTACTAATTCGAGGCGGTATATTTCCCTTCCTAATTGCCATAAATTCTCTTTAATTTGGACTGTGATGATAAATGATCCAACTTTGGTGTTTATAAAAATACTAGACGTGCTGTTGACCAAAGGATTAAAAATTATCTTTTACATTTAAGGATTAGAAAAAATATGTTTCCAAACTAATTATGTCCGGATAACGATTAGGAATTTGTTTTGACTAGGAAGAAGAAGACAACTGCAGAAGAAACTAGGACAGCAGAACTATCCTGTGGCGCTGCGAAATAATAATTTCCCTTTCTCTTTTCAGCTACCGTGAGACCGTTCAAAAGACAATGATGATATTGATTCAAAGGATTCAGAGGATATCATTATCCTACATTGGTTTATACTCTGGATCATAAAAGATGACGAAAGGGTTAACTGAAATTTGAATAACTGATTAACTATAATTTGGTTACCCTAACAAAAGCGTAAAACTTATTAATGTGACATTTCACAACAACTCTTCCATAGAACGAGTACAACAAAACTGGAAACCCGAGTTATAATCAATGTAAGAAATTTGAAGTTGGTGATGAAAAGTCAAAGTCTATAAAACTAAAAATTGAAAATTAACTGAGCCGCAACGGGGATTAATAATGGGTGATGCTAATAATTAATGACACTGTTACGAACAGCACAACATGCCGAGACAAGATTATTGGAGTTAATTGAAAGGCAAAAGAGGGATTCAAAGCTAATGTTGCAATTACGACACCCAGTCTTACTTATCCAGAAGATATATTATGGCTCCAATTCATTATGGAATCGAGTCAGCAGTAATTTGGATATTTCCAAATGAGATTTGGCTGTTTCGCATTAACTCATTCGTATTTCCAGCACCCAATGCAAACATTTAAACAAGTATAGCTTTTTGAGTAATACAAATTAGGCTATGTTAAGTAAGAGAGTTACAATAAGATGGTAGCCATCACATTCCGGGGCCATTTGATCTTCTTAACAGCAATAATTTTGCTCAATACAGAGACTTTCGAGTCTAATTTTAAAATAATAACAAAATGAAGAAACCCAAAGGATGCCAAAAATTGGATGAATGAATTGCTACAAAAAGGGGGGATGAATTGCTGCAGCAAGCCTCCTTTCTAATCTACACATTCCACATGCCTCTGGATCAATCGTTGACATAAAATCTGTCAAAACCCCAGGCATGTACATTGCCTGCTCATGCAGTGGAGACTAATTCGTGCTCTGGCAACAATAACAAGGACATAAAAAGCATTATTGCCAACTGTTTATACCCCACTTCTGGATGGATTCAGATGATTACCAGAGCCAAAAATAATGTACACTTTGTATGTTATGACCACCTGGTGCTGAATCAATTATTTTTTCACAAATGGTTTTTGACAAACAAGTAGCCGTTGATCACTCCCATTCTGAAGGTCAATCACCCTTGCTTCCCATCGGATCTGTGTAACAAGCATTCGTGCCATCTCTATAGCTCCCAACTTATCACGAAGAACAACCCATCCCTGGCGACCATACATGATCAAAATTTCACCCAGACCATTGATAACTAGGTGCATCAAAAACATTTTTGAAAAAACTTATCGTACAGAAGACCAAATGAGTACAACAGCATGCACCAGCAATTATTACAAGTGATGAAGCAGCTGAAAACTTGCCAAAGAGAAAATTTCCTTTTTGGCTTTTGTTTAGAAACAATAAACTAGAAAAATAAAGGAGTGGCAGGTTGCTGATTGGTTTCAACAGGACAAAGGAGAAAATGGGACATAACTTCTCTGAATGTTGAAAAAGCACCATAACAATTGAAGTAAATAACTTTGTAGGTCACACCATAATGTTCAAGCATAAGCATTTGCATAACAAATCAATAGACAGAATGCAACAAAAATACCTCAGGCCGTAGAATTCTATCCATCTCCAAAAATAAATCCATTGGATCACACCTCTCCGAAGAGAGATGTGAAATGAGTTCGTTTGCATGAAGCATGTCATATGTTCGCGGGTAAGTGGGGAAGGGTTCACACCTGTGCTCAAACAGAAAGATAAACTCAGTGAACCTATTTGCTGATGTGAGACAGCATCTTTCAACACCATTTTTTAATTTAAAATTAACATACAACAAAACATTTAGGATATAGAGCCTAAAATTAAACAAAATTTCACCTAACCAGAATTGAGGTCGAATGTTTAAAATTCGACTTAAACATGCCCTTATTGAGGTCCTCAGAAAATACATACCACTGAGATACGGACATCAAAGAAAGGATCAAACTTCATCATCATTGGACAGATCTCAATTTCTTAAATCCTCCTATAATAGGAGGATTTATGGTTTATATTTTACTTTAACTTTTATCAATTGAGAGAAAGTTAAAGCAAGTACAGAAGTAAACAAAAAGGAACTACAGATGAATAGTAGGCAACATAATCTCAAAAGATTTCAAATTTTTTTCAAATACAGTCAAACCATTAAAAAATAAATGATTTGATCCAAAAACCTTTCTTGGAATATTGTTTAGGAAAACCTAAGAAGACACAAAATTGTTATTTTACATTTTTTCATCCAAGATAACGTCTACAAAACTCATGATAACATTTCTTGACCGCCACACCTCAAAGAAACTTACTAACATCACACTTCAAAAAACTTATTTCATAAAACATTAAATTTACCAATCATGCAGAACTCCCGCAAAACCTTGATCGAGTATGAGAGGAAGTGTATTTCGGGCATTGACAGGCACAACATTCATCACCCAAACAGATTTTTTCTCCTCCAAAAATGCAGCATTTAAACCCCCAAAATGAGTATTCATGTCCATCACATTGCGTATCATGTTAAATGGAGGTAATGGATCTTCATCACCTGGCCTCTTAGGGTGGTCAGAGAAAATTAAGGGTGTAAGCAAAGACCAGTAATTTTTCAGAGCTGACCTCCAGACATGCAAGTCTTCAGAAAAATCTTCAGGCTTAACTCCTGCAATGATGAAATTGCATCAATAAACTAACACAGCAACAGGATATAAATAAGGCATTAACACACAAGCTGCACAGTAACACAACTGAAACAAAATGTTGGAAAAAAATCATCTTGAAACAATACTTTCCATGAACTTCGAGCTCTGCTGAGCTCAGCTGGGAACCAGAGGACCTGTTCCGAATGGAAATCCACCGTTGGCTGGTTGTCCCACTAATACATGACACAAGGGGCTGATAGTATGTTACAGCATCATGTCCTTCTTTACAAGGTGGTATACCGTGCTTGCTATATTAAAGAAAAAATAAAGAATAATCAATACAGTTTTCAGCATAAAGCCATAAATTTGAGAAAGAAATGGGTAAACTTCTCACATAAAGATGGTTCAAATAACAAGGAATACAGGTAGTTACTTAAGTTTAAAAACCTACCCAATGCGGATAATAAAACAAAAATAAGAATAATAGAAGAGCACTTATTGTTATTACTATCTCACCGAGAGGCATAGCAATGTGCATCAACAGTCTTTTGCCAAATGAAAGTCTCATCTTGCTGAGCGATAAGACTCCAACAGATTTTTTCAGCGAATTCTTCCATTGGTTTTAGAACATTTTTCTTCTTCATGCTTGATGAACTTCCATGTGTTTTGCTTGCAGGCGAGGTTAAAACAAAGTAACCTCCAGGCTTAAGTAACCGGTCCACTTCTAAAAGGAGAATGCCATCTGTTTTGTGGTTAGAAGCAAAGCAATGAGATTCTCAGAAGCAAGCAACACAAATAAAAAAATCATTAAAAAATAATAATTAGGACTTAAATCTACCAAATGGACTTCCAAAATTACATTCATTACAATTTCAAGCATGCATGCAGTAGAACATTACAGAAAAACTAAGTGTTCTGTAATTCCTGGGAGGTAAGCAATTTCTGTAATTCCATCGCTCAGATGTATACTCTATATTTTCCAATGTTTTTTGTTCTTTCCTTTTAGTTTTTTTATTACCTGGCCAATATATTTGCATCTCACAACTTTTGATAAGCCAATACTGCACAAAAAACAATCTAAATTGATGTAATATGTATCAAAATCCAATATCATAGCAGCACCAATTGTATGATTGCAAATAATTCATGAAGGAAACAATTTCCTATACACATTGAACTAATATTGCCGACAGTGGAATTGGAGACAAGATCGTTAGAAATGGCATGTTTTCAGCACAAAAGTTCAGAACTGGTTCACTACATGTTGATAACATTAAAATAATGAATGGGAAAAAGAAATACAAAGAATTTCAAAGAATCTTGAATATTAATGAACAGTAAATAATTTCAGTTCAGAGAAAAAGAATCATAAGATTTTAGCCGATAATACAGCTGCTGCCAAATATACTGACAGTCCAAAAATGCTGCTTCCAGTTTGAATGCTTAACATTCGGTCTGGCCAAGTTATCAAAAAGACAGAATTCTTAACCTATATAGCAGTCTTGTGGAGGCAAATGGTTACCTTTGATACATCACTCCAATGATATTTCAGAGGGAACAAAAAGATTACAAGGCCAAAATGAAGCAGAAATTCAGTCAGAGTTGATACAGTTGCAGTAATCATACAATCCTTTCCATGTTTAGCAGTGCAGCATCTTTAATCAGTGGTTTTTCTCAATGAAAGTTATACGAAACATATGTATGTCAACAGGTGGGCCAAACAATAGAGTTGTGTCACTAAAACTTTTCAGTCAAAAACGATTCAGCACCAAAGAAAAAGCAATAAATTTTAATCAAGCAACAGAAAACAAAAGGAAAATAATCAAAATAGACCCATTTTCCTTTCTCCAAATTATGTTTTTGGACAACCAAAAAGAACACAACAATAACCAATGGAAAACATGCCTACTCAAAAAGCTCCAAATTTACCTTTTCGGTCCCAAATAATCCCACATTGAGCACAATGAACCATTTCAAATGACAATGATGGATATGGAAGTTGTCTTGAGATGAAGTTGCCAATCATTGCTGGAAGACCTCTCTCAAGGGCCAACTGAACTTGGCTGCCAGATGCCTCGTATGCAGCAACACAGACAGCCATTAGCTTCAATGATAGTAAATGAGCACCAAAGCTTCCAAATCCACAGCCAATATCTAGTACAGAGTGAACCTGTATTTGGAATGGGACAATCAAAAATTATGATGCAACCGAGAGTTCTACTTTCCTTTCAGAAAAGATAAAAGTGAAAAAGAAAAAGGCAGAATAGAGACCAACCATATACTCCAGTTTGCTATTTGTACTGTAAACCGTTTTAAGACTATAATGTAGCACTCCACTTTGCCATTGTGTTGTAGACCATAATTAAGCTCTTTTAAAGCAAATTTTGCTCCATATATTAACATTTGTGCATAATAACAATGACATGCAAGGAAAACTTACACCAGCTTGAAGAAATTCAGAATCACTTCCTAGCCCTATCATCTCTGCAACCTGACGAGAATAATCTTTGACACCATCAAAGATCAATCCATTCTCAGAATGAAATGCAATTTGATTCTCTTCCAGTAACATCAACCTAGAAAGTTTATTAAAGAATACAAATGTACACGACAAATTCATTATATCTCATAAAACTAACAAAAATAAATAAAAACTAATAAATTTTGCATGAAGTTATAAGAATTTATTAATTTGAACAAATTATGAAAACAAAGAATATTAATTTTTTTTCATACAGCCACCAAAGAATCACATTTACCATAACTTAAAGGTTACCTTTTTGTCATGCTTCCAGACGAAAGAAATTGTTCTTTTGTTATCTTCACATTGGCACTCCATATCACATCCCTACCAGCTGGCCATCTTAAGGGGATTTTATAATCCTTTGGGGGCCGAACCAAACACTGTTCAACGAGTCTTGACATTTCACAATGCCTATCAAACTCCTCCCCATCTATAAACCCCGCCAACAAATTTGCCGAGACATTGTAACAAGGCACAAAATTTTCCTTTTCTTTGCCACAAAGGCCAAGCTCTTTTTGCCTACTAGTTCCCGATGAAAGAGTTTTGAGCTCCAAATAATCGAAAGCAGCTTGCTCCTTTAGTCTCCTGTAGTTTGAATAAATATGGGGTTTCGAAGTTGAAGTTACGGAGTCAAAGGTAGTAGATGTTGATGATCCTAATACAGCAATTAGTGCAACAAAGCTAATAAGGCACAATAACAACCAGCTGAGTGGTGGTCTACGGCCAAAAATAACAGACAGTTTCTTGAACCAGAAGATTCTCATATCCAAATTGTGCAACCCCTTATACAATATAAGTTTCAAATGCCACTAAATAACAAATCCCTTTAATGTAAATATCCAGGAACAGAAAAAACCATAACCGCCGCAACCTATGATAACATATAAGCTTCTATATATGTTATCGTGAATCTGTACAGCTGCTACAAGCATTGAGATACTCTCGTGTAAACTTATCCTCCAATTACATGCACAGATCTTCCACACGTGATTGTGGCATTAATGACTAAAAACACTAACATCAGATCACCACACTTAACTTTGAGATCCTAATAACAGATCAATAATTCACAAAAATTGAAAGATGTGGAAGAATCAAAAGTTGAAATCCCTAAAAAAACATATCGAATCCTCTCAAAATAGTAATGTTGATTGTGCACAATTGAGTAATGCCAATAGTAGAAACGCCAATCTGCAACAGCAAGTAACCAACTAACCAATCAGATCAACCTGCTGCAAGTGAAAGATCCACCAAATCAATATCACAAAATTCATTTAGATGATTTAAAAACAACAAAACTGAAATATCATTAGCTTTTCACTACTTCAGCAACCCACAAGACCGAAATGCAAAAGTTTCCATTTTTATAATCAACTAATAGAAACCCAGATCTCAAGAAGGAAACCCATTACAGATATCAGATCAAAAGCATATAAAGTGATGCAAAAATGAAAACAAAAATAGGGTTTCTGGGGCATACCAATTAAAGGGTCGTTGAAGAGTGGAGATTCAAAGCAAACAGGGTTGTTCTTGTTAAGAGTCCAGATTTATCAGATTCGAGTTTTTGGGATTTGGGTTGTGTTTGGGTGTTTTATTGTAAATAAATACTACAAAATCAGATCTGGAGAAAACACCCAAGGCTCTAACTTCTAGACAAATCAAACAGGCAAATCATTTCCTCTACAACACAAATGAAGAATAATTGTAATTTATGATATGTCGCAGACTTCTGCTTTTAGCGGTACTATTAAATTGGTTTGTTCTAGCAAATACGCTACGCCAGCCTAAAAGAAGTTTCAAACCCATGTGGGATTGCTTGAATGACAGATGGCGGTGTTCTAATGGGTGAGCTGGGCAGCTATGACCTTGGATTTAGAGGGGAGCTGGCATGGGTGGTTTTGATTTTGCCTGTCGTGTGATGTATGGTATATTCTTTATTCAAGTCTACGATTAGTTTGTATTTAAGTAACAGAAACTGACATTAATACAAGTGGGTAGTTTTGATCTAAATGAGCCAAAGAAAAAGAGAAACTCTGCAATTATTTTTGTTTTAAAGCATTTTCAGCATATCACATCCATTGATGTGAAACATGAAGTTCCTCTTTTCCCTCTGCTTATTATTAGTACTATTACCAAAATCTGACCCATTAGACAGGGGCCTACTTGGCCATGACTCAGTCACCGACTTAGTTAAATTTAATTAAATGCAGTTTGATAGCCATGCTTGGAAGACAACCTGTATTTTAAATCACCGTCATTTTCATCGTGATTGCATTGAAATACCATTATTTTAAAAAAATAAAAATAAATGTGATTCAAATTGATTATAAATACATCTAATTTAATCGAAAGAATATTCTTTTGAAAAAATTATTTAATAATAAAATACTATAAAATATCTCAAAATACTTTCATTCTTGTAAAAAATAATATAACATATTTTAAAATATCATTATTTTCATCAAAAATATATTGAAAGCTCAATATTTTCTTTAAGCGTAAATGTGGTTAAAAATAGTTGAAAATACATTCAATTTGATTGAAAAAAAAATTTAATTTATTTAATGATAAAATACTATAAAATGTCTTGAAGTATTTGTATTCTTGTTGAAAATAACACAACGCATTTTAAAACATCACAATTTTCATTAAAAATGTATTGAAATGACGTCATTTTCTTTAAAAATACATAAACGTGATGCAAATTAGTTAAAAACAAATCCAATATGATTGAAAAGATGTTTTTGAACAACATCGTTTAATGAGAGAAAGTTATAAAGCACCTTGAAACATCTTCATTCTTACCGAAAATAATATAATGTGCTTTAAATTATCACCATTTTCAACAAGAATGTATTGAAACGTCATCATTTTCTTTTAAAATGTATAAATGTGATTCATGTTTGTTGTAACACAACTAGTTTGACCAAAAATATGTTTTTGAAAAAAATTGTTTAGTGATAAAATGCTATGAAGCACCTTGATACATTTTCATTATTGCAAAGAATGATATAATGTGCTTTAAAATACCACCATGTTTTTCAAAGATGCATTGAAACACCATCATTTTCCTTAAACACATCAAACATGATCCAAATTTGCTGTAAACATGACCAATTTAATCGAAAAGATGTTTTTTAAAAAAATCGTTTAATGATAAAATGCTCTAAAACATTTTGAAGCATCTCCATTCTTGCAAATAATGATATAATGTACTTTAAAATGCTATAATTTTCACTAATAATGCATTGGAACGCCACCATTTTTCGTTAAAAATGCGTAAACATGATCCAAATTGGTTGAAAACAAATCCAATTGGATCAAAAGGAGTTTTTGTCAAAAATTGTTTAATGATAAATTACTATAAAGTGTGTTAAAACAACTTCTTTTTATTTTTTCAAAAATAATATAATGTGTTTTAAAAATGCCATCATTTTCTTTAAAAATGTATAAGCATTATCCAAATTTGTTGAAAACACATCTAGTTTGATCGAAAAAATATTTTTTTTTAAAAATATCTTAATGATAAAAACGTGCCTTGAAATATCTCCATTATTGTCCAAAATGATATAACATGCTTTAAAATATCATGATTTTCACTAATAATGCATTGAAACGCTATCATTTTCTTTAAAAATACGTAATGTTACCCAAATTTCTTGTAAATACATCTAGTTTTTTTTTAAATATAGTTTAATTGAAAAGATGTTTTTTAAAAAAATTGTTTAATGATAAAATACAATAAAATACCTTAAAATATTATTATTTTTGTCAAAAATGATATAACATGCTTTAAAATACTACGATTTTCACCAAGAATCCATTGAAACAACATCATTTTCTTTAAAAACGCATAAACGTGATCCAAATTGTTTCTAAACACATTCAATTTGATTGAAAAGATATTTTTAAAATAAATTGTTTAATGATAAAATTTTATAAAAGGCCATAAATAATTTGCATTCTTACAGAAAAATGATATAATATATTTTAAAACACCACCAATTTCACCAAAAATGTTTTCAAATGCCATTAGTTTTTTTGAAAATGCATAAAGTTGTTGCAAATTGGTTGAAAACAAATTCATTTTGATCAAAAGGATGTTTTTGAACAACACCATTTAATAATAAAATATTATATAAAGTACCTTGAAACATCTTCATTTTTACCGAAAATAATATAATGTGCTTTAAAACGTCACCATTTTCACCAAGAATGCATTGAAATACCATCATTTTCTTTAAAAACATGTAAACGTGATACAAATTGGTTGAAAATATATCCAATATGATAGAAAGGATATTTTTGAACAACACCTATTAGTGATAAAATACTATTAAATGCTTTGAAACGCCTTTGTCAAAAATAAGATAACGTGCTTTAAACATCGCTATTTTCACCAAGAATCCATTGAAATTTGACTTGATTATAAAATAATATACTCGTTATAATTAAGTCACTTGTTTATTATAATATTTTTGATATATTGTAATATATTCTCAGAATTTTATGGTATTATATATTCAAATACTAATCAATTTTATTTTAAATATAACAAAATATCTTTTAAAATGCCATGAATATAGCTAATTATAAATAAAAAAGAGTTTTTTTTCAAAATATAAAAACAAATAAAATAAATTTATTAAATTAATAATTGTTTTTATAAACAAATTTTGTGTATCAAAATTTAAAATTTGAACTCGATACAATTATTAACAACCGTGTTGTATTTTATTACTCATTTAATAATTATGTTATTTTATGTCAATTTAAATTCTTAAATTTAGTATCAAATTCTTATGAATTTATCAAATGGTGTCCAAAATTATTACCTCTAAAATAACTAAACAAATACCCTCAAAAAGTTTTAAATTGACACCTAACCCTTCGATGACTAAGCCAAATTTTAAATCAATCCCCTACATTTTGGAATGATACACTTTTATCTAATAAAATTATAAATACATATATATATATAATACTAATCACTTTCTTGTATATATTTTTTAATGATATTCATTTTTTTAAAAAAATTGCTTGTCATAATTAATTAAAAATAAATAATAAAAATAATATTATATGAATATAAACACACTATCATTTTATATTTGACGAATAAAAGATCGAGAGGTTTGGGTTACAATAGATATTTCAAACGGGTTATCAGTATTCCTAAATGGATATTTAAAAGATAAGTAAAGAAATTTCTCTTTATATTTGCCATTTTCTTGATTTTATTAGAATATTTGAACAGATGTTTAATCTTAACAACAGATTTCGGGCTAAAATAGTGAAAGAAAATTAATAAAAGCCAGCGTCCATGACAAATTTAAAAGCCCAAGCATTTTACTATGTGGACCGACCACCTTGCATAAATCCCTTTTACTCGAGGAGGAAATCATCAAATCAAATCCAAGACACACAGACGGGTGAACAGTGGCGACTATCTTTGCTCTACATCTTCATCTTCCACCGGTAAGAATATAATTTAATTAATTGTTTCATTTAGGGCTCCAATTTTATTCGATCGTTAGTTTTCATAAATTTATTCGAGGAGCTTCGGATCTGCAATTTACATAAATCCCTTTTACTCAAGGAGGAAATTAGCAAATCAAATCCAAGACACAGAGACGGGTGAACGGTGGCGGCTATCTTTTCTCTACATCTTCATCTTCCACCAGTAAGAATATAATTTAATTAATTTTTCATTTAGGGCTCCAATTTTATTCGATCGTTAGTTTTCATAAATTTATTCAAGGAGCTTCGGATCTGCAATTTCAAACTACTGCTTACCAACCTAATTAACGTAATGTTTACCTCAAGTTTATAATAATGCAAGTTAATTACCCTTTTTCACTCTTTCTGTTAACAATGATTTTATAATTTTATAATGTGTTTTCTGCTGCTTTAACGTATATGTTTTTCTTTTGGGGTGTATGTTTTGGGTGTAAAGTATAGAGCTAGCTGTGTTCAAGTTCATTGATGAGATTGGACGACAATGGAAAGTTTTTCAGGGAAAGCAGCCTTTTCAAATGGGTGCGTCTATGTTTGTAATTTGCCTGACGGAACTGATGAGAGAATGTTGGCTGAGTTTTTTGGCACCATTGGCTTGCTAAAGGTAGGAAATTTTGCAGGTATTCTTTGGATTTGCACTTTGTGCTTATTTTCTTACCCTTCCGTATAACTTGCCTCGTTTTTAGGTAAATTAGTTGTTTCATGATTCACTGTATTTATGTTGCATGTTTTTTCAGAAGGACAAGAGAACTGGTCGACCAAAAATATGGTTGTACCGAGATAAAACGACAAATGAACCAAAGGGAGATGCTACAGTTACCTATGAGGATCCACAAGCTGCATTTGCTGCTGTTGAATGGTTCAACAACAAGGATTTTCATGGTAATATAATTGGAGTTTTTATCGCAGAGTCTAAGGGCAAAGATGACCAATCCTTTAACTCGGGTGGAGATCCAAGTATTGCTGGTGATTTAGGTGGATTGGAAGAAAATCCTAGGGATCTTGATGGGGTTGCTGGACAAGGTAGAGGTCGGGGTGATGTTTCAGGGAAAACTTGGCAACAGGAGGGAGACTGGTTATGTCCGAATGCAAGGTCTGTGATGTGATATTGGTGAGCAGCTCTTTCTTGATCTGTTGTAGCCTTGTTTGTCTTTCGATTTATATTGATTGCCCAGAAAATGGCTCCTTATTCTCTATTGTGGTAACAGTTGTTCCAATGTAAATTTTGCATTTCGTGGTGTGTGCAATCGTTGTGGATCTGCTCGACCTGCTGGTGCATCCGGTGGTGGTGCAAGAGCTGCTGGTCGTGGGAGAGGTCGTGCTGGCAATGATTTGGGGAGTCATGGCCGACAAATTGGTGGTGCTACTACTGGACTGTTTGGTCCAAATGATTGGCCTTGTCCCATGTAAGCCCTTTTATGCTAAGTTGTATTATCCTGTTTTTATTTGCCACATATGCTCATTATGTATAGCATTTCATTTGCTAAGAAATTTTCCGGGGTTAGTTTTAGTGCATTCTCCTTCCTATGGTATGCTTCTTAAAGTGATGAATTAAGTTTTGGTTTTTCTTTATTTGTCTCATTATTTAATCCACAACCCCAATGTAGTGAAACATAACAGATTAATTAACTTCACGAGTTTGAGCATAGGAGATAAAGGCTTTGTTCTTAAGCTCATGGATTGCAAGTCATCTTGAAAGGCTGTTTTGTAATACTCTGTTTGACAAAATCTTATGGAGGCTTAGCCCTGGTACTGCTATACCAAGTTTTGCTCGCTATACTGTTAATGAGTGCATGCATATTGTGCTCATGTTAAGGGGTTCACCTCATTGTTGCTTTTTGGTGTAGTGTTGGTGCATTGACTGACCTATGCAAGAAAGGGAAAGACTACCCCTGTTTGACTTCTGGTTCAGTGACTTGGATTCACTTGTTTTCTTGGTGGCTGTTTGTTTTGTATGATTAGACGATATATTGCCATCCTTGTTAATATCTGAGTTAAATATTTAATAGTGGTTAAAGTATTTCTTACTGGCTCACTGCATATTTCAAACAAATGAAATTGTAAATTGGCAAACACACTTCTGTCTTTTATGTTATATTGATATTTGGAGACATGTCTATCATGTTTTTGTGTCTACTGCATTCAGCAAGCAAAAAGTTTTCTGTGCCTGAGTGAGGTTATGCACTATTAAAATTACTTTTTCTTGTCAATCCCAAATAGGATGATTTTTCCTCTTGCTTTACGCATTGTAGAATGTTTCTAGCTTGCTTAAGCAATAGCTTAGAGCAGATGCTTCAGTTATCCTATATACTTAATAGTTTGGAGAATTGAATTTCTAGAAGCGCTGTTATCTAGATTATATATTAGTTTCTCAATTATATGTGTTGCATTTTCTTTAAATTTCTTATTGCAGGTGTGGCAATATCAACTGGGCAAAGCGAACAAAGTGCAATATTTGCAACACCAATAAACCTGGTCACAATGACGGTGGTGTAAGGTAATAAATAATGATAAAGTTTTTTATTATTTTTAAAAATTGTTAGCTATCATCCATAGTGTTTCTGATCCTTAATCTATAATTGACCGTCACATAGTATTTTGCAAGTAAGCAGTGGAAGATATACATACAATTTACTTTTCATTTGTTTTATTCCCATTTCTGTATATAAATACAGTTATGTGGTAATGAAAAGAAAAATTTATCTATCATCCACAGAAATTCTATACTTCCTGCATCTACTTTGGGATGCTAGAATGATTTCCTCCTTACTTTTTCCTGAGGGGGAGGGTTTTTTTGAAATGAGTAAATGGGAGCTGAGAGCCAGATATTATTTCTCATTTGAGCTTTGGTTGTCATTGGAGGAAAACCTTGAGCCTCGCTTAAGGTCCCACTGTGTTGACTGTTTATTTATTCTGTCACAATGTTCTTTCTTTTGTTGCTGGGGAGATACTTCAACTTGCATTTTGATCATAGTGTAGTGTTAGTAATTATATTCTTGATACTTAAAGTATAAACTTCAGCATGGATTAGCTGTCTTGGGATGTACATTTGGCTCAACATACAAAAATGAATTTGTGTGTAAAGTTTATTTTATCCTCCGTTTACTATGAGAAAATGGAAAAATGTGATAAATGTAATCCTTTAGCACCGTTGCTCTCATATAAGCCTCCCATTTAATTTCTTTAATAATCCGTCAGTTGTTGGTCATGGTTGCTCTATTGTTGAGCTTTTTACTGGGTATCCCACTAAGATGTAAATAAAAAAATAATTGGAAAATTTTGGATTTTGAAGAATATGTGTTGAAGCCATGCTTTGTGTAGTTGTATGACACTATGTGGTGCAAAAGATCATTTGGTGTGTGGTCATGGTGATGAGGCTCTCCATCCCCTCTCTTCCTTGGCCCATATGCACTGATATTCTGAGAAAGAAGGGGGCAAAAAAAAGAACAAACTACTTTCCTAGTTTCTTTTTTATTATCAAGTGCAGTACATAAAGTAATAGCTCAAACCTTGCCAAAGGTTAGCATATATCACGAGACAATAAACAGCAAGATGGTAGATTTTGTCCCACTATATGGCGATTGCATATGGGGAAATGCTTACACAAATTAAAAGACAATAATTTATTTCTTTTGTTGAATACAGAGAGTATCAAATGTCCTTTTAGTATCACCTTATCGCATTTTAAGATTTAGTGCAATTTTCATTGTTATAGCAGTAATGTTTAGGTGGCATATTTTAATTCTTAAGCTTACTGATCTATATTTTTTTTTCCTTGCATTTTTTTTATTTTTCTTTTGAATTTATTAGATTTTATCTTTGGAAAAAGACTGATTTTTATATAAAACATATTTCCCTATCATACTTTAGATGCTAAGGATCTTTAATAAACTGTGAAATTATATTGCTAAAATTTGTGTATACTGAACAGAGGAGGACGTGGTGGTGGTTACAAAGAACTTGATGAAGAAGAAATAGAGGAAACCAAGCGACGCCGTCGGGAGGCTGAGGTAATATTTACTTGAACTATGATTACTTGAAGTTGCATAAGTATTCTGGATTACTAGTCTTTATGTTCTAATGCCAGGATGATGGTGAGTTGTATGATGAGTTTGGAAATCTGAAGAAAAAGTTTCGTGCTAAAATGCAACAAGCTGAAGCCAGACGGGCGCTTCCAGGTGCTGGACGTGCAGGGTGGGAGGTTGAGGAACTAGGTATTATGACAGTTATTTTTGTGAATTGTTCTGTAGCATCTATTTTTCAGTTTTGGTGTCAAGCAAGGATCATTGAGAGTTATGCAATCTGGAATTATGTGATGATTAGGGGTTGGTCTTTTTTGAAGAAATGCTTTTGTTGCATATCTTATGTTCCCAAATTACCTAATTTGAGAAGTCTAAACAAATTGTATTTGGCTCCTCTAGTCAGGGTTACACTTGTGTGCACTGTCTCGGCAGTTAGTGCCTGACAAAGTGCTGCAATAAAGAGGGATGTTTTGATCTTCACTAACAGGGTTACACTTGTGTGCACTGTCTCAGCAGTTAATGCCTGACAAAGTACTGCAATAAAGAGGGATGTTTTCTTCTGTACTAACAGTAATTACCTGATATTCAGTTATACTAGTACTCATTCCTATGAAAGTATGGTTCTTAGTTTGTAACCCTATACTGAAGGTCTGTCATCATACTCCATAGAAACAAGCTTCACAAAAATCTAGGTCATCTTATGGTTCTTAGTTTGTAACCCTATTATGATGGTTCTGTCGTCATAACCCAAGGAAACAAGCTTCATTAAAAATCTAGTAGTAGTCTTAAACAGTGAAGGTTGATTTATTGGCAACTGGAAATTCAACAGTTGAAATATCAAGAGTTGATCCCCATATCCTGTAGTGATTTTGAAGGAATTCAAGAATGAGGGGCTAGTGATTCATTTTTGCAGCTTGCCACAGTGCTGCACCACAAGGTCATCTTTATTCATTTTGAAGAAGGGAGGTAGAGTTAACAGCTCTGCATATGGACATAGTGATATTTGGTTTCAATTGCAATTGAATAATTAGAATTTACGAGGACGTACTGAAATGAAGAGGACAGATACATGAAACTTACTAATTGACGAAGATCTTATGTTATGACTTAGTTATTGTTAATTGTGATTTTGGTTAAAACTATCAGTGGAGTTTCGAGTGTCGTATAGGTTGGAGAGATATTTCTAGGAACTGCAGCCAAGTCAGACCAGGTCAACATAGAGTTGGTTACATGCAGACGTGTCAAACAGATTCCTGCTGATTGGTTATAGAGTTTCTATTCGGATAAAAAATAAGCTATGATGTGATGGACATGACACGTCTACATGAATTGTTAGAAAAACACATATCAAATGTTTGTGTCAACACACACTTGAAAGTAGGCATACACATCTATTAAGGCTGTCTATTTGAACCAGACACGCACTGGTGAACATGTATGGTATCCAAAATTTTTTTAAGATAATAATGAAGATGATCCAGCCATGGAACTTATCACCATTGGCACAATTAGAATTGCACAGTGGACATTTGCATCGGCTTTTTCTTGGAATGCCTATGTTGATTATTGCTCAGCTTTGTATATGATATTCTTTCAGTTTATGATTTTTCTGTTTTTTCAGTACATATTTCAGTTTCTTATAGATTATTTTTTCGTCATTAATATAATTTTCAATCTCTTACTAAAACAAGAAAAAAAATTGCTTTGGATTTCTTCTGCTTTAGTTTACTGCTTTCCTTATGTTTGAAAATTGAAGGCCTGCGTACTTGTGATAGAGAATCTGTACATTAGCTTGCATACTTGTGATAGAGAATCTGTACATTAGCTTCTCTTAGTTTTCTGTCACTTCTGCATTCTAGGACTCTTTGTTTTTGTTTTTCTTTATATTGTTAATTGGGTTAAGTTCTAGGTTCAATTTTGTATTTCTGGATGGGTCTCTTGTGTTGCTAACACTTTTTATCTTCTTTTTCCCCCTCATTTCCTTTTGAAAGTTGTCTAGTATACTGCTGTATGGGTTTTTTTGTGCATTTTCCTTCAAGGTACTCCTATTTTTTTCTGCTACTTCTCTTCTGTAAGTCTCTCTCTTGTCTTCCTTTAGATATAAAAATGAAGTTATATTTCTTTTTCCTCTTCAAAATAGAACACATGCAGACTTAGCTTGTGTGATTAATATTTTCCTTTTTACATTTTAGGAACACTGTTGTGGTTAGGGAATAGGCTGGGGATGCCCCCAACTGGAGGCGGGTATCCCTTATCCTAATCCTCAAATTCCCTTGAAGCAACAGTTCACTCTATCTTCAACAACCGCTGTTTCTGCACAAACCTCCTCCATCAAAACCACCTTGGCCTTTGAAACCCAAAACCTTTAAAGCCCAAAATCTCTTTCTCTATTAAACCCAAAATACACTCTTTCTCCTCTGAAAAAAGTTTCAAAATATCCAACTCCTTAACACCCAAAACATCATTCAAGTCATCACTCAAAGGGCCTAATTCATGTTTTAATGTATGATGTGTCGGTGGATCTTGAGGACTAGCTTGTCTAAATGTAAGAATTTAATATTTATGTTGGTGAAGATGCTTTAATCAACTTGGCTATAGATTATGTGATTGGAAGAGAGCTTACAATGATGGATTGCATTTGCAATTTGATGCATCAAATACAATGACCCATTTTCAGTGTCAGGCTTGTCACGCCTTCTTGTGCATGTTTGTGAAGTTTGTTGATCTGGACACGTACAGCATTTGTTCAGCGATATGTGAGATATTTGTCATGGAATGTGCCAATTGGTGGGCAAGCAAAAGCGTGTTGCTGATGTTTAAACAGATTCACATTCTTGTGATTAGGTTTGGTTTCAAGGCTGATATTGATATTATTAATTTTTTCTTGACTATGTGTGTAAAGTGTGCTGATTTGTAGAGCGTAAGGTTGGTGTTTGATGGAATGCCTAGAAGAGAGAGGATATCTCAGAATGTAGCAATTTCAGGTTATTTTGAGAACAAAGAATATGTGGCTTAGGTTGCTTCTTATGGCGGGTCAAGTTTATAATACGGGGAGCATGTTTTTATGTGGCAAAATTTTGTTCCCGATGCTTCGAATTAGAACTGGGGGAGGGGCTTATGTTTGTCCTGAGCTGATGAAATCTTGGGAACACAAGAATAGCATTGATCTTTGTCTCAATCAGACCAGGCCCCTGTGCTCTCAAAGAATTTTGCCATCCTTAGTTGAACGCTTTCAATAACGTAATTTAGTGTAATTAGGAGCCTGGTAAGATCTTAAGAACGTGGTATAGCGTCTGTGACTGTCCATACAATCCATTGTTAACTCATTATATTTGATAAGGTGGCCACCAGCTGGAAAGATGGTGGTGCTCAGGCAGAATGGTGCTCAGCTGTGTCACACTCTGATTGTGTATCCATAATTCCCTCTTTGGAAAGCTAATACCTAAACTCTTGGCCTTTTTAATAAAAAAAGACTTCATTTTCACGAGGAAATAAGTGTACTTTGTCAGTGATTTTAGTTGGTAGTCCTTGAATGTGATTTTGGTAAATATATTGATTTGCGGGAATTTGCTAGTCTTAGTCAACGGAATATATTGATTTAGTCTACCCCAAGTTCTTAAATCTTTGGTGAAGATTCTTAAATCCTATGATTTTAGATTTCTTTTGTCATTTGAGAAGGATTAAAATTTTAGTTGTGTTTATGCATTCTAAGAAAGCTGACTATTAAGATTTTGAAAGTTTTCTTGAATTGTTTGAATGCTCTTCTTCTAACTGTGTTTTTCTTTATCTTTTTCTTGTTTTGTTCCTCTCATCTTTTGCTTCCTAGGGATTGTCCTTAGTAAGAGCTGATCCTTTGTCAAACTTCTATTATCTCTTCTAAACAGTAACAATTCCATCAAGATATGACCTGAAAGATCACGTCAAAATATTGTTTAGGTGATCATTTTCTGTACAATGACAGTAATCTGATTGCCTATTTATATGCACATGCTCTTAGGGGCTCTAATTACGCCGTGACGACCTATTCTGCAGCCACCAGTTGACTGCTAAAATCCCATTCCTTGCTACTGCCAAAGAGAATCCTGCAGTCTGCCTTTATATAGTGCAATTAAACAATTATCTAAATTGACTCGTAAGCTGAAACAATTAATAAAATATTTTTGAACCATTTTCAACTTTCTAAGGCCTAAATTCTGCTTATATTTCTGTTTTTTAATTCATGCATGTCATTAAGCAAATTTGATGAACACACCAAGATGTTCTAGGTTGCTGACTCCAAGACCATCGCTAGTCAATGCAAGTTGATTTTTATAATCTTTAAACTAATAGCTATTATGTAGGCAGAATGAGAATGGGGATTGGTGTTGGAACAGAATGTACCTGCGGATATTATGTGTAAATTTAGTTGTTAATTACTAATAATAGATTTGACAGATAAGAGTTTTTGTAAAATTTTGTTTTATTGGATAAATTTTGCATTGTGATTATTATTGTTGAAGAGTAATTCAAAATGAAGTCTATAATCATCTTTTTTGCCATCATAGTATTATTGTTGAATTGGACTCGCACTTAAAAGTCGTTAGCTTTTTTTACGGATAAAAATTATGATGCAGGTGCGAGTGATAGAGATGGGAGAGAGAGAAACAGAGATAGAGGAAGGGAACGGGAGGACAGGGAAAGCAACAGGAGCAGGGACAGGGATCGTCATGATAGGGAGAGGCGCCGAAGTCAAAGTAGAGATCGGAACCGGGGGAAAGGTAGAGACAGGTACTACGATCATGAACGAGATAGAGAATATGGGAGAGATAGGGACAGAATCAGATATCGCCACTGAGTATGGAAGAGTAGCATGTGTAATGTTTTAATGTTTTTCTTGGGTTGGAAGTGGTTAATTTGATTTCTTTTCTAGGAAAGATGGCATTTGATTTTAACTTCTGAAATGAGTTGGCATTTTGAGCAGGTAATGTTGGAAATCTGGTATTTCTTTTGTTTGGTACATTTTTGATACTGTGATCTGCGTTGTAATCTGAACTCTGTTGGCATACTGCTGGTATGGATTATTGGATAAAGGCGTTGCCCAGGTCTGAGCTTTGAATTTTTGACATTTTGAATTTTCTTGATTGTCGTGTCTCGTCTCTCTGCGAATTTTGACTTTTTGACAATCAGTTCTCTGAGATATTTTCAAATTTCTTCGACTAGAAAGCTTGGACCTGGGTTAACTATGGCATCTTGTACCTTCGTACGTGGTGTAGAATATTTGAAACAAACTACATTGTAATCTCTCTTTAAACATCGAACTTCCCATAAAAGAGTTGGCTTGAAGATTAAGGGCACAATTTGAATAATTAATAAGTGTTTATAAAGCATGGGCTTAGCAAATTGTACGGTTAAGTGTGATAGCTTTGCCAGTAGAGTGTATGTGGTAAGTTTTAGAAATGGGTTTGATAAATTTTAGTATATATCACATATTTAAGAATTGGCAATGAAAATTTTGATATAATTAAAAGATAATACTAAGAAAAATCAAGTTTAAGAAAGTTTTGTTTGAAACAAGTTTTTCTCAACATTTTTTTTTCTAATAAACCTTTTTTTCGGTAGGGATACCGTATTTTTCCCTAATATTTCTACATTAATGATTTAAGAAAAAAATTTTAAAATTTTTTTCATGATTTAAATTATTAATGGTTATAAAATTAAACTTATAATCCCTTAATTTTTTTTATAAAATATATATATATATATATATATATATTTACTTTTAGGGTTTTGCTAGTTTATATGTTCTGTAAAATATTGGAGCTTCAATTGACTAGTTGCCATATCATTTGCATCATGGCATCTGCTCACGCTCTAGATATTTATGTTTGAATCTCTCCTTGTAGTTTTCTGCATGCAATAGCACTATTTTTCAATATTAATTCAAACTGGAATTTGGCATTTTTTTTGTTTGCTAACGGTTCACCTAAACACTAGGACTATTTAGCATTCTGTAAACATCGGATTTTTTTACATGTCCTGAGTTAATTAGTACAGTGTATTATCTATCTTCTTGGGTGGTGGTTTAATTCCAAGTATTCTCAATAGAAACAATTCTCCCACTGTTTATCCGTGCCCATATTATAGAAATGTTGCCTAGCATTGATCTGGAAAAGTGTATTTTCTAGTGATGACATGCTCAAAGAAATAGAGTGATGGGTTGTTAGGGAGGGTTGACAAACTGATTAGATTGAAACCGTTTGCAGCTTTGATTTTGCACCAACTTCTTGTTAGTTGCAATTTGAGATCCCGACCCAAGGAAGGTCTATTGATTTTGCTAGTGATTGAGATTTCTCTCCAAACTTCGTTGCAAATGTTTCAGCCATCTGCCCAGACCATAACTTGAAAGCGTGTCTTGGTATGCCTCTGCATTTTACTGTATGATTAGTTTAGCTCACATCTCAGTTGGACTTGTTTCCCAATAAAAATTTTCACCGTAATGCTTTGCCATCTAATTTGTTTTTTTCTTTTTTTCTTTTTCTTCATTTTGTCATTTTATGCTTGAGATTTTACTTGCAAGCTCGCGTCATCTTGACTGATTGTTGCTTTCAACTTTCATAGCCTGTCTACTTATCTTCTTTTGGTGGAAAATCCTAGTTAGTCGCTGTGTAAATTCTTCACATGCTCCTTTAAAAATCTTGTGTCGTGGCCAGTAATCTCTCCAATTCAATTTTGGTTTATTCTCTTGCTATTTCTGCTTCAAATTTTTGGCATAGTTACACTCTGAATTAACTTGAAAGAGACAAGAGAAGTGCAGTAACTATTACCTTATTATTTATTTGTCTTCAGAACATAGCGACAAAACACTCACATAGCTTCACATAAATACGAGGTAAATGATAGCTGTTGGTATCTGTTGTAGTGTATTATGGTCTGTGTAATGTACAAACAGTAAGCAGATAACAAATTAATGTGGTATGAATGGTGGAATTGGTGTTTAGAAGTTGATAAATGGGGGCATTGTCTTAATCAAATCCAAGCTCTCTGCTTTTATATAAAACTTTTTCTTGTATATATATTGTATAGAATATTCAATTATATTGATGCATCCATAGAATATGCTGCATGACTACTGACTCCTTAATGCTGAACATCGACTGTTTGTCTCTGTAAAAATCTTGAAAGTCCAACTTTATGCCCAATTTTCTTAACGTCTTCTTGTACTTGGTTTCTGTACTCTCCAAAAGTAAATTTTCTGTAAGTAGAAGGTTCTTTGCAACTCCCAATTAAAGAATTATATGAAGGGCAGAGGAAGTAAGCTATTGAGTATCTTTCTTTCTTCCCATTAGCCATCACTTTGTGCTCTATGCTTTTGTAAACATCATTGCTCCATGCCTGAACAACGAAAAAAAAAGATTGTAAGTACTAGATTGATGATTGTGTTTTAATTTGATCTTTATTTTTGTCTTTGATTTAGAACAACTACAGAGAGCGCTTTTGTAAACATCATTGCTCCATGCCTGGAAAAGATCACCAATGTTGACAATAAGAGTATCAAGATTAGGTTTAACAGCCACCCATTTGGAATCCTTCATGAGTTGAAGTCCACCGACTTCATCTTGACAAAGGATTGTAAGAAAATCACTGTCAGTGTGGGGTACTAATCCGGAAACTTCTGGAGATATTGGACACTCTGGGTAGCGATTCAACCGAAGAAAACAAGTGCTTTCATCACAAATATCGTCAATCATTGCACTGTGATCGCTCAGGTTTTCTGCTAGAATCCTTGCCAGTAATGTTGCTAGCTTTGACATAGCTGCTGCAAATTCTGTCATCGCCACCCTATAAATTCATAGAAGAAATGGCAAATAGGAAGTGGAAAGTCAATAGCTTTTGCAGTAATGTTTAGATAAAAAAAAATCGAATTTGTACCTTAAAGAAGTAAACTCTCCATAGCAAGCTTCATCTGAAATTTTGGTGAGAGGTACATGGAAAGCTTCAGACCAAGAGAACTGCTTTAGACAAGTAGCTGTTGGGGTTCCCCATCTGTACGAATCATTCAGAAGTCCACAGGTAGCTTTCGCTTCAAAAGGTGTTTTAAACAATAATTCTTGCTCCTTCCTCATATTTCTAAGTAGCTCAGGGCTTATGCCATGATTCACTACTTGGAAGAATCCCCATTCGGAGGATGCTCTGCAAATGGCTTCGGCGCAAGCTGCCTTTTCCTTTTGATCTTGGCTGTTTAGGAGGAATTTGAGGTCAATTAATGGAAGTTGGCATTCTTCCATGGTGATTCCACTCCCACTTTTAAGAGAATGATGCTGCAGTGGAGGGTTTGAGTTAATCATCATTTGTCTGTTGTATCAGATTCAATACTGACGAGGAGTGCAAGAAGAGGAAGAAAGAATATATACAATTGAAGACTGTAACTATGTCTATTGACACATATTTACACGTATAAATTAACATGTCTATGCATAAATAAATATAAATATAAATATATATATATATATATATATAGTTTTGAGAGAGAAGGGGGGAGGGAACAGAATAGGAAGAGCACAAGGAGAAGAGAACAAGGGAAAATGAAGAAACCAAATCATGACACTTGTCTCAAGGAGAGGATTCCCTCTGAAATTGTCTGGGAGAGACTCAGTCAGTCTGCTTGCATACTAAAATAATGTAACACTTAAAAGTCATAGCGTACAAAGCAAGTGGGGATTAAAAAGGATGGATCCAAACCGCCATGTCAATTTTACTTTCTCTCTCTTTGACAATGTGAAAACATTAGTTGATTTTCGCAAAAATATGTTCCTATCTAGCATTAATAATTGTTTCGTTTGGAAAATAATTTTTTACTCGCTTCTTTAATCATCAAAAACCCAATGTCATGTGTATTATTTTGTTGGATCCCTACTTCACTAACTGTATTTAGTAAGCTCTTTCTCTAAAGTTGTGGTTTTTTTCATTCTTCTTCTTCGGGCCTGAATTCTCTGAATTTGTCTTGAGTAATCGATAAAAGAAAGAGGGAAAACAGAATCATTTGACCATTCTCAGGAAACTGAAATAGAAAAATGGAACACATGGGTATGGTTTTCTGGATCCTAAAATAACAACATTGCTGTACAGCAGCAGATATTCGTTGAAATTGAAATTGATTATCGAGAGATGATTGCATTGCACTGCGTTGCACGTAGCCTATTCATTTTAGGCGTGAAAGTCTCGTCAAAGGCGTGGTGTTTGGCCGCCAAGAAACTGAGAAGGGAAGTAGGAAGCATGCGCTTTCTTTTCTTTGGAAAAAAAAAGGTTATGGGATTGCGAAGTGAGGGATCTATTCTAAGGGCCCCGCCAAATCATAATCATAATTACAATCATAAATAACAGAAAATTCAAAGAACGCGAGCGAACACGATCATGGCCATGTTGCATTGCCGCCCGAGGGAGAGAAGCCAAGAGAAGACTCCTCCAAAGCCTTTGCATTTTCATTTGAATAATAATAAATTTAAAGAAATATAAAAGCTTTGAAATTGAAGAATTAAAATGTGATTGATTGTGAGTTTGATGCCGCCCAGAGACTCTGCCGGACAAACAACCATAATGCATGCCTTCTACGTCATTGTTTTCCATGGATAATCCCTATCCCTACCCCTACCCCTACTGCGCACGTCAGGCAGATTCTTATTACTAACTGTTAATGGTTGCAGACTGTCAGATGCTCAAACTCCAGATTATTGTATTATTAAGCCGCCCTCAAGGCGGCGGCTTTTAACTATTTATTATAATATAAAAAGCTTCCCGCTGCGATTTTATATATTTGCAGTATAAAATTTTCAAACTTACTACGCATTTAAGTTTAAATTAATTAATTTAAGAAATTATTAACAACTAATTCTACAAACACAATCAATTAAGACAATGACATTGGCTTTTAACTATCAAACGTCTAACTATCAGAATAGAAAACAACACAATGACATTGGCTTTTTATCTCAGCAGAATCAATTCCATTTTTTGGCTTGTTTGTTTGTTAGTTTGACATCAATACAAATTTATTCACAAATTACTAGAAATTCATTCATCATTGAAAGACAGCCAAAACACAGTTTCTCTTACGCTGCCTTCTTGTATTAATTAAGACAAAATTATCAATTATATGTTCAATGGGAAAGTCGGCCTGGGCTTGGATGGAATTTTGCTTGCCACTTTATTACTTGTGTCTCTTCCCTGTGGATTTTAATGGCTACAGGGAACTTTTGCCTCTCTCTCTCTCTCTCTCTCTCTCTTTCTCTGAATTTTCCCGGGGGATTCAACAACTATGGACCCAAGTTTAATTCTGTCTCTGAATTCAAAAAACCTTCTTTGTTTATGTCCAAAGTTACTGTCTTTGAACGAAAAATACTCCCAACTCTTTTGACAGTCTTAGTTGATTTTACATCTTCAATGTTAAAAGTATTTTAACCATTTTTGTTCAATTCGTTGTATAGAGGTCTTACTAGTTTCCCTGTTCATTCTACTAGAATTATTATTGAGTCTTACTTAACGAAATTTTAATTTACAATCAAATTTAGTAAAATTTTACTCCGTTACCAGAGCTATGTTCTGATACATAAACACGTCCTTTTTGGAAAATAAATGAATAAAACAGCAATAAAACCATAGCTGTTAACCCTCTGCCTTTTCCAGCCACGTTCCAGCATCCTTCACCTGTCACCACCAACACCCACGGCAATGACCGGGAAACACTTGCCCTGCCATTCGAAGTTGATCACTTCTCTGCACTGTTCCTAACTTGGTTTTCTAATGACTTACTCGAGTTTTCTGCCCACCTTTATCTGGCAGTAACAACCTTCTTCTCTTGTTCCTATCTCTCATTGTTGATCATGATTCCTCGTTCAGCAATAAAGGACTCAGTATTGTACAAGAGCTGAGTAAAATTGTTGTTGGTGTACCAGAAAAGAGAATGTGTAGAACCCTCATTGATAGCAAAGTTTATATGCGTATTGCTTGGATTGAATTAATTAATTAGTGTGACTGAAAAAATGTTCACTAGGTTGGTCTTTACACGCATTCGATTTGCATAGTAGTGGTTGGTATGCTGTGGCTGAGTCTTGTTGACATTGTCAGGATAATCCGCAGTGTGTGGATGAAATTTATGGTAAGCTCAATAAACAGAGACGGTGGAGATTACTCGAGAAACGAAATTTGCAGACGGGAAGAAATCTGTAGATATAGTAAAACGTGGCGTGGCAATAATTGCCGCAAGCTTCAACATAATTGAAATGTTTGCTAGAAACTCCAGGGGATACCAGAGTCCAGAAACACAAATCGTCTCAGCAGAAAAATGGTTGAAAACAAATAAATCAGATGCATGAAGCTTGGGCAAGTTCACCCAGCAGAAACTATGAGAGTAATCAAGAAATGAACGAATTTTATGCAAACGTGAAATATATATATAATGAATGCAATACATACCCGCATCCAAAACGTGCCCCGAGTGAAAATGAAAGACTTTGCATAAGCTATTTAGCTCAACCATGTATTTTATTTTATCATTTTTTTTATGAATTATAGACAAATAGAAGCTAAAAAAAAGTACATAGACATGAAGTTCTTAGTACAAAAGTTTGATTATATCAAAAACAAGTTGTAAATAATGTTCATATGAATTTAAAACATAGTTGTTGTTATGACCCTTGTTTCGTTGTTGTAAAACCTGTCATAGTTTCACTATTTAACCGGTTCAAAAACACATTATTGTTGTTCATTAGTCAGATATTAGAACTGGTTACCATGTATCTATCTATTCACCATCGTTCGGTTCCTTCTTTGTAGGGTAAGACCATTTCACTATTAAACCAGTTTACTTTTTCATTTCAATTCACTATTTACCACAAATTTGCTATTTTGAAAATATAAATTGAAATATACTCATTGGAAAGATTGATTTTTCACCAGGTATAAACATCAATCAATCTGAAGAAAACTTTTTGCTAAAACAATATTTAAACCCGTTTTTGTCAAACCTTTGTAATAAAATATATACATGAAAATAATCACTGAAAAAAATCCAAGCCATTGCCCTGAAACTTGAATAATATTCATTTGTTGATCTTGAACCATTACCATTGACTTGAGTGATTCTTTGAGGTTTTTTCTTTTTCGGAGGAATTTGATACGATCTTCCTTTGAATTTTGTAGCTTTCAAAATCTTCACACTATCAATAACTACTATGGCTAACATAATTCATTATTTCTATTTCATTACGATTGAATGGTTAAATAGCCCTACCTACCATACAACTTTACACATATTACAATGCACTTGATAAACAATTATATTCTAAATTTTGTAATTACAAATTGGAACTTAAGAAGCAATCTATTTGTAAATCCATTCATTTGCACGGCCCCCAGATTCGTCCATGTCTATAAAAATGCTAACTGCCTGCACCAATTGATAGTCACAAACGTTATTCTAAGCTAAAATCAACTGAATCCAAGCCCCCACAAGTTGCTATGGAATTAAAACTGGAGTTAAACCATGCACCATCATAGTTAACTTCAAAGCAACCCTCCGGGAAATTTAAAATTACCAATATGCAGGAATGAAGAACAAACATCCGATACCTATAGTCGATTTCTATGATCAATTAAGTGGCTAGACTGAGTTCAGGGTATTATCAAGAGTGTGTACACATGGAAGATGGCTAGCAACTACATTCATGATAAAATATGATTCGTACTGGTTTTTCTGGTTATGCTTTTCAGTCTTACTAATGCATCAGCTGCATTTATATGGAACTCTTAAGAACGAAACATTTTCTCACCTTTCTTGGATCAGTTCGTTCTTGAGTACATAGACAACTAGTTGATTTATGGCTAAACAATGGAAGAAAATCTCATCAGTGTGTGTCATTAGCGAGAATGAGTTTTATGTGAGAATAAGAAGTATTCCACAGATTGAGAAGGGATAATGCTATTCAGGGCAGAAGATTGATGCCACTAAACTATAATGGCTGAAGATGCAGCAAAGGTGCAAATTGTCCTGAGTGACAACTATCCATGGTGCTGAACAAGTTGTGTTTGTTAAAGGCGTATTTGCCCATGGCATTCCTTTACTGATTTGATTTGCTAATCACTAACAGTACATGGAATGGAAAATACCGTGTTTGATTGCTTCTAAGTGGTTCAAAACAACAATGATGGAGGAACTTGCAGTTGCTGTGCCAAACTAGACAAAAGTATACTATAACAAGAGATGTTGATACAAAATGATTGCCCAATTTAATAGTTAGAAGCTGGATTATGTAGTTCAGCAGTGTAAGGCGCAGGTAAAGAGACAATGTTTTTTAGGATTATGGTCAAATGTGCAAAGATAGACAAATATTATCTTATTGCTAGCACAATATTAATATCTAACTAAAAATCAGTGGTAATAGAAAATCTAATACAAATATGATCTGAAAATATTTTTCTCAATTTTCCCCCTAACTTAAAGAATAATTCTTCATAAAACTAATGCATTTGATCTGAGTTCTTGATAAGCATTTAAGAAAAAGTTATAATAACCCATTCAAAAAGCTAATTGGCATGCATAATATTACCTTTCCTATCCGAGGTCGCTCTTTTGACTTTGCAAGGCTGTTTCGAATATGTGAGACAGCTCCCCAGCATTTTAGTGTGTTTGCTACATCATCAAGTCTCAAAATGTACTCCTCTTCGGTTAGAGGAAAGGATCTCTAAACAAAGAAAAAATAAGTAAGGCGTGCTTACACTTCAAAATATGGTAGCAACTCCTAAGATATATAAATAATTCTCTGATGGTTAGCATGATATGAACCAATTCAACATTACAAGTCTTACATTCAATTTTAGGAGTTTCATGATGGGTGTAGATGCAGACTTGGTATTGTAGTAGAAACCTTTTACAAATACTACAATGAGTAAGAATTTGGAATACAATATTTATTCATTACAAGAAAAAGCCTGGGGAGCACCATTTGAGCTTACAACCTCTTTCATCAGTTGAAAAAGGAAAATTATGGTAGCAAAAAGAAAATTGCAAATAAAGAGATTGAAGTTATAGGAGAAAAAAGCATTTAAAGAGAGAAGAAAGTGGGTACGAAAGCGGAGATTATAAAAAACGAACACAAGGTTGTCAGTGTAAGTGTGAACAAGTAAAAATTCAAGGAAAGTTGATTTGATCATACATTTTGCCTGTCAACCTAAACTGGAAAGTCGCCTACTCTCTTCCTTAATTGTCATATCAAAAAGCCAAAGAAGCTTCAAGATTAGAAATTTCTTGAAATTCAGAGTTTTTTCAAAATTTCACACTTTGGCAGTATATATAAACTGGTGCTCAATTTTTCTCCAACAAGGGAGAATGATGCATCTACAAAATAGTGATTTGCTACTAAAGCCTATTTAGTTTTATGCTTTTACTAACTTGTAGATTTTTTTTCATGGATCTTCATACAGTACTCTACAAATGCAATAGTTAAAATAATTTGCAGCAATTAACTTTCTGCTAGTGTATACTAAAATCAGTTTACGGTCATTTACATATTTGGGCATAGGAGAACAGTAATTTAGGCCATTCTTGTATTTTAGAGCCGTATTTAGTAATTAGTCAAGCCTGAGATAAGTTTTAGTCTTTAGCTGATCCTGTAAATAACAGGAACAAAAAAAGAAAATAACTATGATATAATAACGTGAAGTATTGTCTCCAAGATAATAGTACAGTTAGTCTAGCCTTTTCTAGTGCAAATAAGAGGTTAAAAGATTAATTCCCATTACACCAACCTTAAGGGGGTCAATTTATTTAATTTTTATTTGTGAATGGGTAGGGTATGTGGTAAAGAAAAAATAATAATAATAAAATTTTAAAAATTCTGAATTCTTTGATACAGGTATTAAGAGTGTCTTTAAGGTAAAATGAACAAGTACGAATTATCTTTCAACTGTTTAAGAATTGTTACTACAAGACTCCTAATTTTCTTGATATCATACATTTAAGGGTACGTTTGAAATTAAGTTGTTGCTATGGAATAAAATCACAAGATGTAAGTTCAAGTGGGAGTGGGAGTGGTAAATATTAGCTACTAAATAAAAGTCAATATTTACCAAACACTTTAGTTGCACTTTTGAAATTAAGTAGAAGCACAGCAGTCACAAACATGCTCATAGTCACATTAGTTATGTAAGAATCAAATTATTAATAATTATGCTTAAAAGTTTGAATTAGTGTTATTAAACAAACATCATATTATGTTCCAAATAAAACTTTGGTCTGCTATTGATGGGTTGGATAGACACTTAGCCTTTGCTCCTCTTTTTCTTCTGTTATCATGCAACATTTCTTCTCCTTCTCCCTCTTTCTTAACTATTTTCCTCAGAACTTAAAGCTCAAGCAATTGTTTTATAATTGCTCTTAACATAACCATATAATACGTAAATCGACTATTTCCTTCCTAAGTCAATGATTTCACCTTCCAAGGGAAAAAAAGCGAGACCCTTGTCAAATTGTATGACAAAAATCCCTTTTCAGCACAAAAGTTCTTTAAATCCTCAATTTTTAAAGCTGCCCCACAAATTGGATCTTGCCAATACTATAGTTTTTGTTACAGAGATTTTTTTTCATTGTTCCCCAGGAATTTTTGGGATAAGTAACCCAAAGTTTCTTTAAAAAACTGATAATGAAAATACTGTTTCTAAACCTTGGTGTGTTACAAGTAAATATAGACATCAGCCCAGCTCCATCTTGATATCAGAAATCTATTCTAAGAAAATATGCTTACCTGCTCCATGTACTTCCACATGACATTTAGAGCAAGGAGATTTCTTCCCATGAACTCCTACAACAGGCATTCAGAAGTAATAATGTGAACTGCTGAAAACTATCTGAAACACTCCAATAAAAACAATGGGAGAAAAGCAAACAAATTAAATGAGAAAGCAAAACAGCGGATAAAAGGAGTGCTAAAGGTATGAGCAAGTGATTTGTTGTCTTCCAGCAGGCAGCAGAGACTGTCACAGGAAAGGTTTCATTTTCCATCTTAACTTGGCTAAACGGTAACATTCTGTGTTTAGTATTTCTCTCTTTTCCTCGTAGAAAATAATCATTCAATCAAAAGAACACGGGATAAGCATTAGTAGCAAATAAATAAAAATTAAGATAGCCAACTCTGATAAGTTAGTAACTGATGTAGGGTTGGCAGAGTTACGGAACACTCTAATAATACATAATAACTTGTTAATCATTCACCAATTAGCATGAGATTAAGATTTGTTTAGATAACGAGTGGCTCATTTATCTAATTGAACCTAAGAAACCTGGTATGTATCATCCTAGACAACTCCTGTGTTTTAGGTCTGGACAGATTTTAGACCATTGCACCTTGCTTAACAATGTTTTGTTTAGTATTGTTTCTTTTTAGTTACTCAAAAGAAATTCCTATGGAGCTTGTTAAGTACAACCTTAGAATGGTTGACTAGAGATTGATAGATAGCACAAATTATTCTTAGCACAAACCAGTGAGGATGGCTGACAGAAACTTCATAGAAAATCCTACAAAATGGAGAATTGATGTCCAAGAGTAGTCAACAAAGGTGGGTAAATTTAGAAACAAGGAATAAAAGTGGCTAGTTTGAGGTCACCACAAAAGGCAGAACACAGGTGCTCAACTGGCCCCTGTTTGGTACTAATATGGAAGGTTTAAAACAGCTAGTGTTTCACGTCAAATATACATAAAAGTTCAGTTACAACAAATATATAGAGAGAACCATTCTTGAACATCTCTTGAGGCTTCCGCATTCACTGTTGAAGGTTTTACAATTGCTAATCAACTTTAGAAGTATCCTAACAAATTTGAGCCTACTTTTTCAAAGCTAAAGGTACATGAACAATCATTTTATCCCCATCAAAGTCTGCATTGCTTGACCTAAAAGTTTAAATTGGTAGGTAAGGGTTCCAAAAATAGCATTGAATTCTAACATGAGCAAGACAGACACCAAACAGGATTATAATGTACACCAAGCCTAAATAGAGATAGAAGATAGAAGTAGAAATGTATGAAATCATGCAGCAGCAGAGGGATTAAAAATCAAAACCTCTTGACATTAAGAGAAGACAAAGAAAAAGAAGACAAACACTTGGACGTAAAACAACTATACTTCATTTGACAACTTTGATCTTCATTTATACGAATAAGATAAAAATATGCATATGTAAAATACTAAACTACCCTTGCACTTAAATACTTTTAAAACTCATTAACCTGACTGAAAAAAGTTTACTATTTGAATATAACCAACTCATCTCAAATTGCATATGATCACACAACTCTATAAAATCTCTGGGGTATATACACTAAACTTTTACCCATAAGTCAGGAAATGAAATCTCAAATAAACTTGAACAAGAAAATAAAAGAGAAATTATCTTGCAAATTGCATATACATACTTTGTGCACATGGGCATATCAAAACTTACAAATAGAAGGCTCACATGGATCACTGGAAGCCAATATGTATGTGTGGAAAAAGCATTCCAAAATAGTCATGTAGAAAAACAAAGTCAAAATAAGTGCCAAACAAAAGCAGATTCATCTTCTAAAAAATAAATGTAATTTTGAGCAAACAAAGTTTGATAACTAGAATTACAGATTAAACCATTACATCATTAAAGCCGGTTAATCAACACCAAAGACTAGATTGATCTCAACACTGCATAACTAACCCAATGATTTAAAAACTCATAAAGCACACAACAAACCAGCACTCAACCTCTAACCAATATCCAATTACAAATACAATAACTCAATTGAATCATACAACATTTGACTAGCTACATTAAGCCAACACACTGGCATTCAACGCATAACTGATCACAGGAAATATTTAAAAAAATAAAAATTTATAAACCCTTTCGTTTTCCTGTATTTTCCCAGTTTCCAAACAAGGAAATCAAGTCTAGTTCTCAATTCAATACAGTAAAAATTCAAAACAAAAACTAAGAATTTAACAAGGCAATTACAAAGTCATTTCTTAAAAGGGGAAAAAAAATAATATCAATATGGTCTCAATATAACAGCTCAATAAGTTGATACTACAATAATCATCGTTGGGAGATTGCTGTACCTTTTTTATTAGTTGAACATCATAAGACCTTCCATACTTGTTTCTAATGAGAGTTGCGAGATCTATCCCACTAAATGTAGAATCATCCATACCCACAATTCTCTCAAGATTCTCTCTAAGCATTTCACTATTCACCTACAAAAACGAACGTCGCTATAAATAGTAGGCAGAGAATTGTATAGTAGCATTTGTTGTACTCAAGCATGCATGTCAAAGTAAAATGCAATCTAGCACATCAGTGAATCCAAGCACAAAATCACTATGATAAAAAAATAATCTCACCAAAGTAATATCTTGTTTTACTGTCCCCTTTCTTCACCCATTTAGAAGTACAAAAAAAGAGAGAAATTGTAAGTAATTAGATCATTCATGACAGATCATTAGGAGATAATGGAAGTTAATGGTGACAATAAGACTCCAACAAAAAAATGTACTTTCTTTGCCAAAATTTTTTCAACCAATAATCATAAAACAAACCATGCTGCTAGTCCATCAATCAATCAATAAATACTTACCCTCTTCATGAATATATAGAGGTTTTGAAATTTTACTGTAACTTTGTTACTCAATTCATTCATCAAACATTTTAGTGGAAGTATAATATGGGGATATTGTTAACTTCAAGGGTTTTTCTATGTTCACATTTAAGTATAACAAAACAAGCTAAAACATTAAGAAAAAAGAAAGAAGGAAAAGAGAATTTGAGACAATTGAACTTACTCCTTCTATTTCACCCTTGGTAGATTCTTTCTCAGTCATCCCATCTCCTGAGTTATCTGGGTCATTGTCATCATCCACTGCACTAGAAAATATAGGCCCAAGTCTCCTGACATTTTGATAGTAATTACCACCAACGCATTGACTGCGAGAAGAAATCAGTCCTTTCGAAGGAAAGTGCGGACCAAAATATCTTGAGTATGGAATCTTATTAAATCTTCCCCTATAAAGATGGTTCTCTATTCCAACTGACCAACTAAAATGGTGGCTTGATAAAATGCTTGTCATATCCTGCTTTATTAGTGCCATTGAGAGATTCAGAAAATGACCACAACAAATATAATTCACTTACGATATTTATTCAATTCCATCCCAAAGTAGCAGATTGCTCAAGCCTTTGTTGATTAAAGTGAAAAATCGCAGGTGTCCAACTGATTGCAGTTGATTCAAAAATTATATCTAAGAAGTAAGAAAATAATACTCGGCGATTTCACTGTTTTTTCTTTTTTTATGGCATCTAACAGATAAGAGAATTCAGTTTAGCTGCAGTGTTCATATCGACTGCAATTTATCTCCAGAGCCTACAAGTATTCATTATATAATATATGACCTTCAATTTATTATATCACTCTAAGCTCCTATATATTATCATCTTATTCATACAAGTAATTACTTCAGAAGAAAGTAAAGATGCATAAATAAGCAGTCTCTGTGTAAAATTCATATATAAAAGTTAGAATCGCGAAGAAATTATCCTAACCCTGCAATCTTTGGAAAGCATGAAATACATCTATATATTTACACAGTTTGATGAGTTTGGACAAAATTGGATGCTTAACTAAAAAGAGCTAATGTCAGTTCTATACTATACACATAATAGCAAAAGTGAATAAAGAAATTGGAAGAAATTTTATTGCAGTTACTGATAGAGAACCTGATTATTGATGGATGGATGGCAACCCGCAAAACTTTTAATTCAATTTTAGAATTAAAGACTGCAAGTTCTTTCTTTCCTCAGAAATGGGGGCTTCACACTGCACTGCCCTTCCCTGGGAAACGAATCAAATGCTAATAGACGACAAGAAGCACAAGGGGAAGAGATTATGCTTGGCTACTTGTCCCAGTGTACTTTACTGGCATCCGGATAAGAGACCTAATCCATGCACCCACGACTACCTAACAATGCTACATTTCACCTAGCTCCTATATGTTTTCTTTAATTATGAAAATATCCTAACATTATCAACATCATCATCACATAAATATCCTATGATTTTATGCTTTAAATATCATCATGCATCTTATATAGTTTAGTTTCATAAGTACTAAAGGGACCTGTACAATAAATTTTAACACCTTTAGGAATTAATTTATGTGTTGTAACTTTCTGTTCTAAAATTGATGTAAAATAAATTTGCTCACTTATAAATAATACAAGTGAGTTTATTTAAGAAAATCTTTCTCTCTTTCCTATTTTCTTCTTCTCTTTCTTTCCTCTCTTCTTCCTCCCTCTTTCCTGTATCTTCTACAACATCTACTATTTACACATATTTAAATATATGCATGACATTCTAACGCTATCAGTGTCCACAGTTTCTTCCGAAAAATGTATTTAGTTTGAACAGAGTAACATTGAACTTTTGTCAAATGAAGATGGCTCCAAACGTTTTAGAGATGTGAATATACTTTAAGAATTGGGTCGACAGAAGAAAGAGAACAACAACTACAATACTAATAATCTTTTACGGTCTGCTTTAGCAGTGAACGAGACAGACGAGAGTGAGGAAAAGGAAGAGAAAGAATGAGACACAGCAATGAATGAGACGAGAGAGAGGAAAATGAAGAAAAAGAAATGACGACGGCAAACCAATAGGTAATTAAGATTTAATAAGATAAAGTTGGATGTCTCTCTTATTTACTTAATTTAATTTATTTTATTTTTATTATTAAAAAAAATTATGATTAATTAATAAAAATAAAATTTTATTTTAAAAATTTTTTTATTTTTATTTTTTATTAATTTAAAAATAATTTTTTAATTAAAAAAAATTTGTTAACAATGTGAACCAACCCAAATTGGCCCTGTTAACGAGTCGCAACCCAGCAGGCATGTAACTAAAACCTGCTGCTCCAGTTAATCGTAACATGTCTGGATTATTTGTTTTCTTTTTCTTTGTTGGTGTGATTTTTGATCAACTATGGACTTCTAGGAAGAAAAACACAAAATGACAAACGAAGAAGACAAGCTACGGGGAGCCTGGCCGCAAGTTCCAACGACCTTTTCTTTGTTCTTGGAGAAAGATTTACAGAGCAAGGAATCTGTGGAGTGGGTAAACATGGTCTTGGGCAAGTTGTGGAAAGTATATGGAGGTGGGATTGAGAATTGGATAATTGGGTTGCTGCAGCCTGTTATTGATAACTTGAAGAAACCTTATTATGTGCAGGGAGTTGAGATTAACCACTTCACGTTAGGGGATGAGCCTTTGCCTGTCAGAAATGTCAAGCGTAGGACTTCACGTCGTGTTAACGATTTGCAGTAAGTTACCGTCACTTTCCAAAAACTTTAATATGATATTATGCATCGTCTATTTGTTACTGGTTTCTTAGACAGGAGTACACCTTTAGTAGACCCAGTCAAATATCATATCAAACATTGGATATAATGGGGCAGATCTTAGTTTTCTTTATTCTTTTTCCTCAAAGAAAATTTTCATGTGTTGTGGTTAGCAAGTCATGGGCTGCAATATTTGCTGATGTCAATTAAAATCTCTGTGTATAAATGTACTCTTTTTTCTTTTCTTTTTTCTACTTCTATTTGTGCTGGCATGATGAATTTAAATGTTAAAGCTTTACCACTTTACTAACGTTTTCAAGTATTATTTACCCTTAATGTTGATAGTTCCAGTGTTTTCTCTATCTTTTGTTCTTATTTTTCTTTAAGAAAAATGATGTATCTGTCTTGTTCAATTTGAACACCTTTCCAATTTCTGTTTAGATTTTACATTAGTGACTTTAATTTTTGGCTGCATTTTCTAGGTTTTTGACAAAACTTCTGACTGAGGATTTGCCTCGATTATTTGTACGTTCCGAAGAAGATTGTTCTTGATTTTCAAAAAGGGAAAGCAGTTGGCCCCATTGCAAATGATTTCAGATCTGGAGAAATGCAAGAAGGGAACAAGGATTTTGTTGAACTGTTACTGACTCTTGTAGATGCTCGGGAACTTTTTTGTATTTATGGTAACAATAACTTTGCAGTTTTTGAATTAGCCATACATGCGGTACATGTCCTGTGAGTTCATTTCTTTTCTTTATCTGCAAGACAAATGATTTTTAGTTACCACTGCCATTGCAAGAAGTGCCAGTGAATATGTTTGATACGGAGCCTGGGTCTGGCTTTCTTAAATGGGATGGTTTCTTGATTTCTTGACCTGTAGTTTTTCTATATCTTCGTTTGCGTGAACAATTATACTTAGGTGGATGTATTCATACGTTTAGAAAATTATAAACAGATATAAATAGTTGTTTCTCATTCTTATTTTAGGGAATTTCAGTTCTATCCACTATCCTTGGTTAAATGCATCAACTTCCATATTCAATGAACTCAAGTGAATGGTAAATTTTGTTTCCTTATAGTTTGTCTTCCATACGCTTATATACAGGTTCCCTATTTTTTCGTCAGGCAAGACAGATCCATATGTTGTTTTAAGCTTGGGGGATCAAATTATATGTAGTAAAAAGAATAGTCAAACCACATCTTTGGGCCTCCCGGCAAGCCGATTTGGAATCAGGTGATTTGCTTGCTTTATCTATATATTTCATGTAGTCTAAGTCTTCAATTATTAGCATATGTCAAAAAGATGTTTACTTTTTCATCGGAAGCTGTGAGATATCTTCAAGTGATTTATGGATCTGTGAATTTTGGCAGGACTTTCATCTGCTTGTAGCAAATCCTAGAAAGCAAAAGTTATACATCCAAATGAATGATTATTGGTTTCACAGATATAACTATTGGTACAGGACAGGTGAAATTTCTCATAATTGGCTAATTGCCTGGTTTGAATAGTATATTAGTGGAATTGTGTCATTGTACCTTGAACTCTAATATACCTGTATGTAGTGTTTGTTAATGCTATCCAATTCCAGGTTGACTTGGGCTCTCTCCCCAAGATACTGTACCAACAGACAGAATGTGGCTTTGCAAGGAGGTTGTGGATTTTTCAGAAATGGTTTTACAGGAGAGCTACTACTTAGACTAACTTATAAAGCATATGTTGATGATGATGAGGATGACACAACTGGTGAAGACTCACTGGATACTGATGCTTCAGATGTTGAGTTGTCTGATTCTGATGAGTTAGATGTTTCTTATGAGGCAGGTGAACTAGATTCTTCAAATGGAATAGATAAAGAGTCATTTATGGATGTTCTAGCAGCTTTGACAGTGGACCAGGAATTTCAAGGAATACTAGCATCTGAAACTGGAGATAACAAACTTTTTGATAATTTTCCTGGTATAGGGTCTACAATAACAAGATCACAGGGTCCTGATACTGAATCCATGCCCTCAGATTCTGAGAATGTTTCTAGTGGTGTTTTGCTATAACCTCTTAATTTATGTTACACATTTTTTTCTTTTTTTGGGGTCACTATTTGATGATGTATTTGAAACATTTGTATTGCAGGATCAACCATAGTTTGGCTTGTTGCTGCCGCAGCTGCTGCTGCTGAGTTTTGGGAAGTTTGCTCACATCTGAGAGTAAGATTATTAATATTTTTGCTATCATGTAAATTCAATTCATATAATATTGTTATTAACTAGCAGAGGAAGGAAAAAGGTAACATCTGCTGGCAATTTTTGCCTTTCCTTTTAGGGAAATTTTCAAGAGTAGCCTCTTTTATTAATATTACTAATTATTTTATCAAAAAAGCCAAATGATATATATTTATACAAAATATTTTCCAATAACCAAAATTAACCAAAATGTGCACCAGGGGCAGCAATGTCTGTTATCTTTTTGTACTTGTATCATATTGAAATCTGATTTATTTAATAATTACGTCAAAAATTAAAATTTTTTTAAGAATTTGAACCAGGCACAATTACTGAGTAAACGGTTATATAGATTATAATTGTATTACTTAATTAACATATTTTATATATTATAATATTATATATAAATGTTAATTTTATTTTCAATATAATTAAATTTTTTTAAAATATAAATAAAATTATTAAATTATAAATAAGTTAATATATTATAATTACTTAAATAATTTAATAATTGTGTTATTTTACATCAGTATGAACTTATAAATTTGTATCAAAAAACATGCATAGAAGGGAAAATTATCATTGTTGTGTACAAATGTAAAAATATTGAAATATATATATATATATATATATATATATATATATATATATATATTATATTTTTATAAATAAAAAAATAAAATTTTTTTTAAAATATAAAAATTAAATTAACTCACCTTGACTTTGTAAATATAAAGTTTTTATTTTACTAGAAAAGTAAAAAATTAATTACTTGAAAAATCAATCACCGAAAAATCAAACTTTAAAAGATGTGGGAGACAAAAAGAAAAATTATTTTTCGATTTAGTCATTGAAAGGTTTTTTTAGTTCAAACATATATTATTTAGTTTTTTTTTATATAATCAATTAGTAATATGACTAATTTAATAAATTTATTAATAAAAATAATTATTTTCTAAAATTTCTTTTCTTTTTTGTCCTGGCGTTCAAAATTGTATTGTATTTTATTCTATTTGTGTATATCACAAAACATTTCCAATCCATCTGTGGATTGAATCGTTGTTTACTTAATTTTAATCTAGTTCATACTTACTCGTATCAAGCACTTAATAATTGAAAAGCCTTTGTTTTAAGGATATAGGATGGTGGTGTTGATCAAACGCATTGTTATTGTTTACTTACACTTGTATATACATTTATGTTGTACACAAGAATGAATGAAAAATCTCATAACCTAAGGGCAAACATAGGTTTAGGGGTTAATTCAAAACATTGTGAAATCAGATAGGTTAATTTGATTTATTTTAATTCAATTTCGGTATTAAAAAGGTAAGGAATTAATTTATTTCTATATGGTTCTAATCCTATCTGATAGAAAATCGAAATTGAATTAAAAAAATAAATAAATAATTATTTCACTCATAATATTTCAAATTTTTGTACTTATAATATAAACACTCATACTACCAATTTACACACTCGATATTACATGTTTCATTCATACATTTATTTAAATTAATTTACATTAAAATAAATATATTTAATTAATAAAATAATTACATTTGAAATTTTTATTAAGATTATAATTTTTTTTATTAGATTTTTGTATAATTTTATATAAAATATAATCATATTTGATTTAATAAATAATTTATTATTTTATTAATAAAAAAAATTAATTAATGTTTATATCATGTTTATTTAATTTATTTTATAATATTATTTATATAATAATTTAATAAAATTATATTGTACATATATTAATTTAAATTTATTAAACAAATTAACAATTATAATACACACATGCATGCATGGTATAGTATTTACTATTTAAAAAAATATTTTTTATTTTATATTTTATAATATTAATTAGAATAATATAATTTTTTTTGTAAATAATATGACATATATCAATTTTTTTTAGAAACTTAATATTTTTTTATTTCTTCCACTCAATTTTTTGTCCGTATATTTTACTATTTTTGTAATTTAATGTTATTAATTTTTTTAAAAAAATATAATCAATATATAAAAATATATAATATTATACTTTAAAAAAATTAAAATATAAAATTTTGTTAAAAAAATTAAAATAATTAATAAATAAGATTTTTTAAAAAAAACTAAGGCTAAAAAATAAATTATTATGTTAAATAAAGTAGATTTTTAATTTTAAATTTTTGAAAATAATTTTATTTAAAATAATTTTAATTTTAAATAAAATCGTGATTTGAAATTTTGATATATCCACCTTGTCAATACAAATAAGCACTTCAAGATCAAATTCATTGTGGGGATAAGATTGGTCAAAATAGTTTTGATATTATGTTAAAGTTTTAAAATATATATATGTATATATATATAATTTTTCTAAAAGGAAAGTAAATGCAAGACATCAATGAAATACAATTTAAAAATTCATCATACATTTAGTAATTGCATTAACGACCGTTTTCCCAAAGGATTTATATGCCATATGCCTATTTTCAAGTGGCATATTGGTGCCCAAAAGACAAATTCACATGAAATTGAGACCAGCAAGAGGAGACATGCGGGGAGCGGCAATCGACTCCAGCTCCGGTAAAATTACCATATTGAGTGGTGCAGATCGATAGCCAATCCAACCTAAAAGTTCGGGGCATCACAACAAACACAGGCGACAGACGGACACAGAGAGAGAGAGATTTGGCTTGTGTGTTACAAGTTACAATCCAAGCAAGCAAGCAGTGTCAAGCATGTCCACATTCGGCGTAAATCTCCAAATTTGCAGTGTTCTCTTGTCTTATTGGTCCCCTCCTCTTTCAAATTTCCGTAATATTCGCTATTTTTTACATTAAATAAATATATAGCCTGACCCTTAAACCATGATAATAATCTAACTGAACCATTTTTTTTTAATTAAAAATTGAATATTATTATTTAAGAAAATCAAATTGCAAAATGTCTACGGACTTGTATCATTATTATTATTATTATTATTAGAACTGATTCCAGATCAGATCTTAAAAGTCTATTTGGTTCGTACTACTACTCTATATACTACTACCAACTTCACTATTTAATTATTTACGAATAATATTTAATAAATATTACCAGAAATTATGTAATATAATAATTGAGAGTCAGATTCACTGTTTCATTTCAGATGGCCTCCACCTCATCTCAATCTCAATCTCAATCTCATCTGCCATCCATCATGCTGCTTCTTCTTTCCTTATTTAACACACAAATACGATATCCAAGTAACAAACAGTAGTTGTTAATCAACGCCTCATTATCATGATCCCTCGCAATGAAGGGATTTCGTTTCCATTACGTGGCTGTATAAAATAATTAATTAATTATTTAAAAAAAAAGTATTTAAACGACGATGAGCTCTAACTGATCTTGTCTGGAAAAGGTCAAATTTGACAGCTTGGCTGTTAATTATATATAAAAAGACGAATAATGCGGGATTTTTTAATTTTATTTTTAATGCAAACAAATTAAGATCACGTTGTCACGTCACATGGGATTCCCCTGTTCTGGGTGGGCCGGCCAATCTCATTGGCTGGCCTCGAGCTTGCGTCCACATTTTCACTTGTGATCCCTCTCCGATTTCATCAATTCCAGGTCCCTTATTTTTGATGAAAACAACAAATTGTTATATAATTCTGTTTTTCATACTAATAGATCCCGACAGATGGACCTCCGTCAAAGCAGTAGTCGGGGACTAATTTGTTAAAATTACTAAAGTGTACTTTTATTTATTATTTTGCTAAACTTTAGGTATTTTATTTATTGTTATTATGTTATTTATTTATTATTAAATACGTTAGATGGATGATTTCTTACTAAATCAAAGAAAGAAAAGACCGCAAGAGAGAGAGAAAGATTCTTTAGTCCAAAGAGTGATGAGATTTCAGTCCACTATACGCATTAAGACTGGACTGACTAACTGAGTGTGCACCGCCGGAGTTGTATATATATTTCTTTGTTTAGCCTGCAGTCAGGGCTCCACTTCAATTCATGCCAATTCCTCTCTGGTTCTGTTTCTGATCTCAACTTTTTAGGTACTCTCTTTCTCTTCCCTTTTCCCTGTGTTTACAAGTGACTTTTGTTCTCAGATTCGCACTGTTTCTGTTTGGAAACCGAGAAAAAAAATTTCAATTTGATGCTCTTCTTCTACTGTTTTTGTTGTTCTATTGACTCTTAAATCTTGCAAAATTTTCGTGATTTGTCCCAATCCGCTGTCTGGTTACTGTGCATGTGGTTCAGGAAATGTAAAGTCAAATTTTGTTTGCTGGAAGGATGAATATATGTTAATACTAACCAAAACAAGTGAGAATCTACATTCTCTAAACTCTGATTTTAGTTTGGATTGTTCAGATCTTGACCTATGTTTGATTTTAAACCGAGAGATAAAAAATGGATTAAAGTCTTGCTTTGTAATTTCAAGTACTTGGAAGATGAAAAAGCAGGGAGTACATGCAAATGTGGATTTTTTTTTGTGTTTTAAATGTGTTTCCGTCCTTCAAGCAATATCATAGCTCTGCAAAACTACAGTAATTTTATGTTGTTTATTTAATTGTTTTTTTGAAATTTATTCTGCTGCTGGTCTTGACTAAATTACTACAGCATTTGTTTGCATTTTGTTGCCTAGATCTGGAAAATGCCCTTACTCATTCTACATTGTGGGTGATTTGCTCTTTTCTTTTAGATCAAGTTATTTTGCCTCTTAAATGCACATATCAGACAGGACACTTTTTTTTAGTGGGTTGTCGCTACTACTTTTCTTAATTGAGTGATAATGCTGTTAGCATTCATGTATGAATCTGAAAAGGTTACTTCTAACTCTATTGCTCACCACTTATTCTGCAATTCTTTGTTAAATTACTTTCTTTTAGAGAAAAATCATATTTCTCACACGATTTTGCTGGTGTTCTATTCACAACTTCACATTTTGAACTTTGATTTTTAATTGCATAGCATATTGTTGTCTACACATAATTATTTTAGATTGTTGCACTGCTAGAACTCATTCTAAATGAACCAAATTTTTAAAATTTGTTTAGATCCATTATTGACTACTATTTCATTTCATCTTTTCTTTTTCCTCAGGCTCTATCATTAATTTTTGAATTTTGGATATTATATGTTTCTTAACAAAGTTTGACTTTAGGATTTAACAATTTATGCAATTATGCTGCAAGTTATATCTTCTAATACTAATATTTTTTTTATTTTCTTTACAAATTTTACCTTTCATTTTTCTTGAATACTTTTGTAAGTACAAGCTTTTGGTGTATTTATTCTTTACAAAACTAATTTAGTGCTCTCTCAAGTTTATTTGCATCATGAAACTCAGAAACCTTGATGAAGAATTTAATTGTTTTTATAATTACTAAATTTTCTTTTTTTATTTGTTGAAGGGCATTCACTTCCAACAATGTCAGACCTTGAGGCTCCATTGCGGCCGAAGAGGAAAAAGGGGTTGGTGGACATTCTGGTCCATTTTCGATGGATAGTTGTTATTTTTGTTGTCCTTCCTATCTCTTTCACCCTTTACTTTCTCACTTATCTTGGAGATGTCAAATCTGACATGAAATCCTTCAAGAAACGTCAGAAGGAACATGATGAAAATGTCAAGAAGGTTGTAAAACGGCTCAAAGAGAGAAACCCATCAAAGGATGGTCTTGTCTGCACGGCCCGTAAACCATGGATTGCAGTTGGAATGCGAAATGTGGACTACAAGCGAGCGCGACATTTTGAAATTGATTTATCAGCTTTCCGTAACATCCTTGACATTGACAGAGAGAGAATGATTGCAAAAGTTGAACCTCTTGTCAACATGGGGCAAATCAGCAGGGCCACAGTACCAATGAACCTTTCCCTTGCAGTGGTGGCAGAGTTGGATGATCTTACTGTTGGTGGCCTAATCAATGGCTATGGAATTGAGGGAAGTTCCCACCTCTATGGCTTATTTTCTGATACTGTGGTTGCATATGAGATTGTTCTGGCAGATGGCCAAGTTGTTAGAGCTACCAAGGACAATGAGTATCAGGATCTTTTCTATGCGATTCCATGGTCCCAGGGAACACTGGGACTACTTGTCTCAGCGGAGATCAAACTTATACCAGTGAAGGAATACATGAAACTGACTTACAAGCCTGTAGTTGGCAATTTACAAGAAATTGCACAGGCTTATTCAGACTCTTTTGCACCAAGAGATGGGGATCAGGACAATCCAAATAAGGTTCCAGATTTTGTAGAAGGCATGATTTATACTCCCACTGAAGCTGTATTCATGACTGGGAGATATGCCTCAAAAGAAGAGGCAAAGAAAAAGGGAAATGTCATTAACAGAGTCGGTTGGTGGTTTAAACCCTGGTTCTATCAACATGCACAGATGGCATTGAAGAAAGGGCAGTTCACAGAGTTCATACCAACTAGGGAGTATTATCACAGGCACACGAGCTCGTTGTACTGGGAGGGGAAGCTCATCCTACCATTTGCGGATCAATTCTGGTTCAGGTTTCTGTTTGGCTGGTTGATGCCACCAAAGGTTTCTCTGCTTAAGGCTACCCAAGGTGAAGCCATTAGAAACTATTACCATGAGATGCATGTGATTCAGGACATGCTTGTTCCTCTTTACAAGGTTGGGGATGCCCTTGAGTGGGTCCACCGCGAGATGGAGGTACCATTATTTTCCTCAAATTCTTCTTTTGGTGGTCATTTTATTCATCATATTTCTACTAGAATTTTGTTGGTTTGGTTGCTAATTGAAGTCAGTAACATGGAATTATTTATTATACTCCTGTATTTGTTTTTGATAAAAGATAATATTTAAATTGATATTAAAATATTAATAGGAACTTAGAAAGAGTCATTTACAAAAAGAAAGTCTCCCGTGTAATTTTGGCACACTAACTTGATCCACCTCTTGTTATGTATGTGGATATGCTATCCTGCACTCTGAGGTGCTGCCAGTTATGTTGGGTGTGTTCATAAGCAACTTTTAGAAATTTTGTGTAACTTCTGAAAAATTAAATTTTTGTAATTTAAAACTGGCATGCAGTGGATAAGATCCCTAATTGGAGCTGGACATTTCATGTTCTAAGATTACTAGCTTTGTGTGTGAATGCTCTGGTGGTTACTAGATGGAGTCCACTCCTATAATTTTTGATGATTATTAACTTTGAGGACTGAATTTTGTTAATATAATGTTTGTTTCTCTAAATTATCAGATATATCCAATTTGGCTGTGCCCACACAGGCTGTACAAGCTTCCGTACAAAACTATGGTGTATCCTGAGCCAGGATTTGAGCATCATCACAGACAAGGAGACACACATTACGCTCAGATGTATACAGATGTTGGGGTCTACTATGCACCAGGCCCTGTATTGAGAGGTGAGGTATTTGATGGTTCTGCAGCAGTTCGTAAAATGGAGCAGTGGCTGATTGAGAATCACGGTTACCAGCCACAGTATGCAGTGTCTGAGCTGAACGAAAAGAGTTTTTGGAGGATGTTTGATGCTGAGCTCTATGAGCATTGCAGGAGGAAGTACAAAGCTGTGGGAACCTTCATGAGTGTGTACTACAAATGCAAGAAAGGAAGGAAGACAGAGAAAGAGGTTCAAGAAGCTGAACAAGCACACCTCGAGGTTGCTTATGCAGAGGTTGACAATCCAGTGGACTGACTTTAGTGTGAACTTGAAATAAATGGTAGAGTTTCTTTTCATTGTTCATTTTCGTTTGTGTTTGTGTTCGTGTTCGTATTTTTCTCTGAAATTTGTTGTTTTCCCCTTTAATTCGGTGGTTGTATCTACCAAACATTATTGGGTGATTGGTGTATCTCAGCGGATTAGCTTAGACCGTTTGGATGGTTTAGACACTTGGATATTGATTTAGGCGACCATTTTATGTAGCAGCTTTTCTCTCAATTTTTCAATCTCTCATAATTTTTGTGCCCTTAATCGACGTATTTTGCACAGGTAAGGTGACAACCAGAAGGCAAGATGCATATGCATTAACCTTTTATTAATTAACCTATTTTGTTGCCTTGCTTATACTGAACATAGGTTTCGTTTACCATTGGGGTATTGTGGCTTTAAAGTCGGCTCCTATATGATGAAAGAACTAGATGTCAAATGTAAATAAAAAAAGGAGTGGCTCCTAATAGAAAATGGTGCCACCGAAAAGCTTGAACTTGTTAGTTTATTAAACATGCTCTAATGTCATAAATAATAAAATGCGATAATTTTAAATATTTCTCTTAAAATTTAGCAAATTTATTTATAGATATAAGTTTAAAAAAAATCAATAAAAGTATAAAATTATATTTTTAATTTTATTATAGTAATTAATTAAAATTATAAAATAATTAAAAATAAATTTATATATAATTTTAAATATTAATGATTATTTTTATATATTTTTTTAAAAATTTAAAAAACTTACAAAAAGTACTAAAAAATATATTTCATATTTTAACATTTAATTTAATAATATAAATAATATTATAAATTATATTACTTATATAAAAATATTAAAAAATATTTAATTTAATAAAATATATAACACTATATGAATAAATATATACAAATAGATGTTATAAAATTATTTTTTTACATAAAATTTATTTTAGCTGTTATGGAATATTTCATAATGATTTAAATTAGTTGAATCATAAAATTTTATTTTAAAAAATATAAAAAATTAAAGATTTTACTTTTTTCAAAATGAGAATTTTTGTAACAAAATAATGAGATTTTACAAGTATTTAGTTTATTTAATTCTTTTTTTTCTAAAATAAAAGTTTATAATTAATAAAATTCTATAATTATAAAAATATTTTATAATAATTAAAATAATTTTATACAAAAAAATAATTTATAATACCTATTAAATAATATATCATATTATATAATTTTATATATGTTTATTAAATTAAAATGATATATATTTTTACACAAGCAAATAATTTATACTATTATCTTTAAAATTAGCATCTAATTCATGTATATTTACTAAATTGAATGAACTTGGATATCAAAAATATGAGCTTTTAATAGTATTTTTTATTAATTTTTAAATTTTTTAAAAAATATATAAAAAAATATTACTAATATATAAAATTATATATAAAATAATTTTAATCAGTTAATTAATAATTACATATATGATTTTATTGTTGAGAATACTTTTGTTAATATTTTAAAAATTTATATTTACGTAACTTTACCAAATTTTAGTGATTAATTTTAAAAAAAAATTATCATTTTGTTATTTTTTACTATGATAGTATTTTTGTAAAATTTTTTAAAAATTTATATTTATGTATAATTTTACCAAACTATAGGAGAAGTATTTGAAAATATCTCGTAATAAAGTTATTGATTAATTTAAAGAAATACATCATTTTGATTATTTTAACTAAATATTTATGAAAGGAAAAGTCAAAATAAAAAAAAATTATTTATGTGCTTTATTTAATCTATAACAGTGATTTTGAGAGTTAGAATTTAAATTTCATTCAAACATTATTTAAGTGTTAAGTAATTTTTTTCTTACATTCTTTTATTTAGATAAAAGAATTAAAATAAGTAATAAAAAATTTGAATTAACAAAATAAATAAGTCCGAATAATTTATATTATATTTTAAACGTAAAAATAATAAGTTACGAAAATTATGATTTGTTGAAAACCAAGTTTATGGACAACGCTTTTGGTTGAATGACTTCATATTTTTAATTTTAGATAATACTCATTTTTTTTTATAATATGTTAATTAAGAGTAATAATTTTTTTTATACGACTTGTTAAATTGACATCAATATAATACAAAATTTACGGATTTAAATTTAAATAAAATGATATAATTATTAATCGTGTTAAATTTAATTTAATTTTAAAGTTATTAACACGAAAAAATTATTTATACAAGTTTAATTTAATTTAATTTAATACAAGTTTTCAATACACGGCGTTACCACTGTACTACGACAGACAGACGTTGTTAATTTTCATGAGAAATACCTTAAAAATACGAAGCGGGTCTTATCCTTATCCTCAACCTTTTAAAATTGGCAGCTGCAAGCTCCGCGAGTAACTGAATTGAAATTGCAGCAACAAGATCAGAGTCGAGACACCCACGAATAAGGTGACTATAAGAATTTTTTAAAAAAATTCTTGTTATTGTTATTATTTTTAATTTCATTTCATGATGTTTATAGTTATGTAATGAAATGATTAAAGGCTTTTTGACTGAATTTAATAATGATGTGCCATTTCTGTTTCTAATGGCTGCAAAATCTGTTTTGCCTATAAGCTGTTTGTATATATACTCAACACATTTCATATTCAGGGTCTATTTGTTACAACTTATAGCATCGAGTCATTCTCCATCCTGATTCATCTTCATTGCTTTCTTTTGCAGGTTAGTTGCTGGTTCTCTTCTTGGTTATCCTCAAATCAGTGATACAATGTTTTCGTAGTCCAGGATTTTGTCAAGAGTTAATTATTTTCTCTGTATAATTGTCTATATTGTCTGTTGGGATTTCACCGTTTCTGACTATTTAGGAAACCAAATGTCTCTTACATTGTCTTCGTGCCCTGTTGCTCCCTTCTTGAATGTCAAGCTAACTAATCCAAAATCTCAAACACAATGTTTCTTGCACCAATACCATTCAATTTGTAGTACCAAAAGTATTCACAAAATTTCCCGCAATAGACTGCTTGTTGTCGCAAGAGATTCTGCATACTCAGAACACAATTCATTCACTGAAAATGACGTACAATCTTTTGACTGGGAAGATCAAGAAGACATTGAAGATGCAGGTTCGCCATGGGAAGGGGCCATTATTTACAAGAGAAATCCTTCCATTACACATTTCGAATATTGTACAACCTTAGAAAGGCTTGGTTTAGGAAGGCTTTCCACTGAAATTTCAACGTCTAGGGCTTCGGCGATGGGTTTGCGTGTCACAAAAGCTGTGAAAGATTTTCCAAACGGAACGCCGGTTCAGATCTCAATTGACGTGACAAGGAAGATGCAAAAGTTGAGGCTCGATGGAATCATTAGAACTGTCCTCACCCTCGATTGCAACAGGTGCATATTTTGTCTGTAGTTTCAATTTACGCTGCTTTTTTTACTTTGTCAATCTGTTTGTCACCTCTTTCCTTTTTGTTTCTGTATTTCACTATTATGTTCTTATGTTATTTAAATGCCAATGCAGTTAGAAATTTGAATTGCTCAATAAGCTTATAAGGTTTCGTCAGTGCCTGTAACAATTCACTGATAAAATCAGAAACTTAACATAGTTTAACACGCTTATAAAGTTTGTTCAGGGTCTATTCTTCGTAGTACCTTCTTTTTTTTCTTTGCTTTTCAAAGTTAGAAAGCAAAAAACACTGTTTGTCATGTTCACTTCTAGTAACTAGAGCATACATATGGTTATTCTACTCATTTAAAATCCAGAAATTATCAATATATTGTTAAATATATGTATTGACGATCTAATTATTCGGAAAATACAACTTAACATATATGAGCTCCTAAAAAATATCAAAATTTATATCATGCATGAAACAGAGTTTGTTTAGCCTGCAAAAATGTGCTCTCAACCTAGAAATTTATATTCTCTTAGTTTAATATAATGTGAGCCTCATCAACTTTAAGGACTTATCAAGTGATGCAGTGGAGAGTCTTGGTTACATTTGTTGTACCACACTGTCAAGACAATTGTTGATGCTAGTGATTTAAATAAGGGAAAGATACATAAATTCACAAATGACATGTTATTGTATGGTGAAAGTTAAAAGTTGCTAATGACGCCTTTGAATTCAGGCACAGTGATAATATACCTGTTGTGTCAATATGAATTAAATGTAGTGCTGATGATTGAAGCAAATTTTGGTCAATGAATGCCAGTGGTTTCCTCACTTTTTTGTTAAACTTGGTTCACAAGTGTTGCTACTGTTTTACCCTTCTCTTTGGTGGGTAGGTAGACAAGAAAATGAAAAGATTATTCCCTTGAAGTTGTATACGTCCTGGGTACGCCAACTTTTTATTCGTAGCATTTCACTGTCCTTGCTAACCTCTCTACACCATTGCTACCTCTCTAGAGTTTCATTTTTCTATTTGTTTTTTTTAAATAATTTTGCTTTTTCACTCTGAAAGGAGAAAGGTTCTATATGCTGTTATCTTTATTAAGTTAATTTGAAGCTTTCTGCATGATGTATGGTTACTCTTACTACATGCTCTAGGTTTATGGCGACTCGAATAGCACGTTGCAAATTACAATTTATGTTTACCTGGTAGGATCAAGATTACAAAATGATTGGATGCCAAGGGAAGTTATTGTGTTTTAGCAGTAGTTCTAGAGATATAGATTTCCAGCACAATCTATGAAATACAAATAGACATGACATATAGTATTGGTTGAATGAAAATGCAAAAATTAATGAGGTGCCTTTTCTTGTCCTTTTCAATGGAACTAAGCAAGGTGCAATTCTTATGCTGAAGGTGTGGCAATCCAGCTGCTGAGAGCGTGTTCTCCAACTTCTCCCTCTTACTAACCAAGCAACCCATCGAGGAACCAGAGATTATTGATACAGGAATGATGTATGGAGATGATATAATTAAGTCATCGCCTGCTAAAAATAGTTTTGAGGAGGAAGATGATGATGATGCATCAATAGATTGGGATGATCGGCTATATTTTCCTCCGGAAGAAAAAGAAATTGATATTTCAAAGAATATAAGAGACATGGTGCACTTGGAAATTACCATAAATGCAATTTGCAATCCAAGTTGCAAAGGGATATGTCTCAAATGTGGTACGAATTTGAACACTAGCAAATGTAATTGTAGCAAGGAGGAAGTCAAAGAGAAAACTTATGGCCCTCTCGGAAACTTAAGAAAACAAATGGAAAGAAGATAGAGATGGGTGGAAATCAAGTCATCAATCCCATAAGATTTCCCCTATGTCATTTAATCTTTTACCCATCATGTTATTGTTTTACTTTTGTAATTATGATAAAAAAAAAGGATTATAGTAGTCTTAAGATAGTTTTGTCACTTCTATTTATATAAATAAGAATCAAATCTAAACTAGATCGAATAGAAAGGAATTCATTGGTTTAATTTACAATTTATGTTTTTGAGTTAATTTAATTTTTTAATTTTTCTTTAAATATAATAATTATATTTTAAAATTTAACATCTTTTATATCTTTAATTTGGTTTGATTTTTTAAACTTAGAATCATAATTAAATCAATTATGGTTTGATTTTAAATTAAAAATTGAAAGGTATTTTTTTATTTTATAAAATCAAATTGAAATTGCATTAAATATATCAATTTTGTTTCTGTCTTTTAATTTTTGAATATTTTTGTGAAGTTCTAAATACAAATAATTAAAATATTTTGTAAATACATAATTTTGTTTTTTAAACTAATGTCTATTAATAATGGCTATGAATGTGATCGAGTGCGTGCCCGCATGCACTAAATAAAATGCAAATATTTTGCTAAAATGGCCTATACGACGTAGTCGTCTGGCTTTTAACATGCATTTGTCATGTCATTTGGGTTGGATTTGGGTTTTAATATATCTTGCGTTGTTGCAATATCTTTAATGTTTTTATATTAATGTAAATAATATATTATTATTTTTATTAGAAAACTACTAAATAGATCCACGAGAGGGCTTGCCTTAGGCTGGATTGAATTATTTAACAATTTTGAATAATTTAACAACGTGAAATATTATAGTTTTTATATAAAAAATAAAAATAAAATACTAAAAAGTTTAGTTAAAATTGATAGTATCATTTTATAATTTTTAATAATTTAATAAAGCATAATATTATTAATTTTATTTAAAATTTAAATAAAAACTCTTTATCCACCGTTTCAATACTAAGTCCCAAATAGGTAAAGCAAACCCATTTCCCTCCCAAAGTTCATCATATATACAAAGAGGAAGGATAAAAAAAAATTTTAATTTTACACAATCTCTTACATTAATTTATTAATTATTAGATTAATGTCTTTTTTAACGATTGAGATTAAAATTATGATGTATTAATTACATAAATTATATTTAATCTTAACTATAAAAAATGTGTTGATTTAATAGTTAAAAAAGTATAAGAAGCTGGTAAAGTTAAAGAATTCTTAATCCTTCTCCATATTTATGTGTATGTGTGTAAATTTGAATAACAACGTAAACCTCATAAATATTAATAAAGCATTTGTTTTACAATAATATTTTTTTCATTATCAGTTCACTTATAACATGTTATCAATACAGTTCAGATAGTTTAGTATTTAAAATTTTTTAAGTTTTTAGTTACTTTTAGTTAAATATTTTCACGTTAATTACTCTTATATATTTTTTATTATCTTTACAAGTATGCTTGGTGTTTATCATTAAATTTAAATCTCTCACGTTAGTAGATGTTTAAAGATAGCATACTACAAATGATCTTGTTATTCTCTATTGCATTTATTCTTAGTATTGTTGTTGATATAATATTTCTTAATTAATTAATTTAAGTTCTTTCATTAATATTTATTCTTTCAAGAAATACTATTATCAATGTAGAGATATCGCTAACTATTACTTTGGTAACCTAAAATTTGTAAAAACATAAAGGCAATTAGAATTTGAAGTTTTAAAAATTAATCTTATTAATCAAAACTCGAAATTCTAATATTAGAATGTGAAGTTGTGCAAATATCTTTATAGGATAAGTTTCATATTAGTTATGAATATTTTCATTTGTGTTCATTTGAACTTGATTAAGACCACTAGAGAGATATATTCTCTTCAAAACAAATACATGAAATGCTTTACAAGTTTGTAAAATTGAAAAACTATTCTTGAATATAACTCAGGAGAAGGTTAAGAGAAGAAAGATAGACAGGTTCAGTTGTTCATCAAGTAGTCGTAAGAGTAGAGAGCGTAAGGAGGTCAAGTTTATGGGTCAGTAAGGCTGGCAAGATTGGAAAATCCAGGAATAAGAAGAGAGGATGAACACTTCAGGAGAGGAATCAAAAAAATTATTTACTTTTTAATGGGCCCGACATGACCCTTAAGGGCTGCACTTCACGGGCTATCTCAATCTTAATTTTAAATAGGCAATGGGTTGGGGACAAGTGTGAGAATAAAATGTCATTTGGGGCGCGGCCCGTTTCTTGTCTCTTGGCTCCTCTCAGGCACCAACCCTAAGAGAGGGGTAGTAAACGTGTATTTTCAAAATTCTTCTCGTCAAATTGAATTTCCTAAAACCTAGTACCGGTTATATGATAATAACCTTTTTCAAGTAAATGAGAAAGGAAAAGATAGTCGGCTAGAAAAGCAATTAAGGAAACGGAGCTGAGGCCGCCTTCTTGTAAGAGCATTTCTTGCGGTGCCGGCAAATAAAGAAAATTCTTTGCTAGGGTTTTGAAATCTGTTCGAGCTATTTTCAAGATTCATCTGATCCATACGGTGAGTTGCTCCTCGAATTCCTTTTTTTAGGTTTTTCTCTTTGATATGTTATTCCTTAATAGAATTTTGTTTAAAATTTTTAAAAGTAAATTATTGTTCTTTGTTTGTTTGATTGGTTGCCAATTTGAAATCATGTCATGTATAAAGGCTGATTTAGTACTGAAAGATTCAGTCTGAACATTGATACCTATGCTGGGGCCTCTTCTAAACTTTGTTAGACCGATTGGACAACTTTCCAAGGTTCAAGTAAATAGCTTAGCTTAGCTTTGGTCTCTTCTGTTTGAGCTTAGTCTCCTCTTTCTTCCTATTACCTTTTACTTGTATTACTTTGATTTATTTTATTTGATTACTAATGTTTTCTGTCCATTTTTCACTCTTGTGATTGATTTATGGACGTATACATTTGCAATTTCATTTTTTTTCTCTATTATGAATCTTTTTGTGAAACCTATTAGCGGCTGCTTGTGACGATTAGATAGATGATTAGAATAGATTGAATTAAAATTGTTGACAAGCAAATGCAATTGGTTACATTTCCAGTTTAAATTGTGATATAGAGCTTAATTCGACAGAGGTCAGATTTATCCAATCTAGAAACTTTGAGCATCATTGGACTTAGTTCAGATTTGTATCCAGAAAATTTTTATGCTTTTTTTTCTCTTAAATTTTGTCTGCATTGAAGTAGCTTTCAAGGACTGCATTAGTGCCACTGCATCATCTTCAAGTAATCGGGGTTCATTAACTGCAGTTCTATATGCCTTTAATTTATTTGTGTTTGAAATTGGTATTTTGTGACTAATATCTTGAAAATTCTGTAAATTATCTATTTTTGTTAATTTGATGTAACTGCATATTTATTGTCTTCTTCACCTTAGCAGAAAATTTATTTATAGTATTAGTTTACTGTGAAATATACAGGTCCTTCATTTATACTGCTAGTTATACTGTATTCAGGTTCTTCCATTCTCTTCAGTTTTCAAGGTGTTCTCATCCCTTTTGAGATGAAGTTCTCTCTTAATCACGTAATTTATTTGTCTATCATATCTAAAACTTGAAAGACCATTTTAAGGAAATTATCTTTTGATCTCTGGCATCTATTTACCATTTCTTCATTGTTGATTGATGTCTCATCTTGTATATTGATTAATTTCTCTGCACAACTTCTTACTATGTCATGTTATTGAGTTTTTGTTCATGTTTTTGTATGTTGTTTGAAGGGTTAGAACTATTTTCATATGACAAGTTGCTGCTGTAATTCTTCTGTTCTCAATGGGCTTTAGATATATACATATATCTATTTTTTGGGGGCTAATGATTGATAGTAGGCTATTTTTTGGGGATCACTTGGTAAGGTTGTTTTCAGAAAGAATGGCAGAGAAAGATGAATTAGGTGTTTTAGACTTCATGTGAATAGAGAAAATACTCTATGATTTTATCCCTTGAAGGAGGTTAAAAACACATAAGTTTTCTGTGTGTGTACGTGCCAAAAATAACTTCTTTTGTTATGTTGTAGGATACTTCAAGAATGCAGAGTGCTGTGCTTGCTTTTACCGAAGATAAACTCCTGCCTGTGAGTGCAGTTTTAAATGCAATGAGAGAGCTTGACAATGAAGCAGTTGAACAGTGTGATCCTCAAATTATTACTCAAGCATCTTCTCTAAGTACTTTTTCTAATCCTTTGTCATATTTCATTCTGTTCATGTTTTAATTGCATTCAATTTTTTATCTGTGAAGTTGTTCTGTATTTGTTTATGGTATTTTATTTCATTCTTTTTGTTGTTTCAGTTCTATATTTTTTTGCCTGCAACTGTTATTATGGGTGCATGCTTATGTGCTTGTGGACGTGCAAAAATCATTTATGTTTATTTTAGAAAGTATGATTGTATTTCTAAGTCCAGGCCTGTAATGGTGATAATCTCTTCCATTTTTTACTTCAATGAAATGAGGAATATATGTTGCTTACTCTTCATTGCTGCATTTATTTGTCATAGATTACACAATTAATTTTATTTGACAATTATAGTTTTTTTCCCTTTTAAACAAATCTTAAAACTCATTATATATTGGCAGACTTCCTTAGTGTGTTCTGTTCTTGAAAAGATTATACTTTTGTGGGTTTGTTTGTTGGCAAGAGAATCTACATTTCATTATTGACTTGAATCATGAATAAGTAAAGGTTTTTATTTGGTGAGTTTGCCATAATTTGGGCACAGATCTGTATATTGTTACTGTTCAAATATATGGGGGTACTTGATCTTTAGAGGCAACTTTATATCCTTACCATGCATGAACAAAACATGGGCGACAGTTTTGAAGGATGCAAGACATGAGAGATGACAATTCTATGAAAATTTGAATATGTCTGGACTATTGCTGCTTAGGTCATAGCCTGACCTCTGTGATTGCATTTTTTCATGAACAAATGAGTTTACTCACTACTGTATGGTAATATGGATGGAAGTATGAATTTTATTCTGTTTTGATGTTTTGATTTTCATATTTTAACTTACTATTCAAAGACCAAGATATAATAATTTTGCCAATGTCTTTTAACAGGTCTGCTGCCAGTGGAGTCCTCCTCTATAGACATTGTCATTTCCATCTCTAGCTCCCTTGAATTTCCTGGTGATCAGGTAGTTGAGGAAATTTCAAGAGTTCTGAAGCCTGGTGGGACATTCCTGATCTACAAGAAACTGAAATCTGAAATAAGGGATGCTGATAAGGTAATTTTATTCCTGTTTTCTCTGTTTAGTGAATTGCTCTAGTGTGGTGTCTCATAAGTGTTTCTGTGAAGGCAATATCTGCTCTAGAGCACAAATTGCTGTTAGCAGGATTTCTGGATGCACAACGTCTCCGACTAAAATCAGTTGTACCAGCTGAAAATTTTCAATCGTTTGGGGTGAGTTCTTATTTAACCTTATATTGTTGATGCCATTTTTAGTTTATTCCTTCTCTCACATGAATTTGTTTCTGATGATGTTGGGTGCATGAGAATCATTACCGAAAAATGTTATTTACAAAAGCAAAAAAAAAGAAGTATTAAATTGTATTCATTGATTTACTTTGTGCTGTTTTTTCTTCTAAGATTTGATGTATAAAATCCCAAGTCTTAACTCAGGGCGAATTGTTTGTGCTTCATTTTGGAGATCTGTTAATGGGGAAGGGTCCTGAATGTATTTTAAAGTTTTTTGTAGTAGCCATGGGTTTGTCAACCAGTGCATGAGGATTTTGACTCTATTGTTCTCTCCAAGATGAAAATCAGGCCATCAAAACTTTGTTATTGTGTTATGCATCACATTAACCACTACAACGTTTGTGTGTATTTACAAAGATTTGTGTACCTTCTTCTCCTATAGGTTAAGGGTAAGAAGCCTTCTTGGAAAATTGGGTCATCCTTTGCTATTAAGAAGGCTCCGAAAAGTTTATTGAAACTTCAGGTGGATGATGATTCTGATTTGATTGATGAAGATAGCCTCTTAACCGAAAAGGATTTGAAGAAACCACAGCTACCACCTGGTAAGTTAGCTTACAAACTATAGCTTTTGCAAGGCCCCTTTAATGTATCTGCCATGCCCTAAGCAAAACATTTATGCAGTTGGTGATTGTGAGGTCGGAAGCACAAGGAAAGCTTGCAAAAACTGCACTTGTGGGAGGGCTGAGGCAGAGGAGAAGGTAGAGAAGCTGGGACTGACTATGGATCAGCTGAATAATCCACAGTCAGCGTGTGGGAATGTAAGTTCTGTTATGACTTCTAATTCAAATTACCAAAATTTTCATAATTTCTTTTGTTGATTTGTAACTTGTTCACCCTTTTATTGCTCTATAAGACATTTGTTATGTTATTTGCAGTGTGGACTAGGGGATGCTTTTCGCTGCAGTACATGCCCTTACAAGGGTCTGCCACCCTTCAAACTGGGCGAGAAGGTAACGATTGTTATTTGTTTATTAGTAGTGACGCCACGCCCCTGCCCCCTCCTTTTCTTTTCTTGCTTGTGTGGTTAATGGACTGGAGTGGAAACAGAAGCTTTACATACATATAATGCAGGTATCACTTTCGGGCAACTTTCTTGCTGCAGACATTTAGACGCGAATTGCAGGTTATAGAGTTGAAATTGTAAGGGCTGTTTACCATCATGTAATGAAGATTTCCGGATGTGCTAAACAACAGACTCGGTTAATAACGAACTGAAAAGGTTTTGAGTTCAGTTGTAGAACTGATGTCAAATCCTAGGGTGTGATTAAAATACATTACGTTGTTTGGTTGTGGTCCTTCAACCGGAAGACAACGATTGCAGCAGATAATAAATTTGGATTTCCGGATGTGCTAAACAACAGACTCGGTTAATAACGAACTGAAAAGGTTTTGAGTTCAGTTGTAGAACTGATGTCAAATCCTAGGGTGTGACTAAAATACATTACGTTGTTTGGTTGTGGTCCTTCAACCGTAAGACAACGATTGCAGCAGATAATAAATTTGGATTTCGTACGAAAAATAAAATCATATATACAGAACGTACTGCATATAACACTGTTATAATAAAACATGGCGAAAAGAAATCTAATAATAAGATGTGCTTTTAGTTGCCAACTTGTTGAGAGAGAAGTACAAGGAGGCCTTGTGGACCAACCAAAATTTTGTTGAGAAAATTTAACAAACCAACCCAGACGACAGGAGTAATATCGACACCAGCAAGAGGAGGAATCAATTTTCTGGTTTGGACAAGAAAAGGCTCGGTGGGAGCATAAGCTATCACATATGGAAACTTTCCGAGAGGTATTTTTGGGTACCAAGACATGACTATTCTCAATATATAAAGAAACGAAAATGCAGAGAGAAATGGACCTATGAAACCAATTGCCAACTTTGCTGTAGATGGGTCCAAATCCAAATTGAAATCTGCCAACATATAATTATTAACATCATTTAACTTGGTATTATTTCTGATAAAAGAATTAACCGAATCTGCACCTGCAGCTTCGCGCGTATGGGATGGTTGAGTGTTGAGCAAATCTGCAAGACCCAGAAAACAGCATGTGCAAATATTCTGATTTCTTCTGATAACAGACCTTTTCTGCCACAACATGCATTATATCACTTGAAAATTCAACCTGAAGAAATAGAAATAGAGCGTAAAAGTGAAAGTAAGCACTACAGTAGCAAGTACCAACCATTGGTAATTCGTCATTTCTTATGGAAGAAGGGATGATTTTGGACGTCTGATCAGAGAGAAGATTTAGCTGGAGAAATTTGTTGTTAGAAAACGGCGGCGGTTGTGTGCTCAGAATTTGGTGATTTATAATTATATTTCTTGACCTTTTTAATATCAAACTGGTAGCTGCTGCTTCCACCATCTCTTTCACTGTCTCTTCTCCCTGCCTTATCTTCCCAAACCAGATAACAAACTGGTGGCACTTGGAAAATAGAATAGATGAATATTATATTATAGATTATGGGTACTACCACAACACCCTCCTAACCTCTTTTTTCTTTTTTCTTTTTCTTTTTTTCAAAAGGTTCAATTAAAGCCAGCCCCATAATCATAAAATAAATATCGAGCTTCCTTCAATCCAACTACAAAGTGTTTTACGCCCTCGATAATTGGGCCTAAATACACACAACTCCTCCCGTTATTTTTTTAACAATTATTTTTCAAAACAAAACATTATTTGTTTGGTTTTATTTTTGAAACAATATTGTGTAAAATATACTTTTCAAGTTGTATTCAACTATTTATACAGTGATATGACTTTTATCAATTTGTAAATTTTATCATTTGATTAAAAAAATTATATTTATCATCTGATTTACTTTTCAAGATAATTATTATTCAAAATATTTAAGTAGTTTTATTTTATTTGAAATATGAACGAGCATTAATTTAACTAAAATCTGAGTGCAATTGAATGCATGTGTTTAGATGACATGTTTGCTTTTATTTTTTTAATTTTAACATTGATTATAAACATTAAATTGTTTGATTTTACAAATTTAAAACATCTAAAAATTACCTTTTTACGTATATATTATTTCAAGTGTTAATATATATATTAACATTTTTATTTTAGAAATGTTAATTACATACAAACATATATGTATACGTATGTATAGGAAATGATCGAGGATTTCTTAATTTCATATAATTTTTTATATTATTAGATCAATATAATTTTAATAATTAAAATTAAATTTAGTACATATATTAATTATAATTATTAATTATATGCATATACTAGAGTTTGACTTTGTTTAGGTGATGATTTGAAGCTTAAATGGAAATGTTAAGTTAAAAATTGAGAGATGAAGAGAACAGGACACAAGGAGATGTAATGGAAAAAGGGGATAAAGGAAAGGGAAGGGCAAGAATTACAGTGTAAAAAAAAAGGTAGATTGAAGTTTGATTAGATTTTGAGCAGATATTGAGTGATGTAAAGTGTTTGTGTAGAAAATATGTTGTATGTTTTATAAAAGTGTTTGAGCAGATTCAAGTAATTTTACCATTGACAATTCAATCATTCTCAATTTATGCTTAATGATCATGCATTTACTCTAACAAGATCTTCAACAAGAACAAGTTCATTGAAATTGTAAAATAATTAAAATTTGTAGAAATCAAATCTTTGAATTTGGAGTCAAAATCTGCAAATTTTATAACTACGCCACTTATATTTGTTACCATAAATATATATATATATTTATTTATATCGTTTTAACAAGTGTATTCAATTCATAATAATTATTATTTTTACCCATTTCTATCTTAGAAATTATAACATATATTAGTATATTATTTTGTTAGTAATCATTTTAAAAATATATATATATTTAAATTTATAGTACAAATACTTTAAAAGGCTATGAACATCAAAGATAAATCATTTCAAGTTTAAGAGAGACCGTATCAATAGCATATCATGAAGAGCTGAAGATCAAGAAAGAAATTTTCAAGTTTCAGTACAGAGAGATTGTTTGGTGAGTTCAGTTCTCTCTATATTTTTCGACGTCCATGCAATGCAACATTGATGACCACTTTTGTGTGCGTTTTTCGACGTCATCTGCTTGTGCCGAAAACGCATGCACCCTTGGGGTGTCTTGAATAAATTAATTAAAGTTAGTAAATTTTAACTAGAATAAAATTTTCAATAATTGTGGCATTTGATTGTGCTAGTGTTTCTATGGCACAGGTATTTTCATTAGTATTCTAAGAAATTCAAGAAAGGTTAACTTAACGAGAAAAACAAAGGGTATGATTAAGAAAAAATGATATTTATACGTACAAACGTATAAAAAAATACTTTAAATTATAAATATTTTAAATATTAATATATTTAATGTGTTAAAATTTTTATTTTAAAATATATATAATTTATACGTTGTCTTTTCATATATTCAAAGAAAAACTAACGTGATAATTGTGTCTCGTTTTATAGGATATACGTTTTATATATATATATATATATAATCTTTTATTAATAGGTAATAGGGTATTTATGTCATTGCATTGATCAAAAATAGGTGACAGGGATATTTGTGCAATTGCGTTGGTCAACATGAGTCAAAAGTAAAGGGTACCTTAAAATTTAATAGGAGAGGATTTGGCAATTTGTTTCAGTGGGCCATGAAAATAGGTGACAGGGATAAAATAGGTAATTTATTATTTGAGTAAGGGTAAAAATGGGCCATGAAAGGAATGGAAATACTATTCTCAACCCCCTCACAAATCAAATCCCCATTTTAAATGTGTGGGTCCCACAAATTTGATTCTTATTCCATCATTATTTAAGCAAATGTTGGTTTAATTTGATTTCATACTTCAATTTTAAGTTAGAAAACACACCCGTAAAATAATCTTTACGAATTTAAAATAAAAAATATTAAAATATACAAGAAAAATATTAAATTGTAATTAAAATATGCAATAAAAATTTAAAAATTAATTAAAAAAATTAAAATATTAAAAAATTAAATAAATAATATTTAAAATATATATGAAAAATATGAAATAAATTTTGAAAAAAAAGAAAAAAAAAGAGAGATAACTCTACCTTTGAATATTGTATCCAAACTCTTACTAACACTAGAAGTAATATTAACGACTTTGAATATAAAATTTCAAAGATTTTATTCAATGTAATTTCTCTAATTTTATCTATTTATTTATTTTATTATTTTTATTGAAAATTAGAGCAATAATTCATTGGCACGGCTAATTTGTTAACTTATATAAATGAATTAAAACAAGATAATATAATAATAATTTTATTATTCATGAAGAAGGATTAAAAAAATTTTAAATAAATGTTTGAATTAAAATTTAATATTTTATTCTTACATTTATTTTTTTAAAAAAATTATAATATTTTAGATAAATTATAGATTAAGTGATTAATTATAGCTAAAGTTGGTGATTTTGCTAACGATGATATATTTACAAATGTTATTAATATGCGAGTGTTATAAATATTATTATTATTTTTATATTAATCTTAATTAGTTTAAATTTATGATTAATAATTGTTTTAAACATATAAATGAAAAGTAGTTGTATTTGTAATAGAATACAAAATCATAAATTAAATTGATTAAAGATAATTAATACAAATTAAAAAATAAAAAAAATTAAGAATAAAGGAGGATTTGATTTTTTAAATGGAAAATTTCAAACTAGTGACGAGCTGGGAGCAAGGAGTTCATTTTCGAAAGAGAACGTGGAACGGAACGGAGACGGTAGTGAGCTATACTAAGATACGTGTAATCCTTATCTGATAAGGATATTATTATCTTTGCGAATGAAATCAGACATGTGACATGTCTTTGTACAAATTTTTTAAAAGAGAGTCTCATGCTTATAATAAAAGGTAAGGGATAATCGAAACTTTTCAAAGTTAAGGGGGTATTTGTCATGCTCGTTTGGACTTGTATAGAATTACAATAAATGTCAAGGATATATTGTCGTATACGGATCGTAGGTGTGTATTTAGGAAAACGTCTGGATGGTACTCGAACCGTACGAAGCGAATCCATCCCAGTCATGTATTTGACTTTTGGTTAAAACTAAATATGTGTTTGATATGACCAGATGGGATGATGAGACAAGCGTTATAAAAAGGTCAATTGACTTTGCCATTTGCACCCTGTTAATTTTTATTATCAATAAATTCTGTTTTAATGAATAACCAAACAAACCAGTTCTCTTTTACCCACTGTTTTTACTCTCCTCCTCCTTTCTTTTCTTTTCTTTTCTTTTCCGGTCGAAGAGGCTCTGCCTTCTGTAGCCGGAAATCCCCTATTTTCGCTCTTAAAATTCTCGAAATGGACCATTTCTAGGGTTTATTGAACGCCAGCAATTCTACTTTTGAAAACACAAGGAGAGACCGAGAGACATGGCTCGCCAGATGACTTCCTCTGCTTTCCACAAATCCAAGACTCTCGACAACAAATACGTAATCTCTACTTCCTCCTCAATTTTCAGTAATTCGATCTCTGCTTTTTCTCTCATTTTCTTGCTTCTTGAAAAAAAGAAAAATTGCATGACAGAAAAAGTTCGTTAGTTTTTTGATTATTTTTTATTTGTTTTCATTTATGAAATTGGAGGTTGGCTTCCGAATGCATTGTAGAAAAACGTTTGGTTCACAGTTCACTGGATTATACACTCCCGTCATTTAGCTTCTAGTTTCAGTTTCTTCAATTTCTTTTATCTAATTTTGTATGTAATTCAACTAATATAGGTGATTTGGAATCCATTCTAGCTTTAGTCTCCGTTTTAGGTTTAGTTTCGGAGAAGCTAGGGCAAAGATAAAAGACAAATATTTTGCTTTCCTACGTAACTTAGCCATTTAGTTCTATTAGATATCTTTGAGCAATGAGAAGCCTAAAATTCATATTCTTTAAGCAACCGAAGTTGGGTGTTAAGAGTTTTTGTTGGTTTTGCATTATGATTTACTTGGACTGAGTATTTGGAAATTCACCGAGGGGCTTACATTGGTCTAGATGCTTGGAGATGAGATTGGAAAAGGTGCATATGGTCGAGTGTACAAAGGCTTGGATTTGGAGAATGGAGACTTTGTTGCAATTAAACAAGTTTCGTTGGAGAACATTGCTCAAGAAGATCTCAATATTATAATGGTTTGGTTTCTAATTTCTCTTTATTAAATTGTTTTTTATATAATCCTCCTTATTTTTCCGAATTGATGCTACTATAAGATAATGTAACTCTAATCATCATCCTTCTTTAGTCAACATCTTCAATTACATATGTTCATAAAACTTTATATACTGAGTGTCATAGTCATGCAATTAGCTACAGGTAGAATATTAATTTTCGAAGCTTTAGGTGAACCCATTTGGAAGCTTAGCATTCTACTTAAGAAATTGTTGGTTTGTCGTTACCTCTACACATCATTATGAAGACTTAAATATTCATACTTTTGTTTTTTCTAGTTTGTTTTGGCTTATAAAAGCAAGATTTTAATTTGAATAGTCAGATATGGAGGTATTTAAGAGCAACTTTGTCTTGTAAATGCATACCTTCGCATGAATAATCATGGATATCATTTGCTGAGATAGTCTTTTAGATGCTCAGTTATTTAGTTTAACCAATCATCATAAACTCTTTTGTACTCTCTCGGTGCTTTTGGACAGTTAAGTCTCTCTCTCCATTTTTTTCATTTTCTGTTTGCTGACAGCTTGGCCCTGTTTTGTGCTTGGTAAATATAATTCCCCATGTTTCTCATTTTCATTCAGCTCTGATAGTGTTACATACATGCATGCATATATATATATATATATAATATATATATTCTTTTAAACATGAGAGGTAAACTCAATTCAACATTTTTCATAATCTTGTCTGCTACATGGACTTACCATTTTGGAAAATATATTGTTTCTGGTCCTTTTGAGATTAAGCTTTGCTGACTAGTTGCTATTTTCCTTGTTTTGCTGCTTTCTTTACGGGTTTCATCATCATTCCAGCAAGAGATTGATTTACTGAAGGTAGTATTATACCGTTGTTTTTTTTTCTCCTTTCAACTGCTTCTTTGCATGCTTTAACACATGCTGCACCCGAAGGATTTATATTAATCTTTAAAGGTTATATTCATTGCGAAATGCTTAACTGTTAGAAATTTTTACCAATAAATGGTGGCTAATTCTATCATCTTAATGAATTGGGCTAACTGGCTGTCTTATCTGTTATTGTTTTCACCTAGTGCATCTGCTGATCCTCTGAGTTTCCTTTGGTTTTGTCTTAGGAAATACTAGACTAAGACATTTTAGTTGGCCTTTTGGAAGAATGTTTATCTGCAATATTCTTATTCATACTGTTAACAATATAATCTGTTCTACAGAATCTGAACCACAAAAATATTGTCAAATATTTGGGATCATTGAAGACAAAGACTCACCTTCACATTGTTCTCGAGTAAGTAAAGTTGTTATGTAAAAAATTTGAGCATGGAAATTCATGAAATGCAGCTGAAAAAGCTAATACTATAGTTTCTGTATGCTGTAGGTATGTGGAGAATGGCTCACTTGCGAATATTATTAAGCCAAATAAATTTGGGCCTTTCCCAGAATCATTGGTGGCTGTTTATATTGCTCAGGTTTGTTCATGTAGTTGCAGTTTATTGCTAGTGATTGTGGCTCAAGTTTCATCAATGCATAACAATTGGTAAGATGCAGGTGTTGGAAGGGTTGGTTTATCTTCATGAACAAGGTGTTATCCATAGGGATATCAAGGGTGCAAACATATTGACAACCAAAGAGGTAACTGACTTGTCTTTCTTTTGTTCCTTTGCCTTTTGTTGTATTAATATGAACATCTTGTGAACACACAGGTTGTTCTTATTCACTATACCAGGTGAAATAGTTACCCAAAGTCATTTTAATCTTTTACTGCAATATTTCCATGTAGCATCTTTTACTTTTTTGGTCCAAACATAGAACTCATTCATTGTCTAGCCATGTATTATTTAATTTGAATATCAACTTTTTGTATTATGTATTGAATATTTACATATTTGTTTATCTTTGGGCATGCTGTGTGCCTTGAGTTCTCCAGAATAATTAATTGGTGACTTGTCATTGCTCAAGTAGTAGATGGATTTGGGATGAGCAAATGATGTCAAGTGTCTATGGACAACCTAGACTATCGGTGGTTGGGTGGAATACCTTTTTCAGATATTTCGAATTGGAGGAGGTCATCTGTTATAAGTTTTTAATTACTCAATTTTGTCACTTAAATCTTTAGCCGAAGATATTGGCTCTTTTGTTAAAGATACGCTACTGCTTATTTTGTTGGAGTGGCTATTGCATGATTTAATCATTCTCCCTGAATTTTAGGCCATTACTTCATCAACTTAATGGAAGATGACATTCCCAAACTTGTTTTGTGTTTTTAGTCTTTGGTGTTGTCTAGGTATGGTGGCCTTGATTGGACTCACTGGTGGATGTGAGATGTGGTAGTGGCTTAAAATCATTCTTATACATTTCAATGGCTTTGCTGATAGGATAGACATTTTGGATTGTTTGCATAAGTAAAAGAACATGGTAGACCACATAATGAGTATGAGTGGATGTTAGTTGGTTCATCTAGCAAAACCCCTTGGGGTGTTACAGGAGGTTTGGGTTTCAAATCCCTCTCACACCGAGTTAGGGAAGTAACTTTTGGAAAAGAAAAATATAAAAACAGTGGAGTTGACTCTGAGGACATAAATTCAGGGTCTCTATTGTACCATCAGGATCAGATGTAACCTGGTTTTCTCCTATTTTTAGTCCCTAGTTCTGTTCTATGATATGTATCTATTAGATATTTTGATGTAGCGCTTCTGGATATTGAGAGGGCTTCCAAGTTTGGCTTCCCTTATTTGATACTGCAGATTTCTGCTTGATTATATAGAAAATTCAGATGGTACTATACCGTTGATGAGTCTGATCCCTTGTGTCATTTCACAAATCTTTGGATTCTTAACTGATTCTACTGGAAATACTCTTTCATAGTATCAAATATGCTTACTAATGTTGCAATTAATGACGAGTCTTTGCTAAGATATGTTTTATTGGCATTGTGAGGAAGGTCTTCAAGGTGACAAGGACTTGAGTAGTAGAATTAAGCAATGCAGAAGGACTTGAGTAGTAGAATTAAGCAATGCAGGATCTTTGTTGACGTAGCTGATGCAGACCCAACGACTTCAGATCACTGCATCATATTTTTTTGACTTGAAATCAATGAAAATTTTATTTCTCACATGGATTGATTGTTTGCTATCCTCCACCTAATATATATTTGTTGAAGTTTGCTGTTTTATTCAGGTCATTTGGTCTTAATATTGTTGTGTGATTATTAAATCTTCAGCATGTCTAGATTGCTTTCTGTGAAATACTTATATGACCCATTTGGTGCCTTTAGGGTCTTGTGAAACTTGCTGATTTTGGTGTTGCCACAAAACTAACTGAGGCTGATGTTAACACGCATTCAGTTGTTGGAACACCATACTGGATGGCCCCTGAGGTACTTCTTTCCTACTTATATTTTTTCAATCATTATATTAGCCATTTGTTCCTAACTGCTTGATGGAGTGTTGTTTTTACTCAATATTTCATTTTGTAGTGAAAGAGATGGTCATTGTTGATTTCTCATTACTTGCAAATCTCTTTCACCTTTTATGCTAAACTTAGCTCATATCATTATAGGAATATGTGACTCTGAATACTGAATTGGAAATTATATGTTTTTGTTGTCCTTGTGGATCTCTGGTTGGCATTATTTCATCTTTGCTTTCATTTTAATGAAATTCTTTTGTTTCCTATAAAATACATGTTTCAAGGTTGTTAACAGAGAGATAAAGAGATGCAGAATAAAAGAGCGGAGAGAATATCTATTTCTGTAGTTGTGAACTAGTATAATGTTTAGATAGGCTAGGATCAAAGATTTCTAATGAAACATAGAAAAAAACTTAAGTAAGAACTATCTATTGCCACCCTAAATTTCTTGTTTAGGTTTTACAATGGTAGGGGATTTCTAGTTTTTGGTTGTGGATTTACTTGAGGATATCTGCTTAGAATAGAAACTGAGAAGCACCCTTGTTTGAGATGGTTAGCATATGTTTACAGCTTCCTTGTTGGGCGTTTGTGCTACGTAGGTTGTAACATATTCATTGGCGAGGTTTTGCATCCTGTTTGTTTGTGGGTTTTTTTTTGTGTTTTTTCATTCTTTTGTTTTCCCTTCTTATTTTTTTCAAGAAACATTAGACAATTTCATAATAAGAAAAAAAAATATATGAAGGGGGTGGATTAGTAGTCCACCATAAAGCCTCTAAGAGATGCGATGGATTTGTTGTATAACTGTGCTTTTGCAGGAGGTGTAAAAGGAATGGTTATAGGAATGTATAGTTTTCCTGATCTTATGGGTAATTTGGCATGAAAGAAAAGGAATTTTTGGAGATGACTGGGGAAGGGGTTTTGAATTTTTGGTGAATAGAGCTTGGTTTTTGGCATCTTCATGGGCTTCAGTTACAATTTGATTTCAAGAATCTCTTTCTTGTCCATGAACCCCAATCAGAATGCTGTATTGTTTTAGCTTGTTGTCATGCTTCATTGGTTTTGTAATGTTTTATTTTGATATGGTGGACAGTTTGTTTACCTAATTGAACTTTTCTCTTATGTGTGTTGCTTGGATATCTGATGTTGGTGTTTGCATGTAAGGATCAGTCGTTAAGGCCCGTTTTAAATGAGAGTGAATCCCAGCCTCACCTTTTTCTTATCTCTGGGGATTCTTTTCATCTATTCTCTTGCTTTAGAAATTGTAAATTGGGATTATAACTTGCTTAAGGATGACTCTAGTTGCATGACTAATCCATGCACTGGTGCTCTTGGTGTGAAAACTGTGACTTTCAATCCACTTAAACTTTGTGGCTTGAACCATTGTGAATATGCAACTCATGATCCCTATTTTGATAAATTTTGGGAAGTTCTTGGTGCCTAAAAGGGTTTAAAGTGATGGAAATCATAGTTTAAGGATGAGCTCAAAAATGCATTCTAATTGTTTCACCACAAACAAAGTTTTAAGAAAAATGATCTTCATCTGAACATTTTAATTACCAAGACATAGTTATGTCGTAGTAGAAAATTCAATTTTTTTCTTTTTCTTGTCTGTGTCATTTTGGTTTGAATAGAAAAATTTTAATTTAGTTTAATTGTCTATATAAACCTGTTTTAGTTTTTATGATACTTATCTGTCAAATGTGTGGTTGATATTTGCTATACATAGTTGGTTTAAATTGTCTTTGTTGTGACTGCAAAAGTAAATGAAACAAGTGCTTAGATATTTGAAGCTGTTCTTAAGGTGTCTATGGCATCATATGAAACTGAAATATGTTCTAGGTGATTGAGATGTCTGGGGTTTGTGCTGCTTCTGACATTTGGAGTGTTGGCTGCACTGTGATTGAACTTCTTACATGCGTGCCGCCTTACTACGATCTGCAGCCTATGCCGGCTCTATTCCGTATTGTTCAGGTTTGATATGTAGTTTCTTTATGGTTATCACCAATTTATCAGGATGTGGAAGTAATGCTTCCTGTAAATCCTGTGAGTTCCCTTTTCATTTTTTCTTTGCCACTAGTCTCTTTTACTTACAGTCACAATCTCTTACTGTTTCCCCTGGTGGATTGTTTTGATCCACAGTACACTGAGAATAGCATCATTCTCTGTTGGAAATTTTTATTGTTGTTATAGTTAAGTTGCTTTGAGCAATGGTAAAAAAATTCATGTTACGTTCTCCTCCATTTCCTTTTAAATCATTTCAGGATGAGCGTCCTCCAATACCTGATAGCCTATCTCCTGACATCACTGACTTTCTGCGTCAGTGCTTTAAGAAGGTGAAGTGCAAGATAAATTCAAGTCTTTATGTTGTTCTTTTCAATTATTGTGAACTTTTTTTGCTCCTCCTCTAGTTGTAGATGGTGCATTAATGTTTAACTGAAAGAAGTGTGTATGCACAATGTTTGAAAATTCTTTTTGCTAAAAAAATGTTTTGAAGAAATCTTTGATGCACAACATTCCAAAACTCATTATTTCTGAGAAAGTACCATATAATTTATGCAAAACAAGCTTCCACATTTCTTCTTATTTATCATAGTTGTAAGAGTAGTCAACTTTGCACATAAGACATCTATTTAAGGGCAAAAGGCACCATTGAATATGCTAGTGAGTTAAAGTTGCATTCTTTAATGACCCATTACTATGATTAGCTAATCATAGTTGCTGTTTGTACACCTCAAATCCCTAGAAAGGCAAGACTCTTTCTGTATACATCAAAAAAGCTTTTTGTATAGATTTTGGATTCTCCATTGGATTTTTTGTTGGTCATGTGGAGGAATGGTTTATGACATGGATTTATCACTTTTTTTTCATCATTATTTGTGGAAATATTGATCCCTGATTTTTGGGGATACCGCTGCAGCAATTACGATTTTATTATTATTAGATGACTATGTTAATTTAGGAATAAAGAAATTCTGGAAGATTCCTGATATCTATATTAGTTTTTTTCCTATTTTGAGTTTCTTGTACTTGTATGTTTAATTTCCATTATCCATGGTATGTATGTTTAGCATTGATTAATAAGAGAATTATTTTCTTCTCTAAAATCGTCATTATTTATGCAGTTTTTACTTATTAATCACAGGAACTTTTAGTATGTTGTCTAGCGAGAGTTTCTGATAAGCGGTAACTTTGAAAAATAGTTTCTGATAGTGTTGTTAAGAGCATTGCTACAGTATGAAACTACACTGGTAGTTGTTTTGCCTCATTACTAGCTTGATATGTAATAAATCTTTCTTGGTTTTGAATAAGAGCAAGTTGATGCTGCACAAGATTATGCAGGCACCAAGAATAATCTTACTAGGCTTTAAATATAAACTACTTTTTGGACATGTTTAAGGCTGACTAAAGTAAAGAATTCCAACCAAATAATGTAACTGTATTGAAGATTTTATGATAATCCATGTCATCCAGTGTTCTCTTAAGAGTTTGGTGTTGATTTTCTATCAACAATATCCCAATAAGGTGCAAATACACAGCATGTGTGTTTGGTTATATAACTTTAGGAAATTTCCTAATTTAACATGAATTAATATTAAGGTGAAGGAAAGGTTTTATGAAGATGATCTGTTACTATAGAAGGGTATGGAAGTTGGAGACCCTCGCTATCTTCTCGTGCAAGTCATATCTTGGTTGGTTGATTCATAATCCACTTGAAGATGACTTCATTCTTGTTATTTTAATTTTGGAAAGGTAAAATTCCACCCAAAGTTCCTGTGTTTTTGTGGGCTGTAGTGCTAGGCAAATCAAGACAAGACAAGTGATCAAAAAAGTTTCTAATGATGTGTTTTTCCCCTTCTTGGTATGATATGTGTTGGCAAAAGGATCAGACCATTAATTATCTTTTCCTTCATTGTGATATGTCAAGATTGTGGGCTAGAGTGAGAAACGAAGTCGAGATTTCTTAGGGTAACAGAGTTCTTGTAATTCCTTACTCTTGAAAGATATTATTGTTTTTTCGAAAGGGAATAAAGCTAAAATTTTGTGTAGTTGCATTGTTTAGCTTTCGTAAGCTTCTTATGGCAAAGAGAGCAACAATTGTATTTTTGGAGAGAAAGGGAAAGAAAACATAGATGGCTTGTGGGATAGAGATGGACTTTTTTCTTCTCTCCCAGCTTCAGCTTCTGATGTCTTTAAAAATTGTTCTTTTTTCTTCATACATCTTAACTGGGAAGGGTTGTTGGGTTAATCTTGTATAGATTTTTGGTTAGTGGAAGGATAGATCTCTTAAGTGTGGCTGGATAGGTTTTGTATAGGTTATTTCCCTTCCCCAAATTTTAATTTTTTGCTCTTCTATGTGGACATCTAATCCATGTTGGTAACTGTTTTCTTTCTTCAATCAAAATCTGATACAATGCCTTGAAGGTGCCATGCATTTAACACCTTAGCCATAGGACTTAAGCTTCCTGGCCTCAATTCTTGCGATACTTTTCTGTTATGCAAAGAATCCCAAAAAAGCATAGAATGTTATAGACTGTCAGGATTTTGGAAAAACTAGAAAGGAAGAGGAATAAGTAGACAGAAAACAAGGTGCTCAAGAGAAAGAACACTCAATTAAGAACCCCTTTATTCTTTTGTTTTGAAGTGGAGTATATCAGGGGCAAAAGGGCAGATCTTAAGTAACCATGCTCCCATGTACATCTCATGCTTTTCTCTAATAAGCCACTAACTGTAACATCAAGGGTAAGCTGACTTACTATGAGTATCAATCGGACTGAAAACCAACAGGTTTAAGCAAATAAGCCCTCTAAAGAGGAATGACCCAGTCTTACAGTTACTTTTGCACGAGACATGAGCTTAGAGCATAGAACTTCCTCTTAATTAGCCATGAGGGTGCCTTGCAATTCTTTTGATTTTGTCATTGGGGAGGTGATGGTTTATAAGCATGATTATGAAGCTTCTAATTCATACATAGATAATGGAAGGTTTGAGTGGTGGTCTTGGAATAATGACAGGATGGCTTACTCATAACATGAAGCGGAATTATCATATGTTTGATGGACTTGTCCACGAAGATTGCCTTGTGATGTGTAATATATAGTTATCTCCACCATCCTTTATATGACATTGTTGCTTTTTCCAGGATGCTAGACAGAGGTCTGATGCAAAAACATTGCTTGCTCACCCTTGGATACGGCGGCAGCGTGGCAAGCAGATATCTCTACAGTCTTCTATTCGCCGTAGTGGAACAATAAGGTAGGTATTATTAGCATTATTTTGATAAGAAATAAAATCTTGATTTATATTAAAACAGTATGGGGAGTACAGAAAGTGAACAAGCTGTTGACAAAAGCCTGGATCATCCAGGACAGAACCTCAAAATGTATACAAAATAAAAATATGCACTCAATGCCAGGAGACTGACAGTGTAAACTCGTTGACCAAATCTCCAAAATTCAAAAATATGGATATTCAAACCAGCCTGATACCCCTTCTCAATATAACTTTGTAAAAACTAGAAGTGTCTTGAAATGAGCTGGTATTATTAATTGTTCTGTATACTTTAGGTACCTGTTGTGGAAGGATATTAAGTTCTTGATGCTTATGCTCACTTGTATAGACAAGTTTTTGATGATTTCAGTCTTGATGCTAATTCAAAATTTCGTACTTGCTTTAAGTGCTTTGTGGTCCCTATTACACACTTGTCTTAGGAGTTTTGATATCTATTTATTTAATTGCATTTTGTTGCAGTTAAAGGATACAGTATTTAAAGTGTTACATGCTTTCTTTACACTTAGAAATTATTTGAATTCTGTCACTTTTACTACTCATTAACTTTCTGACAATTTACTCAGTTTCTTACCAGAAGATTTTCCGACAACTTCAATATTTTCCATCATTATTGTTGTGATTCTTGCTGCAGCATGAAGGGAATTCAATCCTTTTTGCTGATATTTAATTTCTTGGGTCTTGCTAAACTTAGGCACGTGATTTTAAATTTATAGTCTCTCTTCCATAAGTGTTAACCCTATGCCTTTTGCTTTTACCCGAAAGTTCTGTACCTAAGCTGTCTAAATTTTATCCTCTTCTGTCTTGTCAACACTTCAATTCCTAAATAGTAGAAGATAGATATTCTTTTCCAGTGGCACTTGGCTTCTTAATGATGAATTCAATTGATGTTTGGCATGTTTTCATTATGCCCTAAGTTTTGTGGATGCTAATAAAATATATAGCTCAAGAATATTGATAAAACAGCATAACGTTATTGGGTTTTATTTTCTGATAGGAAATTCATTGAATTTTGGGTAGCATATTTTATTTTGTGTGTGTGTGTGTGTGTGTATTCTTCCACAGGTTGACTTTTAGCAGTAAGTTGGGTTTCTACCATATAGCTGGTGGTTAGCTCTTAATGGGCCTTGTGGACATCTTGACTGTAATATTTTTCTGATATGGTAGTAAAAGTGTCCTATGAATGGTTACTAAAATTATCTGTAGCATCTAACGCCATCATACTTGTTCTCTCCTTTTAATCCCACTTAGCTGATCTTGTTTGTTTGTAGCATTAGATGTTTGCTTTCAAGCTTTGTGTTGAACAGCTGCAAGTCCATTTACTATATTGAGTGTGAAAAACTCTCTTGCAGGAATTTTTTTGAATTTGCTTCATGTTGGGTTGGGTGAATATTATGCTATATTCCTGGATTTCATTAAGAGATTTAATGCATGGGAATCCAGTGGCCTATAAGGCCTTTATTGCTACATAGTTCCAGTTTGAATACTGCAGTAGTTGTAGCCACTGTTGTATAGCCCATGATTTATTATTTTATACTACAGCAAGACTCTTTCGTTCCTTTTAGGCATTTTTCTGTCTAGACTTACTATTGGAGTTCATTTCACTTATATTTTTTGTTATTGTATGCTATTTCATTAAAAATGTGTTTCTTTTGAACAGAAATATCCAGGAAGATGGTTCAACAGACGCAGAAATTTCCAATGAAGATAATCAGAGTGCTGGTGAAAGCCTTTCAGTAGAGAAAGCAGTAGTTGAAACAGTGGGGGTTATTTTCTACTTGAACTTTCTTTGAAGCAACTGTGTACCCTTTGTCAAATACTGGAAACTGAACTGATCACACAGCAAAAGAAATTGAATTCATAAAAATTGAGAAAATACAAAATAATCAATTCTGTTACAACTGATTCTCTGATCTTTAATTTAAGATGAAGCAAAGGAATGTCCTTTTATTTTGTTAGTGATTTGGATCTTTGAACTTTCAGGGCTCTAGGAAAGAGTTATTATCACTTGAGGCTGCTCATTTGAGCAAATCTGCTAGGGAACATTCTTTAAACGGTAATCTTGTCAAGAAAAGAGCAGAGAATCTAGAAGATGATCTTTTATCAGATCAAGTTCCCACCTTAGCCATTCATGAGAAGTCATTTGTACAAATGGGATCTGACAGACTATCTTTTGATAAAATAGTGTCTACAAATGATCCAACCGAGCTTCAGGAATTATCAAATATCAGCTATCAGGATGAAGTGTTGATCAATGATGAGGCTGGATCTCCTGAATCAAGGCAGAAAAATTCAGCTAGTAAACATGGAGGGAAAGGAACTTCCAGCAGCATTGAGAATAAATTTTTTGGCTTTAGTCCAAAAAACCAAAATAATAGTCTTCAAAAGGTAATCTTATGTTATGTTTTCTTCTTTTTAATAGTCTGGATTTTGAGTATGATCTATTGTCAATCAGTCAGATAATTTTAATTGAAGAAGTCATACTCTTTTTCATTTATCTAAGTCTGAAATGTGAATGGAGACCTGCATTTTCTCTTTTCAGTAATAGAAAGCACTTGTACATCTATATTTACTGTTGACCTGTTGTTTTGCGAGTTTCTTGAATGATACATGGTTTGAACAGTTTTCTTATCAATGCTAAGTAGGAAAAAGAAAGGAAAGTGAGCTTAATGGCCTATATTAGCCACTCTCACTCTAATAATTTGTTAAAAATGAAAGTGATAACTAATGTCTTTTTCTTTTCTTTTTGATAACTTGGCGGTGAAGTCTGGCAAAGTTTGGCAAGGATTTGAGTCTAGTCAGAGTTTGATTGCTGTTTTAGAATGAGAATCTAATGGATCTGTGTAACTTTCATTTTCGAAGGATGTAGAAACATCACCGACCTTGGGAGGGAATGAGCTAAGTAGGTTTAGTGACACTCCCGGAGATGCTTCTCTGGATGATTTATTTCATCCTTTGGAGAAAAGCCTGGAGAATCGAGCAGCTGAGGCTTCAACATCTGCATCTGCATCACATGTGAACCAAAGCCATGTGTTGACATCTGATGCTGGGAAGAATGACCTTGCTACAAAATTGCGAGCTACAATTGCGCAAAAACAAATGGAGAATGAAATGCGGGAGTCAAACGGTGGTGGAGAGCTGTTTCGCGTAATGATAGATGTTTTGAAGGATGATGTGATTGACATTGATGGTTTGGTATGATTGAAATATTGACTTCATATTGATGATTTTCTTTAATGATTCTGACATGATTTCTTTTAATTTTGTTAACAGGTTTTTGATGAAAAATTGCCTGCAGAAAACCTTTTTCCTCTACAGGTACTTAACATTTTTATTGTCACAAAGATCCTTGACATATTTGTTATTGATGCTTTTTGTACTCAATTACTGTGCATTTTGTAGATTATGTAGTGGTATTCTGATCAGTATTCTCTTTATTATCTGTTGGTCGGTGTTCAATGACTTATTTGTGCATATGTTTGAAGGTGAGAGTAAGTGTTGCTTCTCAAGAGAATAGTTATGCCAGTTATGCTCTAACGTTCTGTTTAACTAGGATTACATAAGGGTGAGTTGCCCTGCTTTTCACTCTTTGAAGATATTAATGGCAGTACAACTTCTTTCACATGTTTTATTTTTATATATAAAGGACTTGAACTATCCTCATATTTGTGCAAGAAGTTACTCAGTACCTGCTTTTGAATCTGCTTTAATATATCCTTATTTCTTACTGGTTACATTGATGAGTAACTAATGCCCACTTTATTTCATCTATTTGTTGTGCAATTCAACATTCCAGTTTGTGTTCACTTAGGACTTTCTTACAAGGTAAATACTTTGTAAACAAATAATAAAAACTACTCAAGCACCGTTAAAAATCTTGTTGCAATGGGCCAAAATAGTACATACAACAATAAACATGCAATAGAAAGATAAATCACCAAGAACAACAACAAACTATAACACAATTCAAGTGATTGCATGGTTCACCAGATTTGTCATGTACGCCAAGGTCACTGATTTGAATAGTAAAGACAATAACAATAATACAAGGTATAACCAAATCTTCATACTTTTCTCTCAGACTAGATCTTATAACCTAACAATTCCTTTTGTTTTAGGGTTTCCTTTGTTGCTCTTTGTTTTTTCACCTACTATACATAGTGTAAAATATCATCTTTTTCTACGACTAATATTTTAATTCATTGTACAAGCTGTGTTGAAATTTGAATAAGGTAAATCCAACAAGGAACTATTAATAAGAAATTTATTGGGAAACCTCCTTAAAAAAGATTACAAATCCTTCTTGAATAGGAGTCATTTATCCTAACTTTATCTCCTCTGAAAATTTGTGTCTTGGCTTAGCAATCTCCATCCTTTCTTTTCACAAGACTTTCAAGTTGATTCCTCTTGATTTATTAGTCACCTCTTCATATGTGTAGTTTCAATGCCCATTTTGGTTTTCAACTTAACAAGGTTGACTTCAGTTATGGCAATTTGATGTGTTAGGATGATAAAATGTATCCACTATTCTTTTCTTGGAGCAGAAAAAGTACTTTGTCTGTATTTCCTTCCTTTGGCTACTTAACAGAGATTTGACATCACTCTGAATTGGAATTTCCAGTATCTCCCCATCACAGGTATTCATGTTGGTGTTATGGCTTTTAATGTACAGAAATATCCCACAATTCTATCTTCTTTTTTAGCAAACTTGTTTTCAGTCTCTGTAGTTATTTGCCCATGGCTTCTGGTTGATGTCAGGATTCATTTGGAAGATTTAAACATATAATCATCATCTCATCTCTTGAAGCGTATAGTCAATCCTTTGTGTCTGTTGCTTTTGGAAATCTGCTTCATAGGTCAACAGATGTTGTGCAATTAGACTATGAAAGCTTATTATATTTTTACTATTTTTTAATACAGACTTGTTTTGAAGCTTCATTATTTTTTTGGCTGGGTAGGCTGTTGAATTTAGCAGATTGGTTGGGTCCTTAAGACTCGAGGAATCTGAAGATGCAATTGTCACTGCCTGTCAGAAACTTATTGCCATCTTTCACCAGCGTCCCGAGCAGAAAATTGTTTTTGTTACCCAGCATGGTTTGCTTCCTCTAACGGAATTGCTTGAAGTTCCTAAACCTCATGTATGTCAGCTGCATTAAGCTATGGATCTTTCAATTTCTTTTAATAATGTTTCCTCAGAAATTAGCAGTGCACTTTAATATTTGTTGTAATTGCAGGTTATATGTTCTGTTCTTCAACTAATAAACCAGATCATAAAAGATAACTCTGATTTCCAGGAGAATGCTTGCCTTGTTGGTTTGGTAAGTAGTATGTTCATTCAAGTTCCTTAATTCCAAAGTTGGGCATATTGTAGAGCCTGTTTCTTATGACTGTTTTCTCTGATGCTGTCTTTTTTGGTTTATAAGAATGGATCTCTTGTTCACTTCCTTCTGTAAAGCTCAGGAATTCATTTTTCATTTCCTTGCCCAAAAAAGAAAATAGCTTGGCATTATTAACTTGGGTGAAAATGAGGCCGATTTTCCTATGTAATATGCTAGTTTTGTATCGATGGACCATTATTCTAATAGAAAACAAAGTGTTATAAAAGTGAACTGGATGTCAACAAATGAGCAAAACGTTGCTGAAGGGGTAAATAAAGCTACAGACTAAAAAAATTATGTATACTGTCCGTGCGTTATAAACAAAAATTCTGAAGATGTTGCAGCAAAACTACCTTCTAGAAGATTGAAATAGGAACCCCTTTGCAATTCAGGCTAATAAAAAACAAAGATGTGTAATAGAAGTCCTTGGAAATGGAAGGTCAAAGGGATGCAAAAAATGGATTTTGTCATACAACAAATTCACTTGCTATTCTCTATATGCATCCATGCTAATTTTAAGGTCTGACCTTTTGATGGCAAAAACTGAGAAAACTGTTATAATAATGGCCTCTTCCAAAATTTTCTGGAATGGGGGGAGTGGTGCGAGATCTCTTCCTTATCTAATCAGTCTAATCAATAAATATCTTTTCTGATCTTTAACTTCTTGGTTCAAAGAAATAACATCCTTCATTTGAACTGAACCAGATGACCTCAGTACAGCCAACATGATTTTGGCTTCGCTGTACAATTTTGCCCTTAAGTAACAAGCAATTGAGTGATGCTAGAACACCTTTTGCTACTGTAGTATCTGTAGTCATATCTAGCACTGCTGTTCGCAATATATGTTTAATATTTCTATCTTCCTGTCCTAGTGCAAGATCTGAGGGCTAGACTTTTTTCTAAACTAGTTGCATTCATACTAATATTTGTGCTGTACAATAGATCCCTATTGTGATGAGTTTTGCGGTACCTGATTGTCCTCGAGAAGTGCGCATGGAGGCAGCTTACTTTTTGCAGCAGCTTTGTCAATCTAGGTTTTGAGTTTTATCCTTTCCCTGGTTGTAATTTTCTTGCTTCTCTTTAGAAAAAAGGACTAGGACATGAGGCTTCTTCTCTGCAGCTCCTTGACATTGCAAATGTTCATAGCTTGTCGTGGAATACTTGTTTTGGTGGGTTTTTTAGAGGCTGATTATGCAAAGTACAGGTACATAATTCTTTCTACCTCTATGTGACAGTTGTTGCGAGATATTCTAATGAATGCTAATGAATATAGAAGTAAGTGACTATTCTTTGCAAGGAAGATTATACAATGTAAAACTATTAGAAATAATGCCGGCCATCCAGCATTAACAGATAATTGATAGCATCCATCAGAATTAATTGTATTCTATTTTGAGTACATTGACTAGGTTTCCTTAAATTTCTACAAAGACGCTGCCTTTACAAAGACTGTATAAACATCTTGGGTTACCACATTTGAGAACATTGTTTAGACATTTGAATTTAGCTATCTAAATGAATGGTTTGAATAACAGATGAACTGAATAAAGTTCCTCTTTCTGTGCAATATTTGAGATATCTATTCAATTTAAATTATGAATTAGAATCATCATCTATGAGAAACAGTCTTTAGTGGAAAAGTATTAAAAATTATCCTTTGGAACAAATTTTTTCTGGTAGAGATGGTCCAAAATCAGCTCCTCATTCAAAAGTTTGATTCTTGAAATTTCTGTAGTGTTTTTGCATCAGTTCTACTTGAAACTAAAAGGTTCTATATTATGATCATATTTGATGGAGATTAGTCATTTTGTAATAAACGCTTTTGGTTTTTACATGTTCATTTTTATGGCCAATTTGCTACCTGCAGTCAACATTTGTTTCCACTGTGGTACCTAAAATTTTTGAACGTTTTATTAACCTTATTTTTGTGTCACTCCTACCACACTAATTCAGTTTCTCATTTGCATTTAAAGCTTTTATAAGTATTTTGCTTCATTTACTTTGACAGTTCATATATATACTTTTTTGATACAAAAACTGATTACACTCGTCATATCCAGGGAAATGGTTCACATAGCTATTGACGGAATGTGGCAGGTCTTTAAGCTTCAGCGATCAACCCCAAGAAATGATTTCTGTCGTATAGCTGCAAAGAATGGGATTCTATTTAGGCTTATCAACACTCTTTACAGCTTGAATGAGGCAACCCGACTGGCTTCTACGTCTGTTGGGGGTCGATTTTCAGTAGATGGGTCAACGCAACGACCACGGTCTGGTCAATTGGACTCTAGCCATCCTCTTTTAACTCACAGTGAGGCAGCCCTTAGTTTAACAGATCAACCTGATGTTCTCAAAGTTAGGCATGGAATGATTGATCATCCCTTGTCAACTGGGGCACAAGAACCTTCAAGAGCTTGGACTTCTCATTCCCAGAGGTCAGACGTCAATCATTCAGATAACCAATTTCTGGCCATGGACAATGATAGATCTCAATGTAGCAATGGAGTCTTGGATGCGACAGTTGCTTCCAAATTGCCAGATCCAACTTCATTAGAAAAAATTGCAAATTTATCAACCAAGGAACCTTCAGCTGCTTTGTCTAAAGAACGAGATCTGGATCGATGGAAAGTTGATCCTTCTCGAGCAGAAATTGACCTCAAACAGCAACGAGTGACTAATGCTGCTAATAGGACATCTACTGACAGACCTCCAAAATCACCTGAAGGTGCATCAAATGGGTTTCCTACTTCAATATCTACCCAGTCTGATCAAGTTCGACCCCTGCTTAGCTTGTTGGAGAAGGAACCGCCCTCTCGTCATTTCTCTGGCCACCTTCCAGGGCTGGAGAGACATGAAAGTATACTGCCCCTACTACATTCATCTAATGAAAAGAAAACCAATGGTGAACTAGATTTTCTGATGGCTGAGTTTGCAGGTGATTGGCTTTTATTAATATGCTCTGTTCATGGGTTTTTATAGTTTGTAAAAATGAAATGAGAACTTAAGAGTAGTTCTGAGAAACTTATCTTTAGGAATTTTGCCTAGTATCCTTAGAACATCTGTATTTTGGAGTGTGTGGTTAAGTAGCATCTGGACATCAAATTTTACGTTAAGCTTTATAGCTGCTTTCTTCCTGCATTTGCCTATGGTCAATCTATATGGCTTTTTAGTAGTAGTACTAGAGTCTTCAGCTTGAGTCTCTTGAAGGACCTTGTCATCATGGTAACCTTCCATATTGTCTAGCATGCAGACTACCAGAAAAGAAAAAATTATTAGTATTTTCCTTTCATTGTCTAAATCCTTTATTTCTTTCTGTGTTGTCTTGGTTATTTTAAACTTTTGTAACATCGGTATTTGGCTTTTTAAATAGGTAAATGATTCCTTTATAATTTCGCAGAGGTTTCTGTGCGTGGAAGAGAGAATGGAAATCTTGACTCTACTAAACTTTCACATAAGACAGCAACTAAGAAGGTGGGACTTAAGTCATCTAATGAGGGAGCTGCTTCCATGTCTGGGATTGCATCACACACAGCATCAGGTGTTCTCTCTGGTTCTGGTGTTCTCAATGCAATACCAGGTAGTGCAACATCATCTGGATTGCTATCCCATATGGTATCAACATTAAATGCAGATGTAGCCAGAGGATACCTGGAAAAGGTGGCGGACTTGCTGCTTGAGTTTGCTCAAGCAGACACAACTGTTAAATCCTACATGTGTAGCCAAAGCTTGCTTAGTCGTCTTTTCCAGATGTTTAATCGAATAGAAACCCCTATTCTTTTGAAGGTACTGAAGAAAATTTATTTAGTCTTTAGTTTTGATGTCTTCTAATTCATCCTATACCTTATTAATAACACTGCTTGTTTTTCTTTTAGATATTGAAGTGTATTAATCATTTGTCAACCGATCCAAACTGCTTAGAGAATCTTCAGCGTGCAGATGCAATCAAGTATTTAATCCCAAATCTCGACCTCAAAGATGGGCCTCTTATATATGTGATACATAGTGAGGTTGGTATTCCTAACATATATCCATTCGAATCTGTACCATTTGATGATGCAAATTGGATTTATGCATACTTTTGTCTGTTTAGGTTTGGTTTATGGTAATCTTTTTTAAGAACTGTTATATGATAATATTGTTTGGTTATTAAATATACAACTGGTTAAGCAGCTGTATGAATTATATTTTGATGAGCTCTATTGGCTGCATTTTTATAAGTAAAAAAGCAGAGGGAGCCTAGTTCTGGAGCACCCAAAATTTCATTTGTTAGTTGCACAGAGTAAGCCTATGTGCTATGGAATTGAGGAAAGCAGCTACACAGTTAACACTTAAGCTACTTAGGTCATGTATTTCTCTAGATAATAGAATAAGTAGTACAAATGTGACTACGTTTATCGATATTTGTCGTCTTTTTTTCTGTATTTATATTATCTAAGTATTGCCAGCAAATTAAGTTATTGATCGATGTGAACATTATGATGTCTTTTCAGTGACTTTTTACCATTGCACTGATCCAGTTCTGACTGTCTCCATTATTTTTTTCTCTTTTTATTTTAATTTTTTTTTAGGTGCTTCATGCATTATTCAATCTGTGCAAGATTAATAAGAGGAGACAAGAACAAGCTGCTGAAAATGGGATCATTCCACATTTGATGCACTTCATCATGTCAGATTCTCCCTTGAAACAGTATGCATTGCCTCTACTGTGTGATATGGCTCATGCATCGCGCAATTCTAGGGAACAATTAAGGGCCCATGGTGGGTTGGATGTGTATTTGAACCTTCTTGAGAATGAGGTTTGGTCTGTGACGGCATTGGATTCAATTGCTGTTTGCTTGGCTCATGATAATGACAACCGCAAGGTGGAACAAGCATTGCTGAAAAAAGATGCAGTTCAAAAGTTGGTGAAGTTTTTTCAAAGCTGCCCTGAACCACATTTTGTGCACATATTGGAGCCGTTCTTGAAAATTATAACGTATGTGGTATAAAACCTGTTATTTTTAATTGATCTCTGTTATAGGTATTATTACTTGAAGGTATTGATATATTAATTAATATTTGAAGATGGCAGTGCAGGAGATACCAACATCCAAAAATTTAATTTGTTGGCTATTACTGTCTATTATGCCGTTGCACTTCTGTAAATACATCATAAGTTTTGACCCATGTAATGTTCAAATAGGATCCTATGCCTACATATTGGTTAATTATTGTTGCCTCAGTAGCCAATACTTCAATTTACTAATGTCCTTATCAGACTGTCAATGTACATGTGATGGTTGGTTTAATAATGTTGGGAGTTTTAATTTGAAAGTTGTAGCTTATCAAATCATCTGAAGAAGTTTCTAACTTTTCCATAAAGCTGTGTTATCTCTCCTCACTTTCTTCCTTTCTAAACAACACCCTCAACCGTTCCCTCCTCCCATCTTCTCCAAACCTGACTTTTGGAAAAGGTTACATGCTGCAGAATGGCAATCTCTTCTTAGTTCATCTCCTCACCAATGTGTTTCTTCTGGCTTGCAGGAAATCATCCCGAATAAATACGACATTAGCAGTAAATGGTTTGACACCATTGCTTATTGCACGGCTGGATCATCAGGATGCTATAGCTCGTCTTAATCTGCTCAAGCTAATTAAGGTAAACCATGTCTGTGTATACTTGTGTCTTCTTTTGCTTTCCCTTTCCTCATTTGGTTTAATTTTGAATTTGCACATATTATGTTGTCATTCACACTGTAGTAATGAAATCAAGTACGGTGAACTTAGTGTTTTTAAATTGCTTGAGCTCATTTGATAAGGTCATTGATTGACTCTGTCCTCGCCACAAAAAAGAGGCTTCTTTCATTCTCTGAAGTCTGATCAAGGAACCAGGGAAATACTGGTATCTATAAGGTCAAGAATTTGGATGGGCAAGATGTCATCTTTGCTAATTCTACTTCCTGTTATTTTTCCCTTCTTATTTTCTGGATGTTCCTTCACGTGTTATTCGATTTAGAAAATGGTAAGATTCATCTGATTTAGATTTTTCTTTGTTTTGATGGATTTTGGACAGATTCATGGTCATTTAGTTTGTTAGCGATGCATTTAAACAATCCAATTTTTTAACCCCCAATTATCAGGCTTTAGGTGTCCTCATTGATGAGAAGTTGTTTGACTTTTAATGTAGGGTTAGTTTCTGGGAGTTGTTTGAGAAAGAGCAAATTTCTGCTCATTATATGTTTTTCAACCCATAGGAATAGTGATGATCCATGTTTCTTTTTCCAGACGTGGGTGCCTAAATTTTAAAATGTAGATAACTTGTTGGCTGTAGAAAAATGTGGTCAGATAGGCTTTGGCAAGCCCCTGTTGTGATGGCTGTATTAGATTGTCACTCTAGCAATTTCCAGAGGCTTCTGTAGTTGCAGGTGTATCTGACTTAGTGGAGTTGGGTATAAATCTTGAATATAATTTTGTATTTTATGTTGAAATAAAAGATGTCCTCACGGATTGCGTTAAGAAATTCTTTTTACCTGCCATAGTAATTCATTGTTCTGTTAGGCTGTATATGAACACCACCCTCGGCCAAAGCAGTTGATTGTGGAGAATGATCTGCCACAAAAACTTAAGAATTTAATTGAAGAACGCAGAGATGGCCAGCGCTCTGGAGGCCAAGTTTTGGTTAAACAAATGGCTACATCACTGCTGAAAGCACTTCATATCAACACTGTACTGTAAATTCATGTGTACATATGTGTACTTGTCTTTTTTATCAAATGTCATTTTCCCTTGTTTTTTTTTCTTCTCTTACCTTTTGAATGGTGTGAAAGTAGCACGATTTGGGAATTTCCTTGTTTAGAGTTTTCAGTGTACGACGGTGGTGGCTGTTCTTTTTTGCTCCAGTTAGCTGCCTAGATCAAGATTGTTTAATTTTTTTATTTTTTGTTTATAGTTGTTTTTTGTAGATTATGTGATGGGAAAATGTGACAGTCGTGTTTGTGAGGTAAAAGCTTTTGAAAACATCTGTTGCAGTGTGAATCTATGTCAAAATTGCTGCAATGTAGTGCAGAATTTCACATTGGATAAGATAGGACTATCCTTAGGGTTTATTAAGGTGGGTCTTGTACATGTTATTAGATCTGTTTTTGAGAAGTTAATGACTTGTGACACTTTGCTTGAAAGGTGAGTTAATTTATGAGTGTTTGATACAATTTTGATGACTCTTGTAATTTGGGTTATTTTTGAATCCTTTTTTTAAAAATTTAGAAAAATTATATATAAATTTAAAATTTAAAAAAAAATAGAAAGAACTATTTAATAGTTAAAGGTATTAAACGAGTTTAGCTAACCTAGTCTTTGAAAATCAACTCAACGAGCCAATGATGGCTCACGGGTCCAAGCCTAAGCCCAAGAGTTCTCGGGATGGGTATATATCTTTTCCGTTTAACTCATTTAATATTTTTATTTAATATTAAAATTATTTTATTTGATTGATACTTAAATAATTAAAATAATATTATATATAATTTTAAATATTAGTAATATTTTTTAATTTTTTAAATTTTAAAATTAACAAAAAATATTTTTTTATATTTTAATATTTAATTTAATAAATATGTATTAAGTTATATAATATGAATATATGAAATAAATATATAAATTATTTGTTTATATAAAAGTATTTTAATTATAGTAAAATATTTTATAATTATTAAAAAAATTAAAGTATAAATTTTTATTTTTTAAAAAAAAGAGAATTAAATAAATTAAGTATAATATAAATTTCATTTTTGTTTTTTGAAAATGTCAAATTTTTAACTTTTGATTTTAAAATAAAAATTTATAATTTAATTAATTTTAATGATTATGAAAATATTTTACAATGGTTAAAATAATTTTATAAAAAAATAATTTATAATATTTATTTGTGTATATTTATATTATATAATTTTATATATATTTATTAAATTAAATGTTTTATATTTTTATATAAATAAATAATTTATGTTATTATTTTGATAAAATTAATATTTGATTTATATATCTATTAAATTAGATATTTAAATATAAAAATTAGTTTTCAAAAGTTTATTTTTGTTAATCTTCAAACTTTCATAAAAAAAATATGTAAAAAATATCATTAATATTTTAAATATATATAAAATTATTTTAATTAATTATTTATTTGACTATAAAAAATTTTTTATTAATTTTTTAATATATAATTATAAGTAATTTTATCAAATTTCAAGAAAAGTACACCCCTTCCAATTTAAATAACTGTTATCTAAAGTACTATATTAGTCTTATCTTTTTGAATTAACATCAAAATCTTGATCTACAAGACCTTGATTGTATCCAGGTAGAACAGTTTGCTCCCAACTTTCCTCCACCTGATTGTAGTTCAGAACCGTCTTCAGAGATTTCCGCGTCCTCCGGAACTGTTTTTATTATCATATATAAATAAAATGACTGAAAAATCGCAACACAAGAAGGATTGTAGATAAAAGTAATAGAAATTGTATTAGATGAGTCGGCCACGCTATCCGAAATACATAAACTCACTACTGCACGAACGAGTTTGTAAATCGGGGGCTGTACCATTGTTCCTCCGACTAATTCACAAATATAGATTATTCCTCCTAAATAATAAGGAATTTGCTTGATCTTAAAATATATAAAGCAAGATTAACAAATTTGTGATAAAATATAAGGCAGAGACCAGAGAACATGCTTCAGAATCTTTTTAAAATCTTGAAATAACTTCCAACTTAAAAATAAACATAAAATCATATCTGAATCCCTTAAAAATCCAATTCACAAGGTTAATAATCCCTAACTCTCTGTCAAACTTCTTGTCACCAAAACCATCAAGAAATTCTTCAAACATTCTGTATTGTACAATCCCGTCACATCAGCCCACATAACAATCAAAAGAGGGACAACCCATACATCCCCAAAACGTATCAATCCAATCATCATTCCTACACATGCTTATTATATCAAATCAGCAACATTCATGGGCATTTCATCAATCTGGGTACTGTAATATTGCTCAATATCTCTGAGAATCTTTATATCATCACTTTTGACAAAATTTATGGCTACACCCTGCAAACCATGAAAGGAATCTCATTTCAATTGCAATCCATTAATTCATAACAATATAGGGTAATCAGCAGATGATGTGATGGTAATTGGTGCAAAAAACCTATATTGCTTCTGAACCATCATATGAGAGAAATAGTGCTTGTGACTTATTTGAAACTGGTGCATACAATCATAATAAATCCAAAATGCAATCCAATCTAAAACAATGCGTATGCAGTAATATCAAAAACAAATCCAACCATGTAACTAGAATTTGCAAGTATCAGTACCAAGCCATTCCCAAATACCAAATCATATGACAACAAAAGATTTCAAAAGGCTTATACAGTACATTTTTTCTATATAGAAAACAGAAAATTGTATGGACTAATAAGAAAGAACAGAGGTATACCAGCTGGACAGTAAAAGCAAAGCAAGATAAAAATATATACAAGAAGCTTTTGCACAATCAACTTTGCAGATTGAAGAGAGTAGAGTAGATCCAAAATAAACAATCAGAAAAAACGTACCTTGCGTCCAAAACGACCTGAACGTCCAATCCGGTGGATATAGAGTTCTCGATTGTTAGGAAGGTCATAATTAATCACCAAAGAAACCTGAAGAAAATTTGAAATTAAAATAATTGGAAACAATAAACAGCACAGATATATCTTTCAAATACAAACATTACAGAAAGCCATACACAATCTACAAACAAGTTCTGAAAAAATTGATCACAAGGGCATGTCTAAAGTAAAGTTAAAAAACGCTTTGCTACGATCAAAAAGACAATGAGATTTTTCTTCATTTCTTTCTCTATTTACTGTGGGTGTCTTTCTGTGTCTTGTCATTACTAGTTAAGTAGGAAGTCCCTGATCTGATCTTTGTTAGTTTATTTGTTCTCTTTTGGGACCCATAAAACATAATGCACTCAATGAACAACATACAGCTACAAGAAAATTACTAACATGCCATAAGAACAACAAGACGCACTTAATACCTTATAATAACAGGCACTTGCAGGGATTGTGCCAGGCATTTGCATTGACAGATTTTAGCACTTAAATAAAATAGCAATAACATTTTTCAGCTTGCTAACATTGATTAACTAAGCACTTCTAAAAGGATTTGAACATTAAAAAAGAAGAATCAAGATACTTACCTGTTGGACATCAAGCCCTCGAGCCCAAACATCGGTTGTGATTAGGACACGCGTTGTACCGGACCGAAACTCTCCCATAATTGCATCTCTCTCCTTCTGAGGCATGTCTCCATGCATTGATGATACGGTGAAGTTATAGCCACGCATCTTCTCTGTCAGCCAATCCACCTGTTCCGAAAGTAAGAGATAATACAATATGCCAAAAGGTTATTATATAAAAATTCAAAATTTTAATATTCAGAACAAGACAGAAAACTAAAGGTATCTATATAGTTAATGAGTCCATTTTCTGGTTACATACTTGGTGAAACTTAAAGGGGAAAAAACCAACGTAAAATTGATCTTTCTCTAGCACAATCCAATCCAAAAGTCATGTTCATTGAGGAATAAACCAAATAGATTAAATTTGCAAACAAGGAATTGAACTGTTTGCATATTTCTGCATCCAAATTCCCATATTCCTTCACAGAAGAAATGTCCTTGCATCTATAACTAGTTGAAAAACTAGGAGCAGGAGCCTTGCATCCATATCATGCTTGGTTTTCAGAGAATTCAATAGCTCCCCACCTATACTCCCTACCCTTGCTTGAGACATTACTACTTTATTACATTCAATGTATTTTTACAATGGTAAGCCCCATAAAATAGGTAACACATATTAACTCCAATGATAAGGATGAGGGAAAAAAAAATTTCCACTGCTTTTGCAATTTATAACCCACGTGAAATAGAACAGATTCAGTCACACATGATGCCGGTTGAAACTAGATACCTAGGTATGTTGTCATGCGTATTAGATGCAAATTAAATCCCTAGCAATAATACCTTTCGCTTTGTGTTGCAGAAAATAACAGCCTGCGTAATTGTAAGAGTATCATATAGATCACAAAGTGTATCAAACTTCCACTCCTCTCTTTCCACGGCAACAAAAAATTGCTTGATACCCTGTCATTACAAAAACCAAAACAGAGAAATCTTTTGTCAGAATATAGATTTATGGTCAACGGCAGCAGAAACTTGAGCAGAACAATCACTTACCTCCAAAGTCAACTCATCACGCTTGACAAGAATCTTCACAGGATCAGTCATAAATTTGGTTGTCATCTCCAAGATTTCATGAGGAAGTGTGGCAGATATCAAGACAACCTACAATACAAAAACAAAAGATTTAAGATCCCAATAAAAATTTCCAATTCTGAGCATTTTACCAATAGCTAAAAGTTGTTTCTAATGATTGAAAATTTACATTACATGTTAAATATACACAATAGAAGTGCAGAAATTCATAGTAAAATACATGTTAAAACTGTTTTCTCTTTCCCTCTTCTCATTGTGATGTGTTTAAGAAATTAAAATGGTAGAAAATGCCATATCTCTGATCAACTTTCTATCAAACTCACACAAACACAAAACAGATAGAAAAATGGTACCTGAAGGTCTGGTGGAAGATATCGGTACACATCATAAATCTGATCCTTAAACCCTCTGCTCAACATCTCATCAGATTCATCCTAAAGAAACATTAAGAAGCATTAGAACTAAGCTACAACTTATAGAATAATAAAATCACAAAAGTAAACACCAGAAAAGATGGGTGACAACAAGAATAAGCAGACTTACGAGGACTAATAATTTAATAGCTCTTGTACGCAAAGTCCTCCTCTTGATCATGTCACAAACTCTGCCTGGAGTTCCAGACACAATATGAACTCCATTCTCTAACTTCCTAATATCTTCGCCTACACTTTTGCCTCCAATGCATGCATGTACTTGGATATTTATAAAATCACCGATAGCCAATATCACTTTCTCTGTCTGAGATGCCAGCTCCCTCGTAGGTGACAAGATTAATGCCTGCACCCTATAATATAGTTCATACGAATATGAAATTGTTTGTTTGCATCAATACAATAATAGCCCACACAAGCTGCTGCTTTCCATAACCAAGCTTCAATAATATATTTAGGTTCAATACGGTGTAGTTCAGAATAATTACAGGAATTTAGAAAAACCTCCACAAATTTTTTTTCCTTACAATTGTTAACAATTGTGATTAATATAGCAGTTTCCATTGTTTATTAAAAACATTATATTCTCTACCCGCAAAATAAATCAAAATTAAGATTCCTACAAATAAAAATAAAAATTAGGGTTTTCCGAATACCTATAACAAGAAATTTTTTAGGTTAGGTTAGGTTAGGTTATGAGAGGCAAGCAACTTACTCTCTGGTAGAAGTATCAACCATCTGGCAAACAGTAAGGGCAATCATAGAAGTCTTGCCAGTACCAGATTGAGCTTGTGCTATTACGTCGCGCCCTTTAATTATCGGCATCACCGCTCTCTGCTGTATGGCCGATGGCTTCTCGAATCCGTATTGATAAATACCACGCAGCAAATCATCTTTAATTCCCATTGCATCAAAACCCGTAATTGCTTCAACTCCTTCCGTCGTCTCGAACACCATCTTCTCTTCCTCCAATCCCCCACCTCTCCTCCGAATAGCTGACACTGTCGCCGCCATGGCCGTACAACAACCTACTCTTTTTCTTCTTCTTCTTCTTCTTCACTTCACCTAACGAAACTGAAATAGTTGATCGACCTATCGATTGAGATGAAAAGCGACGCTAGCGATTGGGAAAGACAGCAGAATAAGATATATTTTATCGGGTCGGGTAGGGTAGGGTTTTATTAACAACAACAATAATAATGAGGAAAAAAGGGCTCCGTTCAGATAGAGTTATGATCTTGTGTTGTATTGCATTGGCACTCATGCATGTCATGCGGCACTAGGACTAGTAATATTCTGCCACGTGATGTTGTGAATGGTATTCATACATGTCGGGCTCACGCTCACGCTACAGCCGTCTTAATTCAAATTTTGAAGGTGGGGAGTGGGGGGGTTTGAATCATCCCTCCCTCTCAAAATTTTTCCTCCACCTTCTTCCTTTTTTTTAATATATATTATTATCTTAATTTTAAAATAATAATATATTTTATAAAATATTTTAACAGAATACATATTTTTAAAATTATATTATTAAAATTGACGATAGTTATTCATTTAAAATACTATAAATCTCATAAATTTTTTAATTTTTTAACTTATAATAAATAGATTCTTAAATTCAAATAATAATTTTTCTTATTCAATTAATCATAAATAAATTCTTCTTTTTTTTAATTTTTTTTAATTTTTTAAAATTCTTTAACCCCTCTTTTTTTTTGTATTTGTATTATGCTTTGAAAGATTAAACAAAAGTGTTTGGTCAACATGAGATTTAAGTGAAAATTACCTTTTTTAAAAGAAATTTACATATTAACATCAAGTAATTCACCTCACAGCATCAATAATTTTAAGTTTAAGTATCTCAAAACCCATGAAGCCTAAGTCCCTCAAAAAATATTTTAGATATTTTAAACAAATGGCCCAATATTTAGGCTAAACTTTATTTTAGCCCACCTAAATATTTTTGTACAAATATGGAAGAAGCTCCACTCATGGATTAAGTTAAAAGGATTGTGGGAAAGTTCTTCATATACTAATGAGATTTGTGAAAGTGGCAGGAATTTAGGTTTATATACAAAGTACCTAGAGTTGGTTGATGTTGACACGATGTATTTTCCTTGCTTGGGGTAAATTCAACTTCATTCAGTCTTAAAATAAAAAAAATGCAATGCTCAAGACTTAAAAATTGGTTGCTTTTATCATTTTTACCTGCAATGCTAACTGATATGCTAATAGGTAGAGATGCGAATTCTTACATTGGGGTGACTATTGATGTCTCATAATTTTGTAGGCTTCCTATTGTAGCACATTTTGTTTTTAAATTAGGGGCATTATAAAGTATCATGCTGCCCTTCTTTATCAAATTGAGGCAAGATGAAGCATGCAGCTGGTAGTTGCATGCATCAATTGGAGTCGGTTGCCCCTTTCTGTTTATATATACACACATGCCCGCTTAACTATATTTCAATTGAAATAATTTTAACTTAAGAAAATTGAAAAGTGGGGTGTTCGTTTTCTTTGAAATTTTACACATGCACACGAATTTTTTTAATAAACACGTGTTAATCTAATTAATTATTCGTTGAATTAAATTTATATATGTTTTTTCATAAGAGTCTCCTTTGTATAAATTCAATAATAAGAATTAAACTGCATGTGTTGTATTTTAGCAAGAATTGTTTAAAGTGTTTATTTGAAATCAATTAGATTAACTTTTTATAATTTTGTTAGAAATTTTAAATATTATTATTTTTATTAATTGACTCATTTATTACATGTGGATTTAAAATATGTTAATGAATAGTTTTGATATGGATATAATTTCTATTATATGATAAAAGTTTACAAATAGAAATTCAGGTGACATGAATGTTATTTATATTTTGCAATAAAATTTTACAAATAAGAAATTAAGCAGGATGACAATCACTAAAGATAGTACTCTTAAAATATATTGGCCTTTAGGGCAGCAATCCTTGAAAATAATGCCCTAAAGTATGTTAGTTTTTGGGACGATGATTCATAAGAACAATGATTTTAAAATACTCATAGAAGTAGTTAAATAAAATGTGTTTTGACATTGTAATTTCTCATGTTAAATTTTATTTTAAAATCTCTTGAATATTTATAATATTACTTATTGTGATATTATTTAAATTTGAAAAAGAAATTATTTCTTGTTTATCTTTGATTTTTAAAATTTTTATTGTACATAAATATTTATTAGATATTAACTCACTCCTATTTTCAAGTTTTGAGTGAAACAAAAGAAGGGATTATTGAAGAAGTTAGATACTTTTTAGTAGAATGATTTTTTTTTCAATATTTAGATATTTTCATCAGCATCTAATTAAAGTACACAAATATATATGAATTGATAAGTTGGGTGATGCGATTCTCAAGAACTAAATCTCAAGAAAAGCACGAGAACGTGGAAATGAAGTTAGAACGTTAAAACTAGATTTAAACTTTGAATACACCATAACCCAGTGACGTCTTGGAGTCACGAACCTTGGTATAATATTCAAAGAAAAAAATAAACCTTAGACCCACAAATGTCTTTTAGAAAGGAACTTAAGATATAAGAAATTGAACACTACAAGAAGGATGTTCTTAATAAGTTGAGTTTGCTCTTAAAGAACAAGAAAGCTCATAAAAAGTGAATTTTCTATAATTAATCAACCTCCCTCTTTCAAAGCTTATATGCATATTTATAAGATGCCGTAACACCAATAAAATAAACCTTAGCAAAATAGCTTATCTAATACAGATTAGGCCTTTACTTGTTTGAGTTTAACTTAATAAGCTAACTAAATTAAAACAGACCTAAATTGGGTTTAATAATAATGGTTTTAATCTATTACAACTAAACAAACCTAAAGTAGCTAATTTATGGGTTTTGTGCATAATTAGTTACTAAAATCTTCTTGATATACTTGGATCATATTGATATGGCTTTAATTATGTTCCAAGCCTAACGCGTTAGTGAAATCTTCAGGCAAACTTTGTTTTTTCCATGTATCTTCAATAAACGCATTCAAGGTTGCCTTTAATTTTTTTGTTTTTACTTTCGTAATTAAATCTTTATGAATGTGTAAAGGTTCTTGAAATGTATTAGAATACATGCTACCATCTCTAATGCTTGTGTTTCCATTATTGGAGCTCTTTCTATTTTTGCACTCTTTTCAACTCTCTCTCGTGATTAAGATTTGTATAAATTGTGATAAGGGTAGGCCAAAAATTATCCAAAAGAATTTAGAATCTAAATTATAAAAATTTCAAGAATAACAACTAAGTATGGATAAGTACAAGTAGTTTAGTTGTAATTGTTTTTCATATCATCCTATGATTTTACATCCAATGATGGTTTAAAATACTTTATATGGGTTGAGAATAGGCTTTCCATCTAATTTACTAAAATTCTAAAGACTATATTGCTCGTGTTGTTTTAAAACTTGTGTCCACGAATCAAATTACAATTCATACATACTTCGTTAGGATGCCACTTAAGAGTCAATAGCATATTATCCAAAGACTCCTTAGCCAACTTCTATGAATTGTATTTTATCTTAATTTGTAGACACTACCCTTAAAGAATAACACTAGTTTTATAGGTTTATAACATACATATGTAACAAACTTGTAACCTTCCGACTCATGTTTTTTGGCAAGAGAACTCTTACCTAGTCTAAGCATACATGAAATAAATAAATCATAAAATTTACTCACTAATCGGATCTTAACTTTGATTTTCCAATGGGAACACCTTTTTAATGGATGTCCTTCCTTAATCTTTCGCAACTAGTTTGGTAAATTTGTAACGAATACAACATTTAGAAAATATTATAATATGTATTTAAGACATTTATAACAAATACAATATTACAAAGATAATTATACCATAAATACTAATTCACAATTTCATTATAACTAATTTGGGGACAAATACTTAAAATGCATTAAGCATTCTAATTGCATTATACTTGCTTTTAAAATGCTTACCAACCACACATAAGTCAGTGCATCATTCTTGTATTTGTTGTACTTTACAAGAATTGATCGTCGCAAACACTAACATGTTACTACACCATGTTGGCCCACATATACCGATCCACTTCTTTAAGATTGTTCAGTAAATCTAACAACCACTAATTTCTATGATTTCTATTGCCTTAATCAAACAATAACTTTTCTAGAAGGTAAAAGAATTGACAACCCCATTGTGTCAATGCCAAAAAAATCAAGCTCACTATAAATCTTATCTATGTCATCTAATATAATGACCATCCTCATTGTCAAAATAAGCATTCTTCGGTTAAATACCCTTCTACACTCGCTTAGAATTGGCTTGGGTGTGCGTGTATGTGTATATATATAAAGTGAAAGTAGTTATGTAGAGGCCAAATTGGTTTAAAATGGCAAAACAAATTATCTTGATTTGTATTGAAATTTGTCGATGATCGTATAGACATGAATAGTTTAAAATAAAGATTTAATCTTTATTTTCCTTTTTTAATTTAAAGGACCATAATCCATTCAACTTATCCTGTAACCCTAAAAATTAACGAACAAGGCGGTGTCATGGTTTGTTAAGTTTTACTTATGTACACCGCACACAAGATTCCATTCAATTTCCTCGCTGATGCTGTAGTGGGATGCTGGCCTGGGCGAAGTACTGTAGGCAAGCTGATGATAAGGAATTTACTCCTGCTGGTCCTGCCTTGGGTTCTGGCCTTGTCATCAATAACCGTTGAATGCGAAGAAAACGGTGTCGGAGAATGGCAGATCCTTACCAAACAGAACTTCTCTTCGGCGATCCGACTCCACCCTCACATCCTCCTCATAGTCACAGTTCCATGTATACTGTTAAATTATTTCTGTTTAATTCATCATGATTTCTTCTCTTATTTTTCCAATTTATCTATAGAGTTCTTGGAAATTGAATCCACAGGGTGCGGAGAATCTCGATCTTTGACCAAGGAACTGAGCAATTTGGTTACTGAAAGGCGAGATGATTTCAGTTCTCTCAAGTTTATGGTTATATATCGAAACACGGAGAAGACGCTGGCAAATGCTGTCGGCGCTGCTGAGGGAATAACTGTTTTGTATTATCATCATTCTGTATCTTACAAATATCAAGGAAAACTTCGAGCACAAAATATATTTTGTTTTCTGTTTATCCTTATATGTCCATTTCGCCGGAACAACTTCCACTTAAACAGCTGACTTCTGCCGAGGAATTGGAAACTTTTATTGAATCAACGGACAAGGCTTTGATTCTGTTTGAATTTTGCGGATGGACTCATAAATTGCTGGCCAACGGAAAAAGCAATGGCACTGAGAATGAACTTAACAGCTTACAAAGTAACCCTCCTTCAGATAACTTCTTTTAACCATGTTACTATTTGTTGAAAATTTATTCATTGCTGATATCTGTTTCCAACGGATTGATTATTGAAACAATTGTCGGGCAGTATCTACTTTGTCTATGTATGCTTCCTCTTGCTTTCATTTTATTTTTGCATTTTCTGCGGCTGTTTAGGTCTTGTAATCTCTTTGGTTGTTATTGTATGTTTTTTTTATTAATTTTTTTTCAAGAACATAAGTTAATGCTCTTGGTGGTACTGTTAATTTATATATTAAGGAGAAGGGTGTAATATTAGAAGATGCTTAACTCTTGTTTGGTTTATTGTCTTTTGGTGGTTTTCACATGTTGTTGGATAATTAAGTACTTGTTTGTTACTGGCACTGAACAGAACTTATTTGCAGGGAATCGTTTTGGACTAGGCTTTAATAGAGAGACGGATGGAAACCAAATATCTAGAGATAAGGATCACAAGGTGGTGGCTGGTAGTTTCTTGCTTCATCAGTTGAAACTAGTTTTATAAATTAGCAATTGAAAACTTTCTTGGGCAAAATTGTGGATATGCTTTCCTTTTTTAAAATACAGGGGACAGAGAATGGGGAGCTGAAGTGTGGTATTGAAAATGGGTTTAGTGGAATCCCATGGATTGGGCAATCCAGTTTAGTAAATAACAGTGATCCCCTGGAGACTCAGAATTCAATATCTGGTGCTGGATTGCCCTGTAACTTTGAAGAGTTTGAGCATTTTGTCTTGTTCTTCTCGATGTTTGTGAATGCTGCAAGAGAGTTCTTCCTGCCTCCTGAAAGGCATAGATTTGGGTTGGTTTCTGATAGGTCATTACTCCAAAATGTTCATGTTGAAGATTCTGATTCATGGTTGGCTATGCTTTACTTAGCAGGGTGTCCCAGTTGTTCGAAGATTCTTAAAGAAGGGAATGACCTCAAGACTGTTCTGCAGATGGCCAATGGAATTGTTTCAGAGGTAGACCTCTATATTCTGTACTGCATTTATTGATTTTTGCCCCAAATCCAGTGTGATTTTTTTCCCCTTTAATAATTTTGTCTAGTGCACAAAGTGCTGTTTGGCCGATGCTTTATTGCATATATAACTTAGTCAAGTTTGTTATTGATTGAAGAGATAAAGAGTTTGCTTGGCTAAGAATCACTAGATAGCTGCAAATCATGATGAATTCATATAATAAATATTTCAGAATTATATATAACTTGTTTGTTTAAGGTCCCTCTTTCTTCCTTGCAGATATATCAATATTTTTTTATTGTATAGGTGGCCTGGGGTATGCTAATCTTTAGACAATTTTTTAATAGCCTGATTTACCATGTCAATACCTTCATTGCTTGCTAACTTTAAATCAGTGTGGTGGGATCAGAAAGTTGCTTGGCTTTTTAAGCTAGACACTCACAAAGGTCTATTTTGTTCTTGCATTGGGTCAATTTCCCCTCTTTCAGTGTTAATAGTCAACTTTTGTCTTTTCGTGATATATTGTTCATTTTGTATCGTTCTAGTTCCACAAACTCGACATGTAGACCACGTAAAGCACAGTTCATCATTAGTGAATGTAATTAATAATGCTGAGCATTTTTGCAGTGGATTCTAGTCAAGGTAGTTATGCTATTGTCAACAACAAAATGAGTACTTCTGCCTTAAGAATATTGATTCTTTTCTTAATCTTTATAAACATCACCCAAT